>MU224206.1:2568459-2579723 GCA_018584345.1 Thuja plicata
CCACCGCCACCTCCCGGCCCCGGACTCCTCCATGCCCCCGCGCCGCTCCGCTCTCCTGCGCTCCCCGCGCCGCCTCCCCTCTAGCACCGCGGCCCCCGCCGCCCTCAGCAGCCCCGCCGCCCGTCTGCTCCTCGCCGCCCGGAGCCCGCGCGCACCCCGCCGCTCCGCCCTCTGCTCCCCCGCCTCCTCTGCGGCAGCGCACCGCTCGAGATCCGCCCGACGGGCGTTTAGCCCTTTTTGTTTTGCGGGAGGTCATATGCGGCTTATTTTTTTTGCCATGGGGCTTATTTTATGCCTTTTAGGTTTTTTTGGGGGTACTGGGCCTTTTTCGCTCTACAGGGAGCATACGGGGGTCTTTTTCTGACTTCCATATACCGTCGGAAAGCTCTTTTTGAGCACTTTCCGATGATGGAGGTTAAGGTTTTGAGTTCTACTGTTTCGATAGTGTTTTTTTTTTTTTGCTATTGAAGTCTGATGTTTTGTTTTGCCTTTCGAGAGTCATATCTGGCTCATCCGGACTCCTTTTTTGGCAAATGAGATATCGTCAGAAAGCTGGTTCAGTGTTCTATTAAGTGGTAGAGGTATTTTTTTTAGATTCTACTCTGAGTTTTTACTCTTCCGCGTTTGGCAGTTTATGCCCTCTGGTGGATTGCTTGGTTCTACAGGTCCAGGGATCTCTTCTTCTGAGTTCATAGCTCACTCTTCTTTCTGACTTCTGAGCTTGCATGCTCCTTCTGTTGCATTCTTTTCTGTAAATGCACTGAGATAAAGTGCCTTCTTCTACTTTTTTGAGATCTTGTACACCTTGTTCAGTTTTTATACTCGCACTCTGTTATAACGTGCCATGGGGGGTTATGATGTTTATGCCACTTTAGGCGCATCCACCTTACTCAAGTGAGCATACCTTCCATGACATTAGCCCATATTGTGTGTCTATGACACCGCCCTTTATCCTGTGTGTGTGCTTCTGTTGCACTGTTGGTGTCCCTGGTCTTCTTTCTGCAGATGTTTTTGGTATTGCATTTCAGTGTTTCTGTCACCTCTCCCAGTTCAGCATTATGGGGGGGTTCACCTGTTGGTTCTATTGCTTCCTGGTT
This sequence comes from Thuja plicata, assembly GCA_018584345.1. Lineage (NCBI taxonomy): Eukaryota > Viridiplantae > Streptophyta > Pinopsida > Cupressales > Cupressaceae > Thuja > Thuja plicata. The sequence goes on from MU224206.1 coordinate 2,569,557, forward strand.
CGATTGATCAGCTCTTCAGACATTTGTCTTCTCTACCTGGTCATGCACTTCAGTGGGGGTTCCAGCAGTATCTTCTGACAGAGTTTTCAAACATGCTTCAGAGATGCTTCTTGCTCTTTTCTTGTTCCTTTCTCTGGGACACCTCTTTTTCCCTAGATTGAAGGCTTAGTTTCCTTCATCTATTTTGCTTTATGTTTTGGGTACCTGATCAGGCCTAGTTGCCGGGACCCTTCTTTCCTGCTTTCTACAGTAGTTTAGCTGTTTTGCTTCTCCCTAAGTTACACTTAAGGGGGGGTGTTAGAGTAATTAATTAAGTTACTCTTTAGTGCTTAAGTTTCACTTAGGCAGTTTCTATTTCCTAGAAGTTTCCATTTTAGGGTTTCGGTATCCTTTATAAGGAATCACCGCTTTCATTTCTTAATAGAGATTGTAATCATTTTATTGTTGTTAATAGAAGCTTATTCTTGCAACATGGTTTTGAGCACTCTGCCTTTTTGGCCGCCATAGCTACTTTTTTCTCTTCTGTCTTGCTTCTACTTCATGACAGTCTTGCATGCAGGTTTCTTGGGTTGATTTGCAGTTCAACAAATCTAACAATTTTCCCCTGTGAGCAGACTGGAAGCCATAAAGTTATTCTTGGCGTATGCAACATTCAAGGATTTTAAAGTATATCAAGTGGATGTTAAATTCGCTTTTCTGAATGGTGAATTGAAGGAAGAAGTATACATAGAACAACCTGAAGGATTCAATCTATCAGATAATCCAGACATGGTATGCAGATTGAAGAAAGCACTCTATGGACTTAAACAAGCCCCAAGAGCTCTATATGAGAGACTAGATGGTTATCTTACCAGGATTGGATTTAAGAAAGGAGCAGCAGATTGTAACATATTCATAAGAAAGACACCTGATGGACTACTACTTTTTTCCATATTTGTTGATGACATTGTCTTTGGAGGTAATGACAAGCTTAGTTTAGAATTTGCAAAACAAATGCAGAATGAATTTGAAATGAGCATGACTGGTCCTATACAATATTTTTGGGATTAAACGTAAAGCAGACAGATAAAGGAATATTCATAAATCAGTCCAAATATGTGAGGGAAATATTGAAGACCTTCAAAATGGAAGACTGTAAGCCAGTATGCACTCCTACGATAACTGGAAGCAAGCTTTCTAAAGAAGATGATTCCGCAGTAGTTGACAAGACATTATATAAGTCCATAATTGGAAAAATTATATATCTTACTCAATCCAGACCAGAAATATCTAATGCCGTTGGAATTGTTGGTAGATTTGCAGTTGAACCAAAATAGAATCACCTAATGGCAATAACGAGAATATTCAGATATCTAAAGGGAACTATAGACTATGGTTTATGGTATCCTAAATCAGAGAATGTACAACTTCATGTGTATATAGATGCAGATTGGGAAGGTTGTCTTGATGATAGGAAGAGTACTTCTAGAGGAGTAGTATTTCTTGGAGATAGGTTGGTGTCTTGGGTAAGAAAGAAGCAGAATTATATCTCTTAGTCGACAGCAGAAGCTGAATATGTTGCAGCAGTATTGAATTGTTCAACAATGGTTTGGATCAAACAGATGGTTAAATATTTTGGTATACAGGTTGACTATCTTATTGTTATTCACTGTGATAACACTAGTACTATCAACATGTCCAAGAACCCTGTGATGCACACAAAGACAAAACACATTGAGATTAAATACCATTTTCTTAGAGAAAAAGTTGCAGAGAATGAAGTAAAATTGGACTATGTGAGCACCAAAGAACAATTGGCAAATATTTTCACAAAGCCCTTATCAAAAGATACTTTTGAGTATCTCAGGGAGAAGTTGAGAGTAATTCCCTCTCCTGAGTCTGATTAGTAAAAGCAACAAGAACATCAGTCATTAAGTGACTGATGAATGGTTGACTACTCTACTTCTAGAGTAGTACCTATACTTAATTGTTCATGGCACCCTTTGCCATTGATGTCAAAGGGGGAGTATATAGTAAGGGGGAGCATATACTCTGGGGGAGTATAAACACAGACAGAGGAGCTGCAACAGTGTAGATAAATCTTTGATGAGGATATTGAGAATATTGTAAAAAGAAAGAAGACACCATGTGCTGAAGATGTTTTTAATATCATATGTTGCCATTAATGTCAAAGGGGGAGATTGTTGGAGATTTACTTCTAGCAGCTAGTTGATTGTATGTTTGTCATTGATGACAACATATAATATACAGCAGTGTTCTGTATGTACTTATCAGAATGATTTTATCAAGCCTTGCGCGGTTACTTTCATGTTGTAGACATGTTGTTTATGTTTTGTTCATACATGCAGACTCAGATACAGAGTTTCAGTTGTGTTGTGTAATTTTGTTATGTGGTAGTTACAGTTTTTGGAGTTTGTCTATACAGAGCCGACGTATTGCATTGGTTCTTGAGTTTCACCTATCTTTAGGATATGTTTGTGTATATTCAAGTTTAGTTATGAGTTAATGATAGTTATCTAAAGGCGCCAAATGTGTTTCAACAAGATTGCAAAGTTAGAGTTAATTTGGTGAGGCCGACTTAGTGAAGCGTTGCGTCTATTCAGTTTATATTGCGCGGTTGTAATTATGCTTGCATGATTAGTAAAGCCAACAAGGATGTTATGAAGAGTTGTCTAATAGGTCCCTTGATCTTATACTTTGAGGAAGATACTTATAGAAAGTCATTTGTGGAATGCTAAGTGTGAATGATAAGAAAAGATACAGGAAATTGCAGAGCAGAATATTAGTTGAGTTTCATTCATCAAGGATCTATGTGAAGAAGAAGTGAAAGATTACAATACATTGGAACTGACCAAGATAGCAGGTCTACTCTACAGTTCATCATCAGATATAGTGCATATCTATTCTTCAGAAGGTTGTAGCCTTCACCATTAAAGCAGTGAGCTTTTAGACAGTGAGTCCTCACCCTTAACCGGGTTATTTGTAAAAGACTCCTAACAGGGTCAGACCCTTAACCAGGTCACTATACTTATTTCATTGTAAAGAACGACTCCTAATAGGGTTGTAAGATCTTCTAACAGGGATTATTATAAACAAGTATAGTTCATTGTGGGTGTTAATTCCCACTGGGGTTTTTACCATTTGGTTTCCTCATAACCAAATTGTGGTGTTGTCTATTATCTTATCTGAATGTGTATTTACTTTATTGTATTTTGGAGTTAATAAGAGAAAATAATTAAATTGGCTGATAAATGATTCACCCCCCCTCTAAGTTATCCTTTGGGACTATTAAAACAGTCTTGTAGGGTTTTCTTGATTATCCTAATCAAGTTCTTGTTCGTTAATTCTGCCAAACCATTAGTCTGAGGGTAGTAGTTCAAACTTGTGTTCAAATAAACACCATGTTTGATTTCCCATTCAGTAACTCTTAGGCTTGTAAATGCTAATGTATTACCTAAAATAATGGAGTCAGGGACACGAAATATATGAATTATATCATCATAAAAGCTTAGGATAGCATTCTCTTTTTCTTCCTTCAATGCCACTGCCTCTGTCCATCTAGTGAAATAATCTGTTGCAGTAATTATCCATTTATGACCTACACTTAATGGAGGATTGATCATGCCAATGAAATCTATGCCCCATCTCATGAAAGGTTTCTCTATTCTAATGGGCTGAAGGGGCAAGGATGCAAGTTTTTCTTTTCCTGCAAACATGGTACATTTGATGCATTTCCTTATGTGATCATGGCTATCCTTGAAGATGGATGGCCAATAGTATCCATCCCTCATGATCTTAAAAGTAGTAGTCCTAGGAGAGAAATGACCTCTAGAAGGTCCGTCATGAAATACATATAGGACATCTGCTATCTTTTCTGAACCTATGCATCTCAAAAGGACACCATTGTGATCCTTTCTAAAAAGAATGTCATCTATCAGCACAAAAGGAAGAGATTTTAACCTATAGTACGCCCTTTTTTCTGAATTTAGATCTACAGGGCATTCCCCCATTTTTAATTAATGGATCATGTTAGGCAACCAACCTGTTGCCTCGACATGATCTCCTGTTGAATGCATGATTAGGGATGCATTTATTTTCTCTGATTCCTTTAAACTCTCATCCTCTGTCAGATTCTCACAGAGACCTCTTCCTCTAACTAGCTTGGTGACTTGGATATTAATGTCATATTCCATGACCTTAGTAATCCAACCATCTCTTTTTTCATTCAGGTCCATATCAAGCAAGAATTCCTTGACACTAGGATGAGTTACTTTCAATTGTACCTTGATGTGGGTTAATAGATATCTGAACTTATTAACCCTCTTCACTACAACAAGTACGTGTCTCTCCACAAAATAATATCTCTGTTCATATTATTCTATACCTTTGCTAAAGAAAGCAATAGGTTGTTCCAACCCTTCAGAATTTTCTTGGGTCAATATTGCAGAAATAGCATCTGATCCTCCATAAGCGTAAAGGTTAAAATACTTACTGAAGTTTGGGTTTAACAGGGCAGGGGCTTCTGTCAGAGACTCTTTAATTGTTTGGAAACTGGCCTTCCCTTCGTTTCTCCAACAGAAAGATGTATTCTTCTTCAACATTGTTGTCAAAGGCTTTAGTAGATTTGCAATATTAGGCAAGAAACGCCTGACAAATTTAATCCTTCCTATGAAAGATTGAAGACTTTTCTTGTGATATGGTAAGGGTAGCTCTAGAATAGCTGTAATCCTTTTAGGGTCTACTGTAATTCCCTTTTTGGATACTATATATCCCAATAGTTTTCCTTCATGGACTGCAAACACACATTTCTTGGGATTAAGAGATATCCCAAATTCTCTACACCTTTCAAATATTTTCCTCAGATGTTTGATATGGTCTGCTGCATGTTTAGAATAAATAGTTATGTCATCTAAATAGACCAATACAAATTTTTACATGAGGCTTTTAAAGGCCATATCCATTTCCTTTTGAAAAGTAGCACCTGCATTAGACAAACCAAAGGGCATCTTTTGATAAGCCATGGTTCCAAGTATTAGACAAACCAAAGGGAATCTTTTGATAAGCCACGATTCCCCACTTGGTTATAAACATAGTCTTATATTGATCTTCTTCATGAACCAGGATTTGATTGTATCCCAAATAGCCATCCAATAATGAAAATCTCTCAGATCTAGAGACACATTATAGAATCTGCTCCATAGAGGGTAATGGATGACGGTCTTTTAGGGATGCCCTATTAAGGTCTCTGAAGTCAACACATAGCCTTAACTCAAAATTCTTATTCCTGACTGAAACGAGGTTGGAAACCCAACTGGTGTGCTTGATGGGGTAGATGATACCACTTTATATTAATTTGAGGACTTCTTTATGCATGAGTGGTTCTAACTTAGGATTTACAGGCCTTTGCTTCTGCCTGACTGGTTTGGCATTAGGTTCCAATTAACTGGTATGTTGAGCAAGGGAAGGATCAAACCCTTTGAGGTCCTCATATTTCCATGCAAAGACATCATTGAACTCTTAGAATAATAGGGTGTAAGCCTGTTCTTCTGAATTAGTATTTACCTTCCCAAATTGTAAACTTTTACCTGGTTCTAACTTTAATTCAGTACAATGTTCTTGTTGGACTACCGGGCCAAATTTTCTCTTCTGTGTTTGGTCATCTCTGTTGAAGATAGACTCTAGGGTGACAAGCCCTTTAGGCATCTTATTGGATCTTAGTTGTATCACTTGATCACCATAATTTTGTGAAAATCTATCTTGGTTATGTTATGAGAAAATTTCCTCTTCAAATAGGAACTGTAGAATTTTTTTGTCACTGTCAAACACTTGCCAATTGATATTGTTATCAGGAATAGAAGGTCTAACAATCACTTTGATAGGATATTGATCCCTTTCTTTCAAAACACTTGTAGGAATATCATACTGAGATCCAACAGTAGCTAATCTATCTGCATTTTGATTTAATTTACTAGGGATTGTGACGATATTGAAAGCGTGGAGATCTTCAATTGCATCCCAAATTTGATGCTTATATTCTCTCATTATATCACTTTTAGTCACACTTACCCCTCTTACTTGGCTGACAACTAGCTCATTTTCACCATATACCTTTAGGGCTATGATCCCTCTCTTTTTAGCCCATTCCAATCCATTCACTAGGCTCTCGTATTCAACAATGTTACTAGTGTAGGAGAAACTAAACCTAAAGGCAGCATAATACTTCTCCCCTTTTGGAGAAACTAGCATTGCACCACCACCAACACCATGTTTGCTTCTAGCACCATTGAAGTATAGATCCCAAAATTGCCTGCATTGATCTTCTAAACCTTTGTTTCCCTTGGAGAGATTTGGCTCTATGCAACTTTCTTCTTGAATCAAATAAGACCCCAAACCAGCATCCCAAATAACATTGGCCTGGGCCTCAGAGGGTCTCTGAGATTCTGATTCATCTAGATAGATGTATGGGATACCCTCTAGCTTGGTGGTTGTTTCCTTTATGATTGGGAAGTCATCATCATCAAGTGCAAGACAACTTGCATTAAGTACATTGGACACATAAGGTTCTACATAGTGTGCTACCAATGATTCAGACTTGATAGTGACCTTAGTCCCATACCTTGTATGAAAAAGCATGTGTGACCAATTAGAGGAAAGATACCCTCCTATCTTGGCTGTAAATTCCCTTGACAAGCATATGGAAAATAGGGTAGGGAGGTCTATTATGTATATGTCGAGCATGATAGAGAAATTGGGGCTTGCATGGAGGACTAGGCTAGTGTCCTTAGCTACACCTATTGTGTTCACTGAAGAACCATCGAGCTGGGTAACTTTCTTTTGGAAAGGATCATATTTCAAACCTACTTGGTCAGCCACCTTCTTAGGCATAACAGTGCTAGTAGCCCCACTATCTACCATGCAATTATGTATCAAATATTTTCCAATAATTAAAGATACATAAAAGGGGGTGGTTTTGAGTTCCTACCTTGCACGGTATTAGCTTTGGAGTTGCTTCTTGGAACCTCCTCCTTTTGATCAATGTTAACTAATACTAGCTTAACAACCTCTTTTATTGTAGGCAGCTAAGGAATCACCTCTTCAGTCATTGCTTTCTTCAATATTTCAAGTTGTCCCAGAATAGCCAAAGAGTCCCACATAGACATAGTGATATTTTTTTTCTTTATATTATCCACTATGTTGAAGGGTACAGCTGTGTGTACTCTTTGGTGTGTCTTTGCTATGATAGGCTCAACCTCCTTAGAAGGTCAATTTTGTTTTATTGGAATGGTGGGGGCCTTCTTCAGCATGATAGGAGCAAAGGGTGGTGAATATTCTACAGATGTAGAAGCCCTATCTCCTATTTGTTCCATGTCTTGAGCTCTTCTTTTAGACCTGGTGTTGGCAACAATGTTAGATTCACCTTTTACTCCATTGAAATATTGTTGCTCCCAATTAAAAAGAGTGGTTTCATCATGTTGTGCCTCCTGGTGAGGAGGTGGTTCACTGGGAGAAACCTCTGATTGGGTAAGTGAGGTGCTTTGAACCATCAGTGCTTGGTGTACCCTCCCATTTAAGCATGTTGTCTGGTTATGGGACTGATTGCAAGGGTAACACCACTCCATCTCTGCAGCAAGATTATTTTGACTTGGGACCACATCCCTAACTGGATTTGTAGAATTGAGAGGGGTAGGATTTTATGTCTGAGATGGTCTCTGATTGTAGTTTTTCCTTTTCCCTTGATAACCTCCTTGAAATTGGGGTCTATTCTGCTGATAAGATTGTCCCCAATTTTGATATTGTTGATTAGGACTCTGATTTTGCTACTGAAGAGGGGGCCTACTCCCCTTTCCTTGTTTCTTTATACTAATTAGCTCATTACTCATAGTCTACATTAATTTATTCATCTCTTGTTGATTGCTTCTTAATTCTAATAGCTTCTGGGAAGGGTCTATTAGCACTGTGTTGGAAAATTTTGAATTTCTTGGCCTTTGCTTTTCCCGGGCTTTCTTGTTTCAAAATTCTGTACTTTGTCACGCAAAAGAAATTAAAACCCTTTTCATTCCAAGTGTTAAATATTGAAATTCTAAAACCCTAGGTCTTGGTGCTTCTATTTTGCAGTTACTTTTTCTAGTCACTTAGGGCATGTGTTTAATTTGAAGTCGCCTCGTCGTGTTATCCCAGCCGAATATTCCATATCTTTTCCCGACTTTTCTTTTTCCTCATGTCGCGTAGTCTTGTTTAACTTCCGAATATTCCTTCAGCCTTCTGAGACTTAGTGATTCCTTTCATGTCGGGTAGTCGTGGGATAACCATGTCATAAATCTTTATGAAGGAGGGACCCATTGCTTAGTCGGGTGATCACGAGAAAATCTTAACAGTTATGAAATTATTCCCAGACTCAGCGATTACTTCATGTCGCGTTATCGCCAAATCAGTCAAAGTTGACAGTTAAGAAATGCCTTCAGTCACGTGGTCTTGGAATGGGATAGTGGTTAAGAGATTTCAGCTTAGACTTCGTGACTAACCGTCTGTGGTTTGCAGAATCCTCAGTCGGGATGTCGCCAGAATAGGATGATGACTCAGTTCTCCAGTATGCATTCAGTGAGCTAATGATTGTGTGACATCTATCAGAAGGCAAGTGGATATTAAAGGATCAGTTCATAGTTGCCAGAAGGAGAAATTGGATTCAGCGACTTCGAGACTAAGGTGCTTTGCCTTTTGTCGTGATGTCTGGAAATGATTTAAGCGCAGGAAAAATCATCTGGCGATTAAGCGACGGCCGTCAGATGAAAGAATAAGAAGATCCAACGGTGGTCGCAGAGTCTGAGAAGAAAAGTGCCCTAAGGAAAAATTCCTCCCGACTTGGCGATTAAGGTATGTCGCGCAGTCGCCAAAAGCAGAAAAGGGGCACATACAAACTATTATGATAAAGTTAAAAGCTTAGAACTTATATCCCCCGACTTGGCGACTAAGAATTGTCACGTAGTCTTGAAACAGAAATTAAGCATTTGGCGACAAGGAAATAACCGTGAAGGTTAAAGGCAAAGGTCAGTCGCGCAGTCGCTTGAACATGAAAGTAAGCCGCCCAGACTTGGTGACTAACCGCTAGCGGTTAGTCACGAAGTAGCTAGAAGTCAGAGATAGCAGTCGCGACATGGAGAAAACCGCTGGTCGCCAGGTCGCCAGATGAAATTAGCCGTTGTGTGCACATCGCATGGTCACCGGATAAATCTGAGGTTAAAATGAGCTAAGACGTGTTTGCAATAGCCAATGGAAGTGTGCCATGTGTCATTTTCTGGTAATTTCTGGGCAGTATATGCATAAATATGAGATTTTCACAGAGCATAAAAATGGTGTAAAACAGATAAAAGGTGGCAAAATTTGTGTCTAAGGCCAGAACTGCCATGGGTGCCAGGTGGTTGGAAGCTATTGCCAGGATAGAAGTGAACGCTATCAAAGAAGTGAACAGATGGGAGGCAAATCTTAAAAGATAAATATGGTTAAGCCATGAAAGATAAACCTTGTTAATTAGTTGCCACCTTGTTAAATATCTGTTGCCAAGTAGTTGTAAGCTGTCGGTAATCCTTCCCAGATGTCGGTAGCTTGTTGCATCCTTGTGCTATAAAAGGATTCCAAGACGACTGGTACGAGGATGGTCATTTTTCTGTCCGAGAATATTATTAAGTCAGTTGCAATATATCTGGTCTTTTTGGAGAAATCTCTGTTGAATGTAGTAATTGATAATGACTTCTGAATGAAATCCAGTTCACAGTTTCTGAAGCATTTAGTGGATTTTCTGTCTTCATTTGCATTCTGAATTTTGTTTAAATTGAATGTTCAAGGAGCGTTTTTAATTTATATGTCTATAAGGCAGATATATGAGATACTTCTAGGGTTCTTTCAAGGAGAGAATATGCCTTAGAGATATTTCAACAAAGTTCAGGGTAGTAAATGAATCTGATCGATTAGTCTGGCTAAATGTACTGAGGTAGATATATAAGGTATATCTATTTTTGTGTCAGATCCTGTAATTTCCTTAAGTCTAGTTTTCATTCATGCTGGTTAGAATTATTCACAGATGACTCCATGCCCTCAGATTGAGCACTGGTCTATTTTTGTTCAGTTTAATGATTATCACCATTAAAAATCAATCTTAACTTTCAGTTTAGT
>MU224206.1:2585541-2595789 GCA_018584345.1 Thuja plicata
TCCATTCACTATCCTTCTACCTTCTATCATTTTTCCTCATTTGTCTATTCCTCCTATCTTCCAACCTCACTCGCTTTGCATAAAACCTTATCCTCCAATTTTCTCTTTCATCTTCCTTTCCCTATCAGCATCTTTGAACATATCATTTTGAATCCTTGGAATATCATGGTTTATCCTTTCAAGGAGCATTATCTAAAAATATTTCCTTCTTCCAAAAAATTCAAAAATTCAAAAAAATTTATATATATATATATATATATATATATAGAAATAATTTCATCCTATGGTGAAAACCACTCCCTTGTGGCACCTTGGATAGGTACCATGATGAAAACCTAGAAATTAGGAATCATGTGTAGTTCTTCTACATCTTTCATCCATTCCATATTCTCTCTTTGATCTTGACAATGTTGACCTATACATGAACATTTGGGATATCTTGTGAGCTATCTTACGATGATCTTGCTTTCATTCCTTTCATGTTTTCATCTCTATCTTCCTGCATTCATTTTTGCCTATCGCTATTATTTTTCCCTTTGATGAGAGATGGTGCTATGAAGCCTCTTAACATATCTATGCCTTTGGACTACATCCTTTCCTACTCTTGCATTACACTTTTGTGACTTATCCTATGCTGGCCTTTCATTGCTTGTCCAAATGTGCTTTACATGATGTTTCTTTTTCCCTAGCTTGGGTACTCTTGAGGAGTTTTCCTTTGAGGATTTCTTCCCTTCATTCTCCTGCATTCTCATGTCTTCCATCTCTTCCACCAACTTTCTAATCCCTCCTGTCCTCCACCTTGCTAAAATATTGGGACTGCACGATGTGATCTTGCTTGGGAGTTTGATGCCCATTTTGTCTGGGGGAACCCTTTGTACATAATTATTGATCCTGAAAAAATCCAAAAAAGGATATATAGTCAAAAATTTTAAAAATTAGAAAATTTCCTAAAAAAATGATCATCTTAGTGAAAACCTAGCAATAGGCGCTTTGATGTATCTCCAAAAAATTATATATTCCAAAATATGAAAAAATCAAAAAAATTCAAAAATTTAAAAAAATAGAAAAAGTGCCTTGGTGAAAACCTGGAAATAGGCACCTTGGTAGAAAAAATTCAAAAAAACTATAAAAAGTCCCAAAAAAAATGAAAGAGAGAAAATTATAATAAAATCCAAGTGGTGAAAACCTAGAAATAGGCGCTACTTGAGGCCTTTGCACCCCTGTTTCTTAGCGTGTGTTCGTGACACTTAGTCTTTCTCCATCATGCCTTGTCCTTGTTACCTTGGTCTGGAATTGGTTTTTTTCTTTGTCTAGGGGGCATAACTGTGTTAGCTTTGGTCTCTTGGATGCGTTAGTCTTTAGGACATCTCACTAATGGTGTTTTTCAACACCACCCCAACTATATTTTTCAATACAACCCTTGACATCGAGTGTTTTTCAACACTTATCAGTTTGGTCTTACCCCATTTTGTCATGTGGTCTTACCTGCTAATGAGCATTCAATCCTTATCCTTGGAACTCAGTAGCAGTTAATACACTTAAATTTTTAAACGCAACACTTAATGCTTGAGCTATGTTAAATGATCTTTTCTTTGTGTGCTGACTGTTATTGATTTTTGTTGAGTGTCCTTGTCTAATAAGTCTCTCTGGAATGCATAGCTAGAGGACTTGGGGCATGCAACGTGTTTTTATTTTCTTCCTACTTTATGCTTCACTATTTTTTCACAACCATTCTGTTGGTCATCCTGGCCTCTATGCCTTGATGCGAGTGTGGTTTTGCTATGCTAAATTGGGTAAGCTAACATCACATTCATCTTGAACTTTATGTCTTTGATGCTTATGTTAGAATCTTTCCGCATTCCAATCTGATATAAATCACATTCATATCTTCATAGTTGCACTTGTGACTAGTGATGATTGTGTGATTTTTCGATGTCCATTAATAATGGCCCAATGATGAAAATAATTTCCTTAACATTCTCTAATGAATGATGAACACAAAATACTATGTTACAGTTGCTCTATTGCAAGTACGCCTTTGCATTTCATGTAGCTTGCATTGTTATACTTCATGTTAGTTTGCATTTTAGGCTGCATTATGAGTTTGCGAGGGTTTTCCTTCATCTTTATTGTGGACTTTTAATCAACTGTGATCACATTCTGATCTTCATTTCCTTATCTTCTTTCGTGATCTCAATCAAAATTTTCTATCTTAAACAATTGATTGATTTTGGGGCATTCTCTTTCTTAAGGCAAATTCTCTTTCTTCTCTCCATTTCTTTCCACCTCTTCCAAAATTATATCTTCCATTCACTTTCTCCCCACTTCTTTTCTTCTAATTAAACCTTGGGGCATAATCTTTCATGTTGGACGATCTACCTTGGTTCTTTGATCCTTATATCTTTCATCTTACATGAAGAACCTTATCTTTAGTTTGATTTGATCAAATTTATCAATTTGTTGTTTCTCCTCTATCTCATTTCAATTTGGATCACGAGGGGGCAGTACCTATCAAACTTCAATCCTTGATTCAGCTTTATCAATCCTATCATTTGTTCTGCTTGGGGCAACCTTGCTTCAGATTCTTATCTCGGACATGTCAATTACTTATTTACAATGGTGTTGACCTTGCCTTTTTTTTGCAATCAGCTTATCTTTGTTCTGATGTCAATTACTTATTTACAACGGTATTGATGTCTGTGTTGTTTTGTGATCCCAAGTCGATCTCACACTTCAACTGCATTCTTTGACTACATGTGTTCCCAAAATGATCACACATTAGTCAAAGAGGGGCAAATGTATGCACCCTAAAATGGTCGCCTAGACTATGGGCCCCCATTTATCAATTTATCAAATTCCTGAATCAATGTTTTGCAACATTTTCAATTCAAATCAATTTCCTTGATCAAATCGTAATTAATTTAATTATTTTAATATTTCCTAAGGTTTGATCATTTCATCAATTATCTTATTTAATTAAAAGAAAACAATTTCTTTTTTTAAATAAAATAATCTTATTTAATTGAAATTTCTTTTTAATTAAATAATCTTATCTTATTTAATTAAAATCTCTCTTATTTAAATAATATTATCTCATTTAATTAAAATATCTCTTTTAATTAAATTAAATAATCTTATTTAATTAAAAGAAAATCCCTCTTTTAATTAAATAAAACCCCCACTTAAATCCCTCTTTGTTGAAAATGGAAATAAATTAAATAAAAATAAATAAAGTTCTTTTTTCTACACATTTTCCTAAGTGGTGGGTTTTTTGCCTCTTAATCATAACTTTTTATTTTTGCCTCTTAATCTCTACCGTCCATTTCTCTTTAAAAGGAAACCTCTCCTTCTCATTCTCATATAGAATTTTTATGTATTGTTATGCTGTAGGTTTCAAGAGCAATTTTGGAGGAGAATTTGAGCAGTCAAGCTTGGATATTGCAACTTCTCTCTTCTTGTCTTCTTCTTCTTGCATCCATGGATATTCATGTAGATTAGATTTATATTAGATTAAATTCATATTTCCTTCCATAGATTAAGCTTGCATATTTCCTTTTATAGATTAATCATGCATTGTTATCATATAGATTAATTTTCTTTTATGCATTACAATCATATAAAATAGTTGTCATTTTCATGCATTGAATCTCTCATTTCATGGTGTACTTGCAAGGGCACAACTAGGTCAATCTGAGGGCCTCCATTACAAACCCTTGCACTCCATGAATAGAGAGCTATGACTCAATATTTGAGGCCTCATTCTTGAGCAACCTTGGATGGAATGATTCATAGAAGTGTGACACATTTTTAGCACATAGCTACAAGCTTCGGTTGGTTTTAGACCTAACCCTAAAAATATAGAAAAGACAAAAGACAAGAAGAGACGCAGTGGTGGAAGGACAAAAATGAATAATGAGATCTGATTTTGTTCTTTGTCTTCTTGTGATCACTGACACTTGTATCTGTATGTGTTCAGGATAGCCTTTGATATTTATAGCGAGACTTACTGACCGCCATTATAGGCTAACCTACACTAGTCTTCAAGATGACTAACCTTCCTATGCTCAAAGAGTAGGTGCCATGTATCCTTCTACTCCTCATCAATAAAGTCTAAGTCAACAATGAAAGGCTTTTTCTTCTTGGGCTTTGTTAAAACATCCCATGCTGTGACATCATCTTCTGCTAGCCAATTAAAGATTTGAATATTCTCCAGCTGTGTCTTCTGTCTCTCCCACCTTGCATCTGTGATGCTCTTGACATTTGCAATGAATTTATTAAAATTTGCTTCTGCCTTAATTGCCTCATCTAAGAGCTTATTAAATATTTTCGTATCTAATTCTCTTTTGTCAGAAATATATACCTCTTTACTAGGTAGTACAGTATCGAATTCCAAGCTCCATACTGCTAGTGGCTTGATTTGATTGTCTTATGACCTTATTGATGGCACAAATCTATTGTAGTCAAGCCCAAACATTCTAATTCTTTCCACAGTCTAATTTTCCTTGCCTTTTAAAAAGGACAAGGTTACTCTTATTTGCTATATCTCCTCCCCAACCTGGGTTACTATCTCTGGTAGATCTGATCTTAGTGGTTGCAAAGATGCTAACCTCTCAAATAACCTAGTTCTTACTAACCATGTAGCATAATAAGGGTTCAAAATTGATACAAAATTGTTAACTTTAACTTGTAAATTGGGAAATTTACCATAAGCACCATATACTATATCAGCCTTATCTTTTATAACATTAATCCTATGTTGGAAAATTTCACCCAATGATCCTAAGACAACATTGTTATGCTCACAAATCCCCTGCTATGTTTCTGTTGTAGCATGCTTTGTTTCCTCTGGTTGAATTTCAACATCTTTTCATTCTTTTGGTGCTGCAGGGGCAAATTTAGGCATATCTAGAAATTTTTGTGTTAATTCCTTTATTAGCTTCTTCTATGTATTGATTTTTATCAGACACAACTCCATGTCCTTAAGTATACCACTGGTTTCACCAGCCAGTTTATTAAATCTCTCGGACATCTGGGAAGCCTTGGCTTCATTTAATTGTGCAAAGTGGGTGAGAACTTGAGAAATCTCCAAGTCTCCTATATTTTGGACAGACCAAATGATCTTGTTCCACTCCATTTTCTCTTTTATATTAAGTAAGGATGGCTTCTGATCCTTTGGAGCTAAGATCCACATTGCTAGGGCCTAGGATTTTGGATTATATCCAAATCCTCTTATCATTTCTCCAACCTAGATTTCTGATGATAGCTTGACATCATGTTGCTTCCTTATTTGGTCAATTATGGAATTTGAGGCTAAGTCCCATCCTTCTACCAACAACATTCCACTAGACTTTACCAACTGCCTAGCTTCTTCTGGTGTGATTTCTTCTGACTCAGGATCATATTCTTGCAATTCCTGCAAGGCCTCAATAGTCATCGGATCTCCTCCTGCCAATTGTAGTTGTGCCCCCACCTGCTTCTCTTTGTTCCAAACAAGAAAATATTTAAACTCTTTAGTTTTAATAAAATTATAATCACTTAATAATTGATCTTGATGCAGAAATATCTCATCCGTGCATGTTAGAAGAGGAAATTCAATTTCATCTTCATCATCTTTCTGCAGCATTTTTCCTTGTCTTATCTACTTTCTAAGTTGATAATCATAGGCCCTATCACCAGTGATGAGACCACCAATTCTATGCTTGTTCTTTTCTTTCTTCTTATTCTGAGATGGCTCTCATGTTTCTACTCTCTTTTTCTTTAATGGGGGCTCATTAGTGACTTTAGTCTCAGGTACCTCTGTCAGGTCAATTACATTTTCTCCTTCTGTTGCATGTTCTACAACAATTGGTTGATCCATTGGAGGGGGGCTAGGAAGTGAATAGCCTCCATCACTATCCTCTTCATATTCTGATGAAGAATGCCCTTTATGCCCTTTATCCTTTACTACCAGTTCATCCTCAATTTGTTCACATAACACATTGTAAGACTCAATCATGGCATCAAGTCTTTTCAGATATGGTAATCCTGGGAAGAAATCCCCAAAAGAGATTCTTTTCCTCTTCACTTGTCTCTCCAAATCCATTAATTCATTAACTTTCTCAGCCCTTTGATTGACTTCTTCATCCTCTATTATGTTTCTAATGAGGTCTTCCTCCATACATTTCTCATGTTCTCTAGTAAAGGGAATAGTAGGTGTTAGGAGCTTCTTGGCACTCATTATGAAACCTTCTATGTCAATGTATCTACACAGGGCTACATTCATCCTATAATGGCTTAACCAATTATTCACTGGATCCTCTACCCTTTAGCCAATTGTGAAGTTGTAGATCCTGAATTGTCTAGGGGTAAATGTACCCTTTCTTTGAGGAGCCAAGTGCTCCATGTCTGTTAAAATCAACTGTCAGATGAACTCCACTGCTGCAATTCTAGGTGGCACATGGAATGGGATAATATGGGGTGGGTGAGTACAACCACAAACCCTTATCAAAGTTTAATTCTTCTCATAGTAAAAGTCCCCTCAATTGTGGTCTCCTGTCCATTTGTCAACACATTGGCATGGCCTTAGCAGTTGCAACACCTTCACTAGCAGCC
The DNA here is from genome assembly GCA_018584345.1 of Thuja plicata. NCBI lineage: Eukaryota > Viridiplantae > Streptophyta > Pinopsida > Cupressales > Cupressaceae > Thuja > Thuja plicata. The sequence goes on from MU224206.1 coordinate 2,592,133, forward strand.
TAGTCTTGTCTACACCTAAACATTTAAGGATTGGATATACTATCCAATTTTGAAAAGTACATAATTCATTTTCTCTTGATGTGTAGTTCCATACCCTTAACCAGAATTGTATTGGGTTGGCTTGATTCTAATAAAACCTCTAAGGCCTCATATTTTGGAAATTCATAAGAGGAAAATTGTAAAACAGAATCAAATGCATCAATATGGAATAATGCATGAACTTAGGGTTTTTCTCCTTGTTACGGATATCAACAAACCCTTGATGCATTTTGTCAATTATATACTGAATATAATCATAGTTTGTACTAGTATGAGGGCTATGCATATCTAAGACAATCATAAGGATATCTAAACTTATTCTCTCAGACCCTCCATCCACTCCCAAAACTTTTCACAGTGCATAGGAAATATACTTCATATAAGAGTTGAGGTCCTTATAGTAGTAGGGAGCAGTTCCTAGGATAGGCGCTATGTAATTCTTCATCCTTCTAGGCACATGATACTCTTGAATCAACTTTGATGCAATACCAGTCTCTCTTGTATATCTGGCTTCTAAACCTTTTAAATTTATCTCCATAGCCATTGGATGATATCCATTGAACGCTTTCATGAATGAATTTCTATCTAGGGTTACGAGGGATTTTCCATCATCCTTTTTTTATGGATTTAGTAAGGACATCATACCTACTAGACATCTCTAGAATGAAATCAGCATCTACAAAAATATCAGGGACTACTAATTTTTCTAATCCACAAGTCCATGGGTTTGAAATAGGAACATTTTCATCACTATTCTTAAATAAATATTTAAAAAGTGAATAACCAGAAGAACCTGGAGTTTTAGCATCCCTAATATATGACAAATAATCAAGGAGATTATCGGCATTTACCTTTCTATTCTGGCTAGATCTAGGCAAAAGAGTGATAAATTCCTCTGAGTAATTCCTCTTTCCTTTCACCTCATCATCTTCCCTGCTTACCCCACTGGTAGATGCAACACTCACTGCTCTTCTCATGATTCCTGGTATAACTTGTCACTAATCAACTTTCCTTTTCTTTTTACCGATATTGAAACAAATCTATCCCCAAAATACTCACTTCCCACTGTAGGTTACTCAATTTCTTTTGGAGCACTGATTATCACTTAAATTCCCAAAATTCTAGACTAAAAACCTGCTTGTTTCACTCTATAAATCTTAGTAGCTCTGTTTTCTACACACACTGATTACTTAGCAAGTTTTTCTCTAAAAACAATAAAACTCTTGGTAAAATGCAATGACTAATAGTAAAATCTATTTATTTTAGAATCATCAATGCACAAATCACATATTTGCAATTCAATCACTTCAGCCTTCAATTCTTTGTGCTGTAAAATAAATTTCCTTTCCGAGCCATAGTCTCTGAAAGTGATAGGAGATCAAATTTGAATGAGTGCCCTTTCATAAAAAACCCTTATTATATTCAAAGAGGATTAATATTTGATCTGATTGGCTATCTTGAATACAGCTCAGCTACCTCTTAACAGGCTATCATAAATCTCTTAACTTCCATTGGTTGGAAACTGTACATCTTGGTGCTGAAGAAAAGTCTTTGTTCAAACTCCGGTTCTCTTATTAGCAACCTCACGACTGCATTGTCTCCTTATCATTGAGAGTTACCTTTAACTATGGTTTCTTTCTGAGACTTGGTGATTGTGGCTTCTAATAACTCATCTTGGTTTCCTTTTAGAGACTTGGTGACTGTGTAATCTCCTTGTCGCTAAAAAAACCTTTTAAAAGATAATTTACTTCGAGACAATGCAACTATACTTTATCTCATGATGGCTGAATAAATTTGCACTTGTCATATTTATCTAGAGATTACCTGACTACCATAGATCTTCTTTCCTTTGTGTCTGACGGTCTACACTAAGTCTCCAAATCATCAAAGAAAACCCTAATTTATTATGAGACTATGCGACTATCATCTCTAAGTCTCTAGATGAATTCTTTACTTTTAATTTTTTTTCAGAGACTACGCAATTGTTGCATGTTTGAACATGTGTCTCAATATTATCCCTTTGTTTCTTAATCACTGAATCATCTTTTACTTTCAAACTTTGTCAGCGACTTAACACCAACCATTGGATCTTCTTCTAATCTGATGATTGTCACCAAGTCTCATGATTTTTCATTTAACTCTTACTTTGTTCTGAGACACAACAACTAACATCAATATTGAAACCTGGTTTTTAACTCTAATTTACTTAGGAGACTTCACGACCAAAGGAACTCAATGTCGCTAAAATATTTTCAAACTCCAGGGTTTATTATGAAACTTCCCGACCATCGTTAGATGAAACTGAAGATGGACGGTCCGCGCTAAGTCTCCTTTCCATTTAAAGTATATTCATTTCTTTAGAAGACAATGTGACCAAAGCATTTCTACCAAGTCTCATAATAAAATGGAATATTCTTAGATTATTAAGAGACTTGACGACTTAAGTGAAAATGATATAAAATAAAGCACATGACTTAAGTGGCTAAGCTTCATGAAAAGTAACAACAAATTAGAAGGTATTTTAACAAACTAGGGTTTTAGATATTTATGAACAAAGGATGACCTAGGACTTAGGGTTTTGGCACTCTTTGTTGATTTTTGACTATGAAGATCACTATTTGCAGAGGTATTTTGCCAACTCTAGACAGGATTCTCAACTCTTAGGCATGGAAATGACTGGGGACTTCAAATTTTTTTTAATAGACTAAAAAACTAGAAAAAAACCAACAATGGCTCTATCTAAGGATGTTTAAACACAATTTTATATCAAGGACCAAAGAATCTCTGGTTGCAAACCACTCAAAAGATGCTTACTAACCTATTGTGGAAAGGAAACACACAACAGAAAGAAACACACCTATATACATATGATACAAATATTGGCAAGTTGACTCCCAGGGAGTATATGGCTTATTTTGTGTTTTCATTATGGCAACAAAGTCATATGAAGTTTTTGATAGTAAACTATGAAGTGAAAATTGACTAAGTGTAGAAGACAGAACAGAATAGTGACTTGTAGTCGATCAGGGCATCAACGCACATGCGTATGATCACCTAAGGATATGCGCATTTAGACTTAAGCTCTATGGTATGTTATTATGCTTACCCTATACACGCATTGTATGGAATTGCAGTATGAACAAGTTACAGAAAGAACAAGTTCACCAACAGTCCAGAATACAGAGTATGAAGCCGACTTCATTGTTTTGATTAGCGCGTAATCTTTTGTTATGTAAAGGCTAAGTTCCTATTGTAATAAGTTTGTAAGTATGTATTAAACATTTTTGTAAACACACTTAAGCCAATTTGTTTGGAAATATTGTGTATTATGTTTTTGGGCCGACTAAGGTTGTGTTTATAGTCGCATATATTCAGGCATAAAGATATATATATGTAATGCAAAGATACATTTGAAGTGTCATCGAAAAAAGTCAGAGAAGATGTATAGCAGAGTAGTATGAAGATATCTGAATGAGATAGAGCCCTTAAATAAGTTAAGAGCATAAGCGCGTAACTGGAACTGATCAGACATCTGTGTCACATACAACAGTTCACTTTTGGATATAGTGCATATCTATTCTCAGGAGGTTGTAGCCTTCTTTCTCTTTGAGCAGTGAG
>MU224206.1:2604519-2630496 GCA_018584345.1 Thuja plicata
AAGGTGTATCATTTCCCATTCTTACTGTACCACCTTTATAGTATTCAAAAGTATTAAACTTTTCTTTGTCACCAGTCATATGGTGAGTGCAGCCACTATCTATAATCCAGATATCATTCTTACTAATGTTAGATATGAGTGCAGTTTCTTCATAGCTTTCATCTTCATCTGAATCATCCTTCACAGCTACAAATACTATCTCGATGTCATCATCTGGTTCGGTGTCAGTATCTTCATCTTTGCAAGTAGCTAGATAGCTAGCCTTCTTTCCTTTATCCTTGTAATCTTGAGTATCATTTCTTTTTTATCGTCGGTAACCTCTGTAATCTTTTTTATCACCTCTGTCAAATTTCTTCTCAAAAGATCTGTTATCACTCCTGTCATCTTTTCTTTTGTTAGGACACCTTGCAGCAAAGTGTCCAATCTCTTTACAATTGAAACATACAAGTGGTAACTTGCCTTTGTATTTACCTTTGCCTCTTTGCATTCTTCCCACCATGAGTGCTTCTATTTCATCTAGATCTGTTTCTTCACTTTCGCTTTCACTGTCTCTTCTAGAAGAGTGTCTCTGACTAGATTTGCTTATTCTCATAGAAGACTTAAATGCAGACTCTAAACTTGGTAAGACACTATTATCAAAATTATTCATCTCAAATTAAATCAGTCTACCAATCAGGCTATCAAGAGTGACTGTATTATTTGCTACTTCTCTCATTTCTTGAATAGTAGAGACTCTAATATCATATACAGGCAATAAGGTTCTTAAGATTTTACTTACCACTGTCTCCTCTTCAAGTGTACCTCCAACGCCTCGTATAGCATTGACTACTTCTTTTATTCTCATGCTATACGGAGTGATTTTTTCACCTTCTTTCATTCTGAGATCATCAAACTTTCCTCTATTGCTTTCTGCCTTGGCTCTCAGAACATTTGTATCACCTCCATGTACAAGTTTTAGCTTATCCCACATTGTCTTTGCATTTTTTCAATCTTTGACATCCTCAAATTTAGCATTAGAGAGTGAGGAAGAAAGCTCTATAACCATGCTATTATGTTCATGCTTTACTCTCAATTGATCTACCATCAATGGTCCTATAGGAAACACATATTCAGTATCTAAGTGTTGAGTAATATCACTGCCAATACCTGATAAGTGGAGACTTATTCTTCTTTTCCATGAAGCAAAGTTGTCTTTGTTCAACTTGGGCACATCTTGTCTGTTCATATTTTGATCTTTACTTAGGTCTTGAAACCTTCCTTCTAAGAACACAAGCTCTGATACCAATTGCCAGTAATAACTAAGAGGGGGGGGTGAATCAGTGGCCTCAAAAAATTATCCTTTAAACTTTAATCCACCAATCAATACACCTTAGATTATTAAGTCCCTACAATATGTATGCCTTGAAATACTTAAAATAATTAACTGTCTGTCGGTTTACCTTGTCTATCCTTATTCTCCTTGATTACCGATAAGAAATAAAAATTATTTACCGAAGCTCAGTAAATATGCAGAGTATACCAATCAATCCAAAAATGCATATGTGAAATGTAAAACAATAAAGTAATAAACCATACACATATAACACATGGATTTTAACATGGAAACCCTATTAAGGGAAAATAACCACTGGGACCAGTACCCCAAATTTTCACTCTTCTGAAGTGAGCCCTATTAGGAGCCAACCCTGTTAAAGGTTACAAACACACTGTTAAGTGCGACCTTGTTAGAGGATTTTTATACATAGGTTGTCACTTAGTATCTGGCATCTACGCTACCATCCTTGAATCAAACTTTAGAATTTCAATAGGCTTTATGCTAATCTTACTACCATCCTTGAATCAGCCTCCTTCTTAGACTGTCAATAGGCTTTAGGTAAGACCGATGCTACTGCTATGAATCAACCTTTTTGGTAATCTGTTAGGATATACCTCAATTATAGAAGATGGTTAAGTCTTGCTCTATGAAGAGACTTAATGCTTCAATGGTTAAACTGAAACACAATGACCTATTTCTAATGCAACTTTGAATTGCAGATATTCAGATCTATTTACATACAATACCTCTCTGATCAATGTATCAATTCAATTCCTTTGTGCTTCACACTTTCTGCTCTGTGATGTTGTGCTTCACTGTTCATCAATGTCTACAGAATTCTTTAGCTCTCCCTTAGCTTGATTGATCAGGACTGTATGAAGTGTATCCTTCACCAGTTTCTCTTTAGTATCTTCTTTCAATTCACTCCCCCATGTATCTGATTGCATGCGAAAATGAATTATGCTTGTCTCTTATATAGATATGATATTCCTTAATTCTTGATTCTTGATTCTTGGCGTGAAAAACAATCTAGCCAATTTGATTTACGACTTTAACTCCTGATTTATCTCGTAGTTATCTTCTTGCCAACTGTATAAATCAATTTCTTAACTGTGATTGAATAAAACAAATAAAACAATCAGTTAAGTCTATCCTTAAGCTCTGTCAACTAGATATTGTGTCATTTTTTGATCTCTCTGTTCTGTCAGTCAATTCTGTAGTTCGTCGTCGATGACAACTGCCAGTTCCATCGGTGTAACTTCAGTTAGATTCGGGATCTCCGTTTGTCAGGCATCATTAGATCTTGCTCGTCGAGCAACTCTATTTTCAGCTTGTCGGGCATCCTGTGATTCTGCTTCGTCGGGAAACACTGTCTTCTTCTCGTCGGGCATCACTATGAATTTTTTTGTGCCTTTACCGATGGTGTGCACTCCGTTGGTGTTGTCTGTCACTTAGTGAATACTTGAGTTTTATGCATTGTTGAAAGCATAACCTCTATTCCATTGATTCTCTAAAGTCTTTGGCATTATGTCTATGACCGTACAGATGATATCAAGTTGAAATCAATGACAATACAAACCATTAACTATTTTAATGTCTTGCATCATCTTCAACTTAATATTATCAAACATTCAATCAGTTACATGTCATCATTGTCATGGACAACTGGTCTTGTTTTAACCTCAAAAATTGATACCCCATTAAAATTCAAATCATTAGTTTTCAAAGCAACATTAGCTAAGAAATCTGCCATAATGTTTTTAGACCTTTCTATCCAATTCATATTGAAGGCATCAAAAAATTCTATTTGGTCCCAAATAGAATTCCTATACATTTTTTTTCTATCATTCTTCACAGCATATTTGGACCTTACTTGGGCTACTACTAACTCTGGTTCACCATAAAATTTTAAACACTTTATACCATGTTTAGTGGCAATCTCTAGCCCTAGAAATAAAGCTTCATATTCTTTTGTATTGTTTGTACACTGAAAAGATAACAAGAATGAATATTTAAATGTAGTACCTGATGGAGAGATAAGTAAAACTCTAGCTCCTGATCCTTCTTTTGAACAGGCTCCATCAAAATATATTTTCCATAAACCATCACTCTGTGTAGTCAACTCTTTCACCAAAGGATCAACATTTTTACATTGGTGAGCACTCCTTTTGATTCTAAAATTTTCCATATCAATATCAACACAATAATTAATATTTGTATCCTCATGCAACTCAATCATATGAGGTGTTCTTCTCTCTCTAGACACCTTTACATTATTCTCAGCAATATTGAAAGTGGCATAATACAAATCACACTGAATATTTCCCCACATTGAAGCACTCCATTTTCTGGATAGAAACATGCCAATGTGGTGGGATATCAACCACCAGTAAACTCATATTCAATAATGTATTAGGGCATATGGATAATGTGTAAGGTAAGGCTTCAATGGTTCCAACAATAGTGATTTATCTTTATTCCATTGATTGACACCTCCCATGGGGAGTATCTACTTGTAAACCCATGGGTCTCATGATTTCTGCAGGCATGACTGTATTAGATGCTCCTGAATCTATCATGTAATTTTTGAGCATATTATCATTTATTACCAATGTCAAGAAAAAGGGGTCAACAATCCCTGCAGAAGTATTTTTATTTAGGTAAATCTGAGGGATCTCAAAAATCATCCCCACGGGCTCCTTTTCCTTACTGTTAGATTTCTTTTCAATATATTCTGGTTTCTGAAGTTTTACTGGTGATACATTGTTCAATACTGAAAGGAATTTTTCTTTGTGTTATTTTACCCTTGTCATTTTTAGGAATGGGACCTTCATAGTCATCTGAGATAAACACTGGCCCATATCCACTGGAGTATATTTTACATTAGAGGTTTTAGGTTTTTCTACAATAATATTAATTTCCTTTATCTGAATGTTTATAGCAGGTTCTTCCTTCTTGGATTTCTTATTTTCAACTTTGGGGGAGGAAGAACTTGCTTCTGGCACTTTACCATTTTCTACATGTACATATTTTGGTTCATTAGCTTTTTTTACTATATTGACCTTAGGTTTGTTTACATTTTCCCCAGGTCCATCTTTTTTTGGTATATATTTGGCATCTATTTTATTTTCTTTGATGAAGATGCCTGATGGCTAACTACCAAAATTACCCACAACTCTGTTTCTCAAATGGTAGTTATTTCTTGCTTTAGTTACTAGGTCAGCAGTAATCCTAGCCTTTTATTCATCAGAGGCTTTTCTTACTACTGAGGTCTCCTGACCATTTTGGGCATAACACCTAATGTGATCAACCCTTTCTTCTTCTTCACTATCAGACAAGATTTGTTGCTGATGAACTTCCATTCTACCTTGTGAGCCATATATGTCATGATTTTCAATCTCATCATCAGAATCCACATCATGACATGAATAAGCGTTAGTCATACTATAATCACATAACTCATTTTCATTCTTTTTTTGCTCATCATTTGCTTTTAAATCTAAAGAAACAATGCAAAAATCAGGATTGTGTGGTGCCTCACAGACCTCACACCAAAAGTCATCATTACACATGTGAATAGTATTTTTATGTAATGGATCAGGACTCCTATTCTCAGGTTTGTCTTTCCTTGGTGGAGCAATAGGTTTTCCATCCTTGAATTGGGTACCATAGGGATAATTTTGTATCCTATTTTGTGGGTTATAGTTATTATTATAGAATGGTCTGTTGTTCTGTGGAGCCTTGTACTCTCTATAGTCGGGTTCCTTTTGACTACTCCTACTAAAGCGTAGATCATATCTTTTACCCAATTTTCTTGATATCCTCCTATTCATCTCTATATTTGCAGTTGTTTTGTAAGATTCTGTTAGGGTTCTTGGATTCTTATCTCTAAGTGCATAACCCAATTTTGAATCAAAAGCATTCAGATAGGTAGCAAGACATACCTTTTGATCCAACTTCATTTTTTGAAACAGCTTGTGCATGGCTCACTGGAATCTTGTGTTGAACTCAGTTACTTCTTCATTTGAGTTCTTCTTATATTGTTGAATTCATTGAGCAAAAATCCTTCATTAGTCTTATCACCATATTGATCCTTGAATAGATCAATTAATTCATCTATTGACCATACAAAACCATGAGATATACTTCTAAACCATTCCCTAGCATCTTCTACTAAGGATTGAACAAATAATTTCATCAGTACATCCTCATGATTAATGTTTAGATCATTTATAACATCAAAAAAAAATCTTAAATGCTCTTCACAAGTTACAATATTATTTCCTGGAAATTTTGGAAGTTTTTCTCCCATATCTTCTGGTATTGCATTAGGGTAACCTGGAATTCCAATAAAAGAAAATTGTTTGTACCTTTCTATAGGAAGTGGTCTCCTTTGGAATTTGTCAGTATCTTTAGGAGAAAATAATTTGCTATGGTCTCTGAAAGAAGAAGCCTTGTTTCTTGATATTGTAGCATTCTCTGCATCAGTATAAGAAATTTTAGTGGATTGCAAGAAGTCAATTTTTTTCTTCATTTCTATAGTAGCAACTTCTGCTTCAACTTTCTCCAGCATCTTGGCCATAGTTTCTCTTTATTTTTTAATCTTTTCAAGATCAATGTCTAGCTTAGACATTTGCTCTGTCAGGTTTTTGTGAATTTTTGGTTCCTCAACTTCATTTTCAGTAATCTTATTTTTACCTTTATCTCTAAAGGTTTGAGGACCTAAACCTTTGTGGGTGTTTGGAGTCTCCTGGTCTCTGCGAGACTTCTCAACATTTTTTGCAACTTGATGTCTCAAAGATCTTCTTCTAAACTTATCAACATCTTTTTGCTCATAATTTTTCTTTTTATGATCTTTTTCCCTTTTCTTTTGATGAATAAGGGATAACTACCTTATGAGGATTCTCTCCTCTTCAGAAAGCTCATCAGAAGGAACTTCCGAGTCTAAGATAATTGTGTTAGTTCCTTATCTCTCACTAGAAGTGGTAGTAACTGCATAGGTTTATATTCCAAGGTCTGGGGTTTCTTCATATTCTGAGGTGTTTCCCTCATGACTAGATCGATTGGTATCCTTCCTTCTAGTGCTATTCTCTTCATTTCTTGGAGAATAATCATTAATACTTTCTTGGTTCTTCTTCTCCCTCCAAGACATCTTGGTTCTTGAAGTAGTTGGGATTCCACCATCCAACTCAACTTCTGGATTATATCTCATTCTTGACCTAGTATTCATATTTATATAGATGTTTCACTTTTGCACTGATTATAGAGATTATCTTTTAGACTCACCACCCAACACAAGTTTGGGATATATGAATACTACAAAAATTACCTAGACTGGAAAAACTCAACTTTAACTTGATTCAACTTTTGAACATACCAGAGATTCCTTAAAAATTTCTTTTCAATTTTTTACTTGAAATCCCCAGCGAACTCGCCAATTTGTTAGGGATTTTTATTGCAAGAATACTTTTAAAACAATGTGAATGCTTACCCTTGTATATTTCCAATTTACTATATGCAAGAGAAGCCTAATTGATGAGGATTGGATAAGATCCTCCTTTTTTGAGATCCACAGACTTAGACAGGTATCACCTTTAAATGATTACTGATTTACAATACTAGCTATAGTGGATTATGTCTTCTTACTAATTTTTTGAATGCCTTTTATTGTATCAATAAATAGAAAAATATGCAAATGATTGTGATTAACTTGATACAGAGCTTAAAAAGCCAAACTGTCATCTTGACAATAGAAAATAGTAATGTGATAAGGATTATCATCCTTCTTCCTTTTATAGTTCTCTGAACTTGGGAGGGTTAACCTATGTGATTCTCTCTCAAAGGAATCAACAAAGTGAATTGTATACTCTTTGAATACAATTACTAATGAATGTATGATTTCTTATGAATGTAATGTAATTAATTGATTGTTCTTAAATATTTGGATGATGAACAATTACTTGGTAAACCATAAACTAGTGCCTAATCCTACGGGCAACAGAGTCAATCTTGAATGCAAATACACAATTACGTGACTAATGAAAATAGATGCAACCTAGATATAATGCTTTACAAACTATCCACTCACTCCTATAACTTTGTTTATTATATATTAATATCAATATTTAGCTTCCTGGGATTACCTGAAAGAATTATTCCCTCCTTGAGGGACCTCACAAATGACTGCACAACTACCTTGCAGTTGATGTACTTAAATGAATTACAAATAAACACATAAAAGCTTGAATAAAGATAAAAGAGACAACACAAGATATAAAATAGAGATTGCAATGTATTTTATTAATGTCTAACTGCTTCAAAATACATTCAATGGACAAAAAGTACAGAGGCTCAAACAAAATTGTAGTAGTCTGCCCTGTAATTATATTCCATCATCTTTCAAAATGTTACAATAATTGAATCCTTAAGAAGTAAGGATGATACAATCTTCAGATGGTTTTAGACCTAACCCTAAAAATATAGAAAAGACAAAAGACAAGAAGAGACCAAGCGGTGGATGGACAAAAATGAAGAATGAGATATGATTTTCTTCTTTGTCTTCTTGTGATCACTGACACCTTTGTCTGTATGTGCTCAGGATAGCAGAGGCTATTTGTAGCAAGACTTAGTGACCTCCATTATAGGCTAACCTACACTAGTCTTCAAGATGACTAACCTTCCCGTGCTCAAAGAGAAGGTCCCAAGTGTCATTCTACTCCTCATTAATAATGTCCAAGTCAATAGTGACGGGATTTTTCTTCTTGGGCTTTGTTAAAACATCCCATGTTGTGACATCATCTTCTACTGGCCAATTAAAGCTTTGAATATTCTCCAGTTGTGTCCTTTGTCTCTCCCACCTTGCATTCATGATGCTATTGACATCTGTAATGAATTTATAAAATTTTGCTTCTGCCTTAATTACCTCATCTAAGATAAATAAACCTTAATTGCCTCATCTAAGATCTTATTAAATCTTTCCATATCTAATTCTCCTTTGTCAGAAATATATACCTCTTTACTAGGTAGTACAGTATCAAATTTCGAGCTCCATACTGCTAGTGGCTTGATCTGATTGTCTTTTGGCCTTATTGATGGCACAAATCTATTGTAATTAGGCCCAAACATTCTAATTCTTGCCTCAATCTGATTTGCCTTGCCTTTAAAAAAGGACAAGGTTACTCCTATTTTCTCTATCTCCTCCCTAACCTGGGTTACTATCTCTGGTAGATCTTATCTTAGTGGTTGCAAAGATGCTAACCTCTCAAATAACCTAGTTCTTACTGACCATGTAGCATAGTAAGGGTTCAAAATTGATACAAATTGTTGACTTCAACTTGTAAATTGGGCAATTTTCCATAAGAACCATATACTATATCAGCCTTATCTTTTATAAAATTAATCCTATGCTGCAAAATTTCACTCAATGCTCCTAAGACAACATTGTTATGCTCACTAATCCCTTGCTTTGTTTCTGTTGTAGCATGCTTTGTTTCCTCTGTTTGAATTTCAACATCTTTTCCTTCTTTAGGTGCTGCAGGGGCAACTTCAGGCATATCTAGCAATTTTTGTGTTAATTCCTCTATTAGCTTCTTCTGTGTATTGATTTTTATCAAACACAACTCCCTATCCTTAACTATACCACTGGTTTCACCGGAGAGTTTATTAAATCTCTCAGACATCTAGGCAGCATTGGCTTCATTTAGTTATGCAAAGTGGGTGAGAACTTGAGAAATATCCAAGTCTCTTGTTTTTTGGACAGACCAATTGATCTTGTTCCCCTCCATTTTCTCTTGTATATTCAGTAAGGATGGCTTCTGATCCTTTGGAGCTAAGCTCCACATTGCTAGGGCCTGGGATTTTGGATTATATCCTAATCCTCTTAGCATTTCTCCAACCTAGATTTTTTATGATAGCTTGACATCAGGTTGCTTCCTTATTTGGTCAATTATGAAAGTTGAGGCTAAGTCCCATCCTTCTACCAACAACATTCCACTAGACTTTACCAACTGCCTAGCTTCTTTTGGTGTCATTTATTATGAATCAGGATCATATTCTTGCAATTCCTGCAAGGCCTCACTAGTCATCAGATCTCCTCCTGCCAATTGCAGTTGTGCCCCCACCTGCTTCTTTTTGTTCCAAATAAAAAAATCCTTAAACTCTTTAGTTTTAATAAAATTATCATCACTTAGGAATTGATCTTGATGCAACAATCTCTCATTCGTGCATGTTAGAAGAGGCAATTCAAATTCCTCTTCATCATCTTTTTGCAACTTTTTTCCTTGTCTTATCTGCTTTCTAAGTTGATGATCATAGGCCCTATCACCAGTGATGAGAGCACCAATTCTATCCCTTTTCTTTTCTTTCTTCTTATCTTGAGATGGATCCCCTGTTTCTACTCTTTGTTTCTTTAATGGGGGCTCATTAGTGACTTTAGTCTCAGGTACCTCTGTCAGGTCAATTACATTTTCTCTCTCTGCTGCCTATTCTGCAACAATTGGTTGATCCATTGGAGGGGGCTAGGAACTGAATATCCTCCATCACTATCCACTTCATATTCTAATGAATAATTCCCTTTATGGCCTTTATCCTTTACTGCCAGTGCATCCTCAAGTTGTTCACATAACACATTATAAGACTCAATCATGGCCTCAACTCTTTTCAGATATGGTAATCCTAGGAAGAAACCCCCAAAATAGATTCCTTTCCTCTTCACTTGTCTCTCCAAATCCATTAATTCATTAAATTTCTCAGCCCTTTGATTGACTTCTTCATCCTCTATTATGTTTCTAATGAGGTCTTCCTCCATACATTGCTCATGTGGAATAGTAGGTGTTAGGAGCTTCTTGGCACTTATTATGAAACCTTCTGTGTCAATGTATCTACACAGGGCTACATTCATCCTATAATGGCTTAACCAATTATTCATTGGATCCACTGCCTATTTGCCAATTGTGAAGTTTTAGATCTTGAATTATCTAGGGGTAAATGTACACTTTCTATGAAGAGCCAGGTGCTCCCTGTCTGTTAAAATCAACTGTCGAATGAACTCCACTGCTGTAATTATAGGTGGCACATGGAATGGGAGAATATGGGGTGGGTGAGTACAACCATAAACCCTTATCAAAGTGTAATTATTCTCATAGTAAAAGTCCCCCCAATTGTGGTCTCTTGGCCATTTATCAACACATTGGCATGGCCTTAGCAGTTGCAGCACCTTCACTAGCAGCCTAGTCTTGTCTACACCTAAACATTTAAGGATTGGATATACTATCCAATTTTGAAAAGAACAGAATTCATTTTCTCTTGATGTGTAGTTCCATACCCTTAACTAGAATTGCATTGGGTTGGCTTGATTCTAATAAAACCTCTGAGGCCTCATATTTTGGCAATTCATAAGAGGAAAATTGTAATACAGAATCAAATGCATCAATATGGAATAATGCATGAACTTAGGGTCTTTCTCCTTGTTACGGATATCAACAAACCCTTGATGCATTTTTTCAATTATATATTGAATATAATCATAGTTTCTGCTAGTATGAGGGTTCTGCATATCTACGACAATCATAAGGATATCTAAACTTATTCTCTCAGACCCTCCATCCACTCCCAAAACTCTGCACAGTTCATAGGAAATATACTTCATATAAAATTTAAGGTCCTTATAGTAGTAGGGAGCAGTTCCTAGGATAGGCGCTATGTAATTCTTCATCCTTTTGGGCACATGATACTCCTGAATCAACTGAAATGCAATACCAGACTCTCTTGTATATCTGGCTTCTAAACCTTTTAAATTTATCTCTGTATCCATTGGATGATATACAATGAACGCTTTCATGAATGAATTTCTATCTAGGGTTACGAGGGATTTTCCATCATCCCTTTTTATGGATTTAGTAAGGAGATCATACCTACTGGCCATCTCTAGAATGAAATCAGCATCTACAAAAATATCAGGGACTACTAATTTTGCTAATCCACGAGTCCATGGGTTTTAAATAGGAACAACTTCATCACTATTCTTAAAGAAATAATTGAAAAGTGAATAACCAGAGGAACCTGGAGTTATAGCATCCCTAATATATGACAAATCATCAAGGATATTATTCACATTTACCTTTCTATTCTGGCTAGATCTAGGCAACAGAGTGATAAATTCCTCTGAGTAATTCCTCTTTCCTTTCACCTCATCATCTTCCCCGCTTAACCCACTGGTAGATGCAATACTCACTGCTTTGCTCATGATTCCTAGTATAACTTGTCACTAATCAGCTTTCCTTTTCTTTTTACCGATATTGAAATAAATCTATCCCCAAAACACTCACTTCTAACTGTAGGTTACTCAATTTCTTCTGGAGCACTGATTACCACTTAAATTCCCAAAATTCTGGACTGAAAACTTGCTTGTTTCACTCTATAAATAGTAGTAGCTTTATTTTCTGCACACACTGATTACTTAGCAAGTTTTTCTCTGAAAACAATAAAACTCTTGGTAAAATGCAATGATTAACAGTAACATCTATTTATTTCAGAATCATCAATGCACAAATCACATATTTTCAATTCAATCACTTCAACCTTCAATTATTCGTGTTGTGAAATGAATTTCCTTTCCTAGCTGTAGTCTCTCAAAGTGACAGGAGATCAAATTTGAATGAGTGCCCTTTCATTAAATACCCTTATTATATTCAAAGAGGATCAAGATTTGATCTGATTGGCTATATTGAATACAACTTAGCTACCTATTAATAGGCTGTCATAAAATTCTTAACTTCCATTGGCTGGCAACTGTACATCTTGGAGCTGAAGAAAATTCTTTGTTCAAACTCTGATTCCCTTATTAGCGACCTCACGACTACATTGTCTCCTTATTGCCGCGAGTTACCTTTAACTATGGTTTCTTTTTGAGACTTGGGGACTATGGCTTCTAATAACTCATCTTGGTTTCCTTTTAGAGACTTGGTGACTGTGTAATCTCCTTGTCACTGAAAAAACCTTTTAAAAGATAATTTACTTCAAGACAACGTGACCATACTTTATCTCATGATCGCTGAATAAATTTGCACTTGTCATATTTAACTGGAGATTACCTAACTACCGTAGATCTTATTTCCTCTACATTTGACGATATACGCTAAGTCTCCAAATCCTCAAAGCAAACCCTAATTTATTATGAGACTATGCGACTATCATCTCTAAGTCGCCAGATTAATTCTTTACTTTAAATTTTTCTCATAGACTATGTGACCGTTGCATGTTTGAACATGTGTCTCAATATTATCCCTTTGTCTCTTAATCATTGAATCATCCTTGACTTTTCAAACTTTCTCAGTGACTTAACGCCAACCGTTGGATCTTCTTCTAATCTGATGGTTGTCGCCAAGTCTCATGATTTTTCACTTAACTCTTACTTTGCTTTGAGTCACAGCGACTAACATCAATATTGAAACCTGGATTTTAACTCTGATTTACTTAACGACCAAAGGAACTCAGTGTCGCTAAAATATTTTCAAACTCTTGGGTTTATTATGAAACTTCCTGACCATCGTTAGATGAAACTGAAGATGGACGGTCCGCGCTAAGTCTCCTTTCCATTTAAAGTATATTTTTTTCTTTGGGAGACAACGTGAACAAGGTATTTCTGCCAAGTCTCGTAATAAAATGGAATATTCTTAGATTATAAAGAGACTTGGTGACTTAAGCGAAAATGATATAAAATAAAGCACATGACTTAAGTGACTGAGCTTCATGAAAAGTAACAACAAATTAGAAGGTATTTTAACGAACTAGGGTTTTAGACATTTTTGAACAAAGGATGACCTTGGGATTAGGGTTTCGGTACTTTTTCTTGATTGTTGACTCTGAATATTGCTATTTGCAAAGGTATTTTTCCAACTCCATACAAGATTTTCAACTCTTATGTATGGAAATGACTAGGTACTTCAAAAAAAATTTGGCAGACTACAAAACTGGAAAAACAACCAACATAACTGATATTAGATTAATTACTATCATTTTAAAGAAATGTCTTCCTAAATAATTTCAACAATTTATTACTAACATTCATTCTCAACTTGTTATTCCTAGTTTAGCTCCTCAATTAAGTTATGTTATTTTTCAAAATTTATTAGGTCAAGAGGAAGCTAAGTTACTACAATTTGGTACTCTTAGATCTTATGAACATGCTTTTGTGTCTAAGCATCAAAATCAAAATAATAGATCTTATAACCATAATACTTCTAATAATAATCATAATTATCATAATAACAATTATAATCATCATAACAATAATAATCATAATAATAGTTATTCTAATAATCACAATTCTTGACATCATCATAATAATTCTAGGCCCTCTTATAATCATCACAATAGTTATCATAATAATCATAATCATCTTAATCATAGACCCCATTGTACTTATTGTGGGAAAGATGGTCATGTGTCCAACAATTGTTTTAAGAAACAAAATCGTGAGAAGCCTTTTACTCCTAATAATCAAACTAATCAACAATCTTATAATAATAACTCTCATCAAACTTTTGTTGTTCATTATGGAATGTCTAATCCTCACTATTATAATATTAATATTTTTAATAATTATCCTATTTTGGATGAATCATACGATGATGGCTATTCTTGGGATGACCCCCTAGATTACTATCTTTCTCATGAAACAACCTTAATAAAAAGGGATAAAATTTCTCTCCATATAATGCATTCAAGCTTGATGATTCTTCTTATTCCCATCCATATTACCCTTTTGATGATATTTTAGAACAAGAAGAGGATATTATTTCTACTTTTCTCAATGTTGCTTTTCCTCCTTTTGACTCTCCTAGTATAGATGTGTGTATTGCGCAAGATGAACTTAATGATTTCTCCAAAGTTCAAGATTATGAATGTAGTGCAAATAAAATAGTTGTTGTGGAGGACAAACCTCCTTATCTTCATCCGAATCCTCCTCATGATAATAATAATAATAATGATGACAATAATAATAATAATAATGATGATGATGATTATACTAGCTCTACTCCTCTTGATTCTTCATATAATGATTAATCCATTACAAATTTGTTTTATGAAACTGATGATTGCATTACTAATTACATGAATGATTCATTTTATGATTCACACTCTGATTTTGATTTAAAAGGTTTTACTGATTCAGATCTAGGAGGAGATCCCAATGATGGGAGATCTACTAGTGGTTATTACATTTTTGCAGGTTCAGGTTATATTTCTTGGAGAAGTAAATATAAACAATCTTTGTCTCTATATTCTAGTGAATATGAATATAAATAATGTACACATGCATCTAAAGGAGTTCTATGGAATCAAAGATTACTTGAATATTTGTGTCCTCCACAAGCACCTACACCTTTATATTATAATAATCAAAGTGTTATTTCCTTAGCAAAGAATCTTATGTACCATTCAAGCTCCAAGCACATATAACTCCATAATCACTTCATAAAAGACCAATTTGAAGAGACGCAAGAGTCTCTCATCTACTACAAGGGAAATGATCCAGCTGTCGATATCTTAACAAATCCTTTTTCTAAAAATAAATTTCAAAATCATTGTAAATATTTGGGTTTGATACCCATTGATCTAATTTTCCCAAGTAAATATTAAAGGGGGTGTTAGAATTAATAATGTTTCCTTGGTGTATTATTTAAATATGGATAATCCAAGGTATCCTAAAATGTAATTTTTCCTCTAGTCCAAGTGGGAGGACAACTCATTTTTTTTATTAACTTTATAAAGGAAATTAGCTTATTCCTCCTTAAGAGGATTCTCACACTTGACACATATTTAATATGAATGTGACATTCATAGATCATGGGAGTTACATTCTAACTGTATCACTCCTCTTTAATATATGCTTATCCACACACTTTAACAACAATTTTCTCACTTCTACTATTTTTTCCTTACATTCTCAACTCTTGCTCTCTCATTGTTGTAATGAGCTTCTTGCTTGCATTCTCTCTCTTTCTCTAGGTTTTTTTTTTCTCATTCATATTATATACACATGGGGTTTTTTTCTTAGTTTTTCCCCTTTCAAAATCCTTGTCTCATTGTATTGATCTTGGAGCATCTTAATGGTTTTTATGATAGATCTTGAAGCAATCTCTCATTAATTGTGTTTATGGTAAAATACTTCATTTTACTACACTCACTTGGATTCTTTCCTTTAGTTCTTTTGATTTTTGTGTGTTTCTTACAAATCACTACTCTATGCCTGCATACTTTACTTTTCATTTCAATTCAAGGTTGATTCCTAAACATGGGTTTGACTGAGGCAAACCCCTTTAGCCAACCTTCTTCCCCATTTTTCTAAGTGTAGGTACATGTCAGGAAGTTGTATTTTCAAATCCAGACTCCACATGTCTGCAAAATCTGAGATATAATCGTCAGGTACATAGCATTCCTAACATTTTGCGCCTAGGTAAAAAATGTTCCAAATTTTCTACACCCTCACAAAATAAATAAAATTTTCTAGAACAACAGGTTACAACTCCAAGATCTCAGATCTGTAGTTATAGGTTCCTATGGCACAATGACAGTCCAGAAATTGAATCTAAAGCTCTATCATCCCTATTTAAATTCCAGGCGCTTTCATTCTCTTTTTAGCATTTCCATTTGAAGATTTAGGTCATTTAATTCAAATTTTAGTCCTCTCACATTTATCTTCTTTCTCAATTTCCAATTAAAAAAAACAAGAATAGAAGTCCCTAAGACCCGAATCCGGTATTAGCATCACTTCATCTTTTCTTGTGGTGTTGATCCAATTTGACTTGAGGAGGATTTGTATTCTAATGTACACTATGAAATTGGGGAGATCTTATATCCTATTAGGTTATCCCCATTTTCCATTGTAATTTTTGGTGAACCCGACTCTTCTTACATACTTCTAATTATGGTGTTGGATCTCCTTTATACATTAGATTTTCAAGTTTTATGTGAATGGTTATATAATTTTCATTAAATTTGCAAGTTACCATTGTGTTTGGACATTTCCACCTCTTATTTTATGTTTATATCTCTTTCATTGTAGCATGTTAGGCATTTAGTTCTAATTTTATCATCTTAGGTGCATTAGTTTCTAAAAAAGTCATAAAAATTGCATATTGTTGTCACTTATCTCATAGATTCATTTTTCCATTGTGTTTTTTGTATTTTAAAACATTAAAACCCCAATAAAATCTCTCTTTCATGCATTTTTGTGTGTGTTCAAATTAATTATTTGTTTCCTTGCATTAGTTTGTTTCGTTACAAATTTCTAATTTCTTTGTACAAAGTTTCACTTCCTTTGATGATACATTTTGTAGTGAAGGCTTTGATATGATGGATGAAGTCCTTGATGACTTCATATCTATTAATTATTCCTCTCAACCTTGTAAACTATTTTTTTTCCAAAGGTTTACCAATGTGATAGAAGGATTTAGGGTTTATAACAATCCCCTTTATGAACCAATCAATGCCTTCTCTCCCAAAGTTATTCTCCCTCATCAAAACATATTGATGAAAGAAGATACTTTTTCCACAACTCTCAATGATCTACTCTTTGGGATGAAGCATTGGAAAATGATGTTGCTTATTCTCTTGATATACATCTCACCCATGAGAGTACCATTGTGCAAGAAGATGATTTTGCAGAAAAGGGTGAAATGATTAACAATTCCCTTAATGATAATTCCCCTCTTATTCATTCTTATCATCACTCTTCTACGGATGAAGAATTAATGAGTTATGTTTGTCCTTCTCCTAAAGTTCTTCATGAAAATACCTTAGAATAATAGGATGATATTCTTGATTCTCTAACTTTTCCACATGAACCTTTTGAGCACAAAGAACCTAATCAAGTCAATACAATTCAAGATACCCCTCAAAATAAACCATTGATTATTGTAAAAGGTGCTACACAACCCGATTAACATGCAATACCATACACATATAAAAATAATATTTAAGAGGATAATATCCTTGATGTCCTCCCTTCTATAAATTCAACCTTAGAACACAAGGTTCCTAATCAAGTCAACATTATTCAATCTCCACTTCCTTCTTCAATTCTTTCTTCAATACAAACAAGTATACCATTAACTCTTTAAGATGATGATTGGGGAACTTTAGAATTTACACCCACCTTCCATGGTAAAGACAAAATCCTTTAATTTGAGACTTGAGGCCCTTGTTCTCACATGTGTCTAGATTTTGATTGGGCGTCTTTAAATTTCAATCCAATTCCACCTCAGGGTGACTGTTCAAATCTTGATGATGAACATGGTATAGGATGTGTACAACAAAGCATTCAAACCCATGAGAAATCTACATCATTTTTTTTCAAAAGAAGCTCTAGGTACACAACCTTCTCATTTTCTTAACCAATCTATACATTTTCCTCATAATTTCTCATAGCAACAAGACAGTATTTTGATTGAGCTTTTTAATGCCAAATTAATTACCATTCCATTTAAGAAACAAACGATAACAAACATAAGCAAAAAAATTCTTCCATTTGTATGTATCATCAAATCCTCAGCCATGGGACTAATGAAAGTTATAATTTAAAGTGTAAAATTCAAGAATTCATTGATTGTGGTATGATTCAAATGACACATCACAATGAATGACATCTTTGTCATGATCATTCTAAATAACATATGAGATCCTATAATGTTGTTCATCACTATGTGACATTGTTAGCCTATCCTTTGGGGGCTCATTATAATTTATAGTGATGCAATTTTAGGCATAGTCATAATTTATGAGCAATATAATAATCCTTCTTGTTCCTTGTCTCCACACTTAGGGGAAAGGGGTGTAATTTCATTCTCCTATTCAAAGGACTCATTTTTTATTTTTATTGAGTTGTGTCTTTTATAACATGATGTCCTTTCCTGCATATAATTGTTTGTTTTACATAAGGGTCTTCTCTTCTTTGGGATATTTATATCCCAAGTTTGCAACTTATTCTTTTCTGAAAAGTGCATGTCTATTAAAAATGACCAGTTCACTCAGGGTGCACAATGTGTTGGCCTATCACAAGTATTCCCTTACCTAGAAATAGGGAAAGGGGTGAATACTTGGTCATCTTTCCTCATATTCTCTCCCTTTAAAGGTGATTTATTATCCCTTTGTGAACTTTCTTCTTTTATAACATGATGTCTTTTTTGGCATGGATTTTTTTGTTTTGCATAAGGATTTTCTCTTTTTCAAAAGATTTACTATTAGACAACTGAGAGGGGGGGGGGGGGGGGNTGAATCAGTTAGTTCTCAATTATCCTATAGTCCCAAATTCTCCCATATGTATATAACAACAATTTCAAACATGTAATTTAACTCGGTGAAATGTAACTGTGATCTCAAACTTTTAGTCCTATACCGAGTAGCAGTAAATCAATACTGCGATTACCAATCAATGTAGATAAAGTAATATGTAAAGAAAAATAACAACCCACAAAAATCATACACATTAACAAATATATTTTTAATGTGGAAACCCTGCTAAGGGAAAAAACACCTGGGATCGATAACCCAAAATATGTCACTCTTCTAAAGTGAGCTCGATTAAGAGCCAGCCCTGTTAAAGATTACAATGCACACTGTTAAATGTGACCTAGTTAGAGGATTTAAAACTATCAGCTCTCTCTTGACCAATCATTCACTATGGGTTCAACAAGAAAACACTCAACATTCATTAGAATGTCATAATAAAGACTTTCACGTCCTACTTGGTTAAGAGATTTATGTGTAACAATGGTTAAACTGATACAGTAATGATCTGATTCAAATACAACTTTGTTTGTAGATTTTTAGATCTATGCTAATTACATAATACCTCTGATCAATTTGTTCACTTCAGTTCATCTAATTCTTCATACTCTGTTCTTCTCGGTTAATGCTCTTTCCTTTGTCACTTAGTGTTGTCTGTAGAAGTGTTTGGTTCTGTCTTTAACCAGTTTGATCAGTCAAGCATGAAATTTGCTTGTGTGTGCATCATAGCATCATGTGATTCATAATGAATCTCTTATCTCTTATATAGACATCATAACTCATTTAATTTCCATCCTTTATATTTTTCTGCTTAATCTCTATCGTTGGTTTTTCCACTTAAACCTTCCTCAGCAGTTGTGTTAAAAACATGTTTCAATCCTCTTCGTCTGATCTTCCTTAAATTTTTATAGTTGTTTGATCATCATAAAAACCCTATCATTTACTTGGACTCATCAATTTTATAGCTCATCATTCTAGTCGACCTTGGTTTGATTAAATTGCTCGGTGAATACTGTGATGTGTCAATGATCCCTAGCTCGGTTATCATTATGCTTGGTATACATTGTATTTACTTGATGTTCACTGTTAATCGGTGTATACATAACTCTTCAATTACCGACCACGTAAAATTTGTTTGTTGCTGATGTTTAATCCATAATAGATTTTTTTTTACCATATTGATACTAAAATAAGTTGACATCAATGACAATACATTAACTGATTAATGTCTATCATCATATCTGTAACTTGGTTGACTATCAACAAAATGACTTCAAAAATACAATCAGTTATAGTTCATCAATCTCTTCCTTTGGCATTGATGGCAACACAATATGAAACGTGCAATATGAAAATACCATAGAATACCAAACTTTTGTTCTACAACTACAAAATGTTGTAGCTCTCCCTAGCTTGAATATATAAAATGTTTCAGCATTAAAAACTCACCATGCAGACTCTCCCTGTAGATTTGACTCTTCTATTCTTGAATCTTTTCTCCCTGTAGATAGATATGTCATGCATTTCTCTCCCTTGAAGTGGATAGATATTTCATTGATCGTTCTCTCCCTTTGAAAATAATGCCAAAAATAAAATATACAGCTCTTCAAAAGCCAAAAAAATATCTCTAGTTTTCGGTGTAGTAGAATAAGTACCTTACAGTGTACTAACATGTCTTTGTCAGTCCAATTCAACTTTGCATCAACATGATTGATATTCTGATTTCATGCAGGTTGATACAACCTCCTCATCATCTTAGTGACCGATAGACAAGGGAAAAACCCCTAGTCTACTCCTCAAGTACTCAAATGTATCCTTTTATAAGGGTTTAGTGAATATGTCTGCAAGTTGTTCTTTTGATTGTACATATTCTAGTATAACGTGTTTCTCTTGTACTTGTTTCCTCAAGTAGTAATATTTGATAGATATATGCTTTTTTTTTGCATGCATCACAGGGTTCTTTGAAATATTTATTGCATTGGTATTATCATAATAAATTACCACTAGGTCAGTTATCTCTTCATTCATACCTTTCAAAAAAAAATTATCCATGCAATGTTTGAACAGTTTGCAGTAGCAGCAACATATTCTGCTTTTGCGGTTGACTGAGATATGCATCCTTTCTTTTTACATATCCAAGTAACTAATCTTTCTCCTATAAAGAATGCTCCACTAGTAGTGCTCTTTATATCATTAATGTTTCCAGCCCAATCAACATCTATGTAAACTTTCAGTTCGAACTTGCTTTCCCTTTTGTACCATAATCCATAATCTTTAGTATTTTTCAAGTATCTAAAAATTCTATTTATAGCAATCATATGTGACTCTCTGGGATTAGTAGAAAATCTTGCTACAATTCCAACTGCATGACCTATGTCTGTTCTAGTGTGTAAAACATACATCAACTTTCCAATCATAGATCTGTACAATGTCTGATTTACCTCAGGTGTCTTATCTTCTTTTGTCAATTTACATCATGTCACCATAGGTGTTCCAACTGGTTTTGATTCTTTCATTCTGAATGTCTTTAGTACTTCCTTGATGTATTTTTATTGGGTAATGTATATGCCTTCAGCTTGTTGTAAAATTTCCAAGCCAGGAAAAAATTTGATCTCTCCAAACATTGACATTTCAAATTCTTTCCTCATTTCATCAGCAAATGGTGTGCATAGGTTATCATTTCCTCCAAATATAATATCATCAACACAAATTTCAGCAATAAGAGTTTTATCATCATTTCCTCCTTTCAAATACAAATTGTTGTTGTCACTTGTTCTAATAAATCCAATACTAATAAGATAGGATTGTAGTCTTTCATACCATGCTCTTGGTGCTTGTTTCAAACCATACAATGCTTTGTGTAACTTGCATACCATGCTTGTTTGATCAGGATCAACAAATCCTGCAGGTTGTTCAATGTATACCTCATCTTCCAGTATTCCATTCATAAATGAAGAATTAACATCCATCTGATATACTTTGAATCCTTTATGTGCAGCATATGCAAGTAATATTCTAACTCCTTCAAGTCTAGCAACGGGTGCAAAATTTTCTCCATAGTCAATACATTCTTCTTGTGCATACCCTTTGCATACTAGTCTTTCTTTATTTCCGATTACATCTCCATTCTCATCCAATTTTTTTATGAATATCCACTTGGTGCCAATGAAATTCTTATCACTTTGTCTCGATACTATTGTCCATGTTTTTTTTTTCTGTATCTGCTCAATTTCTTCATTCATTGAAATAATCCATTCTTCCTTTTCAAGTGCATCTCTAACATTTTTAGGTTCAAATTCACAGATCAAACATGTTTTGTCTTTCAACTTACTTTGTGTCATCATGCCAGCTCTCTTATCTCCAATAATCTGATTAGGTGGATGATTTCTTCTTACATATTTTGCAAGTATAGGTTCAATTCTTTGTTCTTCATTGTGTTCTCCAATAGGTTCATTGTGTTCTTGTTCATGATCTTTAGTTGAAATATTTTTTTGAATCTCAATTGGTGCCTCATGTTGCTCGGTAACATTACCCTATTGCATGGTAATGTTAGGTATCTACACGAGCACAGTGTTTGGTTCTTCAATGTAGATGAATCTATTATAATCTTCTAGTTCTTTTGTGCTTTTCTCGTCATTCTTCTCGGCAAATTCATCAACTCTTACATTTTCACTTTCAATGATCTTGTTAGAAGACTTGTTCAAACATTTATAAGCTTTGCTCTTAGTAGAATATCCAAGAAATATTCCTTCATCACTTTTTGAATCAAATTTCCTATTTCTATCATCTTTTAGAATATGATAATGACTTCCAAATATTCTAAAATAACTTACATTAGGTGTATAATGATGCAGGAGTATCTTGGGTCATTGGCAATCCTACTCAACCAAAAAAGATG
Organism: Thuja plicata; assembly: GCA_018584345.1. Lineage (NCBI taxonomy): Eukaryota > Viridiplantae > Streptophyta > Pinopsida > Cupressales > Cupressaceae > Thuja > Thuja plicata. The sequence continues at coordinate 2,627,022 of MU224206.1, forward strand.
TATATTTTATTCTTTAGTTTGTTTGGAGACTGATCGGGAAATACTTTGTTGCTCATGCATGCTTGTCTCTGTCACTCAAGTTCTGTTGCTCGGGCATGCTTGTTTCTATTGCTTGGGTCTATCACTTGGGAAAGCTTATTTATTTTCTTGTTGCTCAGGTTTCTCTTCTGACTCTTGGGTTTGTTTTCCTATTGCTCGGGGTGTTCTTTTCTTGAGTCACTCTATTTCTCAGTCAACCTTTATCCAAGATTTTTATTTTGGAGTTGGATCTGGTGGCCGACTTCTTCAGTTAATTTTGATGGCTTAATTGATTTGGGGTCTCTCATTGGGATCTGTGTGGACCTAAATCTGGTTCTCACTTATGGATTTGAGCACCGACCTCTCTTGGTGGACTCTTGTATATATTTGTTTCTATGTTCTTATTTTAGACAGTTTAGGAGGAGTTGAGAAGTAGAAGTACTAGAATAAGATTTGATATCATCTTATATGTAAGCAAGTTTGTAACCTCACATGTATGAAGATCAAATTGTAATTCACTAAATGTAAATGGACAAAACCGGGAAGGCCTTACATCTCAGAATGTAATGATTTTGATCAATTAAATGAAAAGGATCTCTGCTATTTCTTCTCTCACTGTGTTGTTTTGGCTTCCGCATTGGTCTTGCAAGGTAGTTTGGTAGTTGGGAGAGCCTTTTGGCCCCATCACCAGCCTCTCCTTACGTTAGGTGGTATCAGAGCATTGGTGAGATCTAAGTTTCTTCTTGTAAACCCTAACCCTAGTTGGTATTTTTGTGGGGTAGAAGATTGTGATCTGACCTACAATTGTAGAGGGATTCAAGATAGTTTGTGGGAGAGGAAATGCAAATCTAGGTCTATTTGATATGCTTAGACAGATGGCTGCAAGATTGGAAGCTGTTGAGATAGCCCAATGCAGAGGAAGACATCTTGAAGATGTTAGTGATGATGAAATTGAAGAGGTCCAATGTGAAGCTTCACCTACACCTGTGATGAATCTAAAAGAAGAGCGATTTCTGAGAGCTTTGAAAAGTTAGAAATCCACACCTCAGTTTAATCCTCCTGAGTATAGTGGAAAACTGGATTATGATGAATTGATTGACTGGGTAAATGATATGGAAAAGTACTTTGAATATGAGAATGTAGCAAAGGATAAGAAGGTGAATATTGCAAGCACAAAATTAAAAGGTCGTGCATCCTTATGGTGAGAACATCTGCAATTGGATCAGAAGAAGAAAGTTAAAGACAAAATCAAATTATGGGATAAGATGGTAAACAAATTGAAAGGCAAGTTTCTGCCTTGTGATTATCATACTAACCTAATCCAGTGAATGCAAAGTTTGAAGTAGAAAGACAAATTGGTAAAGGACTATACTGAAGAATTCTACAGATTGGACATCAGATCTGGACACATTGAAGATGAAGTGGAAAGAGTAGAAAGATACCTGAATAGATTGAGAAGTTCCATACAATATGAGATCAGTTTGTTCAAGATGGACAACATTGAGGAGGCATATTAATTTGCCCTAAAAGCTAAGGAGAAGTTGAACAGAATATATGAACAAAGACAAACAGGTAGAGGTGGTAGATCCCCTAGAGGAAGAGGTTTATCTCATGGTGAAAACAGTAGATCTGAACCATACAAGTCAATTTTAGACACATCTCAAGAAAAAGGAAAGACTGAATGGAAAGGTGGAAGTTCATACCGAGCAAGAGGCAATTACTCCAGAGGTGGTTGTAGCAGAAAGGGATTCCGAGTAACTTGTTACAATTGTGGTGAAGAAGGACATAAATAATTTAAATGTACACATGCAAGCAAGAAAGGAAGTATTAGCATAAATGCATTGGTGCAAGAGGAGTCACCAAATGAAGCTGAAAAGGAAGGAAATTTCATGATCTGAAGGATACTATGGAGTGAAAAAGATAAGCAAGATCCTATCATAAAATTTTTGTTCAAGACCAGATGTAGAGTTGCAGACAAAGTTTGGAAGGTGATTGTTGACAGTGGAAGCTCGAAGAATCTAGCATCTAAGGAAATGGTTACAAATTTGTAGTTGGAGAGGATGAAACATCTGAAACCCTATTAGATCTCATGGATCAAGGATGATCATATATTAATGGTGAGTGAACAATGTTTTGTGAATATGAAAATTGGAAATTATTATGATAAGGTGTTGTGTGACATTACGCCTATGGATTTTTATCATATTTTTTTGGGTAGACCTTGGAAATATGATAGACATGCTATACATGATGGAAGATTGAATAGATATTCTATTTGGATTGATGGAAAGAATCAAGTTTTTTTACCTTTGATTGAAAAATTTATTAGTGAGATATGTACATCTGTGAAAGTTTGTTTGATGGAAGGTAGACAGTTCATTAAGGATTTGAAAAGAAATGATATTTGTTATGCTTTGATTCCTAACAAATCAAGTAAGAATACAGAAGATAAAATTCCTGCAAAATTTGGAAAGTTTCTCACTGAGTACAAGGAGATAATTTCAGATAATGTACCTAATGGTTTGCCACCAATGAGAGATATCAGTCACTGTATGGATCTGATTCCTGGAGCTATTTTACCGAACAAAGCACCACATAGGTTAACACCAACCAAGAATGAAGAGCTTAACTGACAAGTTCATGAATTGTTGAACAAAGGTTTGATTCGAGAGAGTTTGAGTCCATGTGCAGTACCAGTTGTATTGGTACCTAAGAAGAATGGAGAATGGTGAATGTGCACTGATTCCATAGAAATAAAAAAGATCAAAGTAAATTATAGGTTTCCTATATCAAGAATGGATGAAATAATGGATTGTTTAAGTGGAGAAGGATATTTTTTACCAAAATTGATTTGAAGAGTGGATATCATCAAATCAAAATCAAAGAAGGTGATGAATGGAAGACTTCTTTCAAGACAAAGTAAGATTTGTATGAGTGGTTGGTTATGCCTTTTGGTTTAACTAATGCACCAAGTACTTTTATGAGGTTAATGATGATGACATTAATTTTTCCATTAGTACACTTAGTGAAAAAAATTCATAGAGATCACCGACAGACTACAGAGATCACCGATAGACTACAAGCATTACCTGCGGACTACAGGTATTACAGGCAAACAATGAGCATACTCGACAGAACACAAAGGTCACAAGAAAAATGCTAAGTATGGAATTGAGAAGCATTATCGGTGACAACAAGCATCACTGGAGACACAGTTTTGAGAACAAAACTGATGGAATAGAAAAGGCATACCCGATGACCAGCTCAAGAAAGGAACACCGACAACCAAGAAAACTAACCGTCAAAACCGACAGTCAGTTAAAGAACCCGCAAAAAGTGGATCTGAGTTTTACACAACGGATAAAGCAATGTAATTCTATTTATAGAGTTTTAATTTGTTTTAAATCATAACTTGAGGGTCAAGCAAGCTTTATGTAAATGTTTTAAAGCATCCTAA
>MU224206.1:2645463-2660049 GCA_018584345.1 Thuja plicata
TGAAATCAGTCTTCCAATTAAACTGTCTAGAGTAACATTGCTATTTTCTACTGCTCTCATTTCTTGAATGGAAGATACTCTAATAGCATAAGTAGGCAGTAAGGTTATTAGAATTTTACTTACCACTATATCTTCTTCTAGTACACCTCCAACTCCTCGGATAGCATTGACTACCTCTTTAATTATTGTGTTTTACTGAGTGATGTTTTCTCCTTTCATTTTGAGATCATCAAACTTTCCTCTAAGGCTTCCTGCCTTGGCTCTCAAAACATTTTTGTCACCACCATATACAAGCTTCAATTTGTCCCACATCTGCTTTACAATTTTGCGTTCTTTGACATCTTCAAATTTAGCATCAGAGAGTGAGGAAGCAAGCTCTATCATCATGCCATTATGTTCATGCTTCTCTCTCATTTGTTCAACTATTGGTGCTCCTATGGGCAACACATATTTAGTTTTGAGGAATTGAGTAACATCATTACCAATACCTGATAAGTGGTGTCTTGTCCTGCTTTGCCATGAAGCAAAATTATCTTTGTTCAACTTGGGCACATCTCGCGTGTTCATCTTGTGATCTTTGGCTCAGGTCTTGAAACCTTCCTTCTAAGCACACAAGCTCTGATACCAATTGTTAGTAATAACTAAGAGGGGGGGTGAATCAGTGGTGTCAAAAACTTATCCTTAATCTAACCACCAATCAAATAAATGTCAGATTATTATGTCCCTATAAGATGCATGCCATGAAATTCTTATAATGATTAACTATCTTTCGGTTTACCTTTTCTATCCTTATTCTCCTTGATTATCGATAAGCAGTATAACTATTTACCGAAATACAATAAATATGCAGAGTATACCAATAAATCCAGTGTTAACTACGTCAGATACAAAACAATAAAGAAATGGATCATACACACATAACACATGAATTTTTAATATGGAAACCCTATTAAGGGAAAAATCACTGGGACCGGTACCCCAAATTTTCACTCTTCTGAAGTGAGCCCTGTTAAGAGCCAACCCTGTTAAAGGTTACAAACACACTATTAGGTGTAACCTTGTTAGAGGATTTTACACATATAGGTTGTCACTTAGCATCAGGAATCTAATGCTACCATTCTTGAATCAGCCTCTCTCTTAGACTGTCAATAGGCATCGGGCATATCCAATGCTACTTTCATGAATCAACCTTTTTGGCACTCCTTGGGATGTACCTCAGTATATAGAAGATTGTTAAGTCCTTCTCTGTTAAGAGACTTGATGCTTCAATGGTTAAACTGAAACAAAATGACCTATTTCTAATGCAACTTGAATTGCATATTTTCAAATCTATTTAAGTACATTACCTCTCTGATCAATGTATCAATTTAATTATTTTGTGCTCCATAATTTTTGCTCTGTGATGTTGTGCTCATTGTTCATCGGTGTTTGCAGAATTCCTTAGCTCTACTTCAGCTTGATTGATCAGTACTGCATGAATTTGTTCTTCATCAGTTTCTCTTTAGCATCCTCTTTCTATTCACTCCCCTTAATCCCTTTTCATGTGATATGAAAATGAATTAAGCTTGTCTCTTATATAGACATGATATTCACTATTTCTTGATTCTTGATTCTTGATTCTTGGCGTGAAAAACAATCCAGCCAATTTGATTTAAAGCATAACTCCTGATTTGTCTCATAGTTATCTGCATGCCAACTGTATAAATCAGCTTTAAATCAATTACTTAACTCTGGTCGAATAAAACAAAGAAAACAACCAGTTAAGTCTATCTTTAGCTCTTGCCAGCTAGATATTTTTTCATTTTTTGAACTCTCTATTCCATTGGTCAACTCTTCAGTTAGTCATCGGTTACAACTATCAGTTCCATCAGTGTGACTCCAGTTAGCTTCAGGATCTCTGTCCATTGGGTATCATTGGATTTTTACTCGTCGGGCAACTCTATTTTTAGCGTTTCAGGAATCTTATGGTTTGCTTCGTCAGGCAACACTATCTTCTTCTCATCGGGTATCATTGTGACTTTTCTTCTTTTCCTTTACCGATGGTGTGCACTCCGTCAGTGTTTGTATGTCACTTAGTGAATACTTGACTTTTATGCATTGCTAAAAGCATAACCTTTGCTCCATTGATTATCTGAAGTCTTTGGCATTATATACATGACCATGTAGATGATATCAAGTTGACATCAATGACAATACAAATCATTAACTAATTTAATGCCTTGCATTATCTTCAACTTAACATTATCAAACATTTAATTAGTTACATGTCATCAGTAGTAATGGTTCATTTGAAGATGAAGAAATTTGGTCCTTGCAAAATACTGAGAAGATTTGATGGTGGAAATGATTATGAAATTGAGTTACCTGATGACATGGATATATCACCTATATTCAATATTTTAGACTTGTATGAATATCATGAACCTGATGAAGAAGTGACAATACCAAGTGATTATACTAAGAAGAAGATAGAGGAATTTGAAAAGATTTTGAAACAGAGAATTGGCAGAAGTACAAGAGGAAAATAATACATGGAATATTTGGTAAAGTGGAAGAACAAACTGATTGAGGATTCATCTTGGATTTCTCAATCTAAGTTGGATTCATTCCAAGTTGGACCTGATACATGATTCAGGGAATCATTTATATTAACCCCAGGTGTCTGATGCAGGAGCATCTTGGGTCATTGGAAATCTTGCTCAACCAAAAAAGATGTTTGTTTTGTTCTTTAGTTTGTTTGTAGACTGCTCGAGAAATAATCTATTGCTCGGGTTCTGTTACTCAGGCATGTGTGTCTCTATCACTCGGGTTCTGTTACTCAGGCATGCTTGTTTCTGTTGCTTTGGTTTTTCACTCGGGCAAGATTATTTATTTTCCTATTGCTCGGGTTTCTCATCTAACACTTGGGTTTGTTTTCCTGTTGCTCAGGGTGTTCTTTGCCTGATTCACGCTATTTCTTGGTCAACCTTTGACCAAGATGTTTATTTTGGAGTTGGATCTAGTGGCCAACTTCTTTAGTTAATTTTGATGGCTTAATTTATTTGGGGTCTCTCATTGGGATCTGTGTGGACCTAAATCTGGATCTCACTTATGGATTGAGCACCGACCTCTCTTGGTGGACTCTTGTATATATTTTTTTCTATGTTATTAGTTTAGAGAGTTCAGGAGGAGTTGAGAAGTAGCAGTGCTAGAATAAGATTTGATATCATCTTATCTGTAAGAAGTTCTGTGACCTCACATGTATATGGCTGAAACTGGGAAGGCCTTACAACCCAGAATGTAATGATTTTGATCTATTAAATAAAAAGGATCTCTGTTATTTCTTCTCTCACTGTGTTTTTTTGGCTTCCGCATTGGTGTTGCAAGGTGGTTTGGTAGTTAGGAGAGCCTTTTGGCCTCATCACCAGCCTCTCCTTGCATCATATAACCATACCATAATTCATAAGGTGTCTTGTTTGTATCTTTATTCAGTTATACTTGGTTTAGTGTGTATACAATAGTACTTACAGCTTCTCTCCAATATGTTTGTGCAACATTATTTTCAATCATCGATGTTCTAGCACAATCCATAATTGATCTATTTCTCCTCTCAGCAATTTCATTCTACTGTGGTGTCCTCGGTGTAGAGACCTATCTCTTAATTCCATACTCATTAAAAAAGTTAGTGAACTCGTCAGAAATAAATTCACCTCCTCTATAAGATCTCAAACATTTCAGTTCTCTACCACTTTTTTTTCCACTTTAGCTTTGTACCATTTATATATATTAAATGCTTCAGATTTTTCTTTTAAGAACATGACAGTCATCATTCTAGAGTAGTCATCAACAAATAAAATAAAGTATCTATCACCATAATAACTTTGTGCTCTCATTGGTCCACATAGGTCTATATGAACTATCTCCAAAATATCACTAGATGAAAAATTCTTTCTCTTAAAATAATATTTTGACATTTTTCCCATTTGACAATTCTTACACATTACATGGTCAGGTTTAGATAAGCTTGGTAAGCCTCTAACTTTTCTTTTCTTACTGATCTTAACCATGTTGTCAAAATTTACATGACAAAGCCTCTTATGATAAAACCATACATCTTCATTCTTAGCCATCAAATAAGTAGTTTCAACAGTGTCAAGATAGAATAGATTACCTTTTGATTTTTCACTAGTGTCGATAAACTTTCTTGTTCTATCATAGATTCTATCTTTTCTATTTTCAACTGCAACTTGGTGACCTGTGTTATTCAACTGTGAAACACTCAACAAATTATAATTAAGTCATTTCACCCAATATGCATTCTCACATTTGATTTGATTTTTTAGCAATATAGTACCTTTTCCTTTCACTTGACAAGGTGTATCATTTCCCATTCTAATAGATCCACCATTATAATGCTCATGAAATTCAATTTTTTCTTTATCTCCAATCATATGATGTGTATAGCCACTATCAATAACCCAAATGTCATTCTTACTAACTTTAGAAATAAGTGTTGTTTCAACATGCCTTTCATCTTCTTTTGATTTTTCTTTCAAAGCTACAAATATTGTCTCAATATCTTCATCAGTGCCAGACTCAGTGTCATTATCTTTATCTTCAGCAATGTAACAAGCCTTCTTGCCTTTATCTTTTTAATCTTGGTTATTTCTTCTATCATACTATCGGTTGCTTTTGTATTCTCAATCATATTTTATGTCATTATATCTTTCATTTCTTTCATCATTCTTTCTGTTAGGGCATCAGGCAGCAAAGTGTCCAATTTCTTTACAATTAAAGCATATCAAAGGTAGTTTACCTTTATACCTTCCTTTACCTTTGTGCAGTCTTCTAACTATTAATGCTTCAAGTTCATCAAGTTCTTTATCATCATTGTCACTGTCACTGTTATTTCTTATCATGTGTTTGCTACTAGATTTACTAATTTTTAGAGAAGACATAAATACAGATTCCATAGTAGGTACAACATTGTTTTCAAAATTGTTCAACTCAAAATAAATCAATCTACCAATAAGGCTATCAACTGTAATATTATTTACAGGTGTTGCTCTCATTTCATGTATTGCAGGGACTCTTATAGAATAAATAGGCAATAAATTTATAAGAATCTTACTCACAATATTGTCTTCATAAATAGTTCCACATGTTCCATGAATAGCATTCACAACCTCCTTGAGTCGGGTACTATATTGTGTTATGTTCTCTCCTTCTTTCATTCTCATGTCATCAAATTTTCCTCGGAGACTTTTAGCTTTAGCTCTTTGTACATTTGTATCTCCTTCATAAACTAGTGTAATCTTGTCCCACATCTTCTTGGTTGATGTACATGTCTTGATATCCTCAAATTTAACATCAGTAAGTGAAGAAGCAATCTCTACCATCATAGTGTTATGTTCATGTTTTCCTCTCATCTCAGTAACAACCAAAGGTCCAGTAGGTAGGATAAATTCATTATCCAGGTATAGTGTTAAATCATCTCCAAACCCTTATAGGTATAGGCTCATTCTACTTTTCCATGTTGATAATTTCTCCTTTTTGAGATTTGGTGCATCTCTTTTATACATCTTACGTTCTTTAGCTTAAGTCCTTTAAAAATTTCCTTCTAAGCACTCTATGCTCTGATACCAATTGTTAGATAATTGAGAGGGGGTGATTCAATTAGTTCTCAATTATCCTACAGTCCCAAATTCTCCCAGATGTATATAACAACAATTTCAAATATATAATTTAACTCGATGAAATGTAACTGTGATCTCAAACTTTTAGTCCTATACTGAGTAGCAGTAAATCAATACTATGATTACCGATCAATATAGATAAAGTAATGTGTAAATAAAAACAATAATCATACACATTAACACATATATTTTTAACATGGAAACCCTCCTAAGGAAAAAAACACCTCCTACCGATAACCCAAAATATTTCACTCTTCTAAAGTGAGCTCGGTTAAGAGCCAACCTTGTTAAAGGTTACAATGCACACTGTTAAATGTGACCTGGTTAGAGGATTAAAAACTAAAATTTATCTCTTGACCAATCATTCACTATGGGGTAAAAAAAAAAACACTCAACATTCATTAGAATGTCATAATAAAGACTTTCACATCCTACTCGGTTAAGAGATTTATCTATAACAATGGTTAAACTGATATAGTAATGATCTTATTCAAATACAACTCTGTTTGCAGATTTTTAGATCTATGCTAAGTACATAATACCCCTGATCAATTTGTTCACTTCAGTTCATCTGATTCTTCATACTTTGTTCTTCTCAATTAATGCTCTTTCCTTTGTCGCTCGGTGTTGTCTACAGAAATGCTCAGTTCTGTCTTTAACCAGTTTGATCAGTCATGCATAAAATTTGCATGTGTACATATCATAGCATCATGTGATTCATAATGAGTCTCTTGTCTCTTATATAGACATCATAACTCATTTAATTTCCATCCTTCATATTTTGTCGCTTAATCTCCATCATTAGTTTTGCTGCTTAAACCTTCCTCGACAGTTGTGTTAAAAACATGTTTCAATCTTCTTCGTCTGATCTTCCTTAAATTTTCATATTCATTTTATCATCATAACAAACCTTATCATTTACCTCAAAATCATCAGTCTGCCAGCTCATCATTCTAGTCAGCCTCGGTTTGATTAAATTGCTCAGTAAATACCATGATGTGTCAGTGATCCCTAGCTCAGTTATCATTGTGCTCGGTATACATTGTATTTACTCATTGTTCACTATTACTCGGTGTATATAGAACTCTTAATTACCGACCACATAAACTTTGTTTGTTCCAGATCTTTAATCCACAATAGATGTTTGTTACCATAGTGATACTCAAATAAGTTGACATCAATGACAATACAGTAATTGATTAATATCTATCATCATATCTATAACTCAGCTGACTATCAAAAAAATGACTTCAAACATACAATCAGTTGTAGTTCATCATTTACATCCTGAGTTTTAACCTTACACTTTCTTGAAAATGCATGTCTATTATAAACGATTTGTCACCTAGGGTATATAATGGGTTATCTTTGTCCTTGTCTTCACCTTTGTGGGGAAAGGTTTCATTTCTCAATCTCTTATTCATGTCTAAGGATCCACTTTCTCTAGGTTATGTGGTCTTTTTTTATCACATGATATCCTTTCTGACATGTTTTTGTTTATTTATGTAAGGATCTTCTCTTTTTCAATAGATTTACATCTCGTGTTACAACCTCTTATTTTCTTAGAAAGTGTGTGTCTATCCTAAACAAATACTCTTACTTGGGGGATTAAAGTGTGATATCCTTCATCAAGAATCCCTTTTTCACCTACTTGAGGGGGCTAAATAGGTGCATTCTAGTTCTCATCCCCTCTTTGTCTTGAAGATGTTGTCTTTGTTCAAGAACTCCTCTTGAAGTTAGATTTCTTGTACCAAATATCTCTTCCTTTCTAGGGTCTCTTCCCATTTGGGGATATCCTATAAGGACTATCTATTTCCTTAGCTAACAAGGGTTTTCACTCTTTGCTAAAGGAATTAGCATACATTTTTCATGAAGGATATCTTCTTGTTGTTAGAGGTAGGTATCCTTGTTATCTATTCCTTAGGATGGTTTCATAGTCCTATGTAACCTTCATAAGGAGGGGACATACACACAGCATCCTTTGTGAATTATGCAACATTATTAATCCTTTGACTAATTACTTTTCATTGGTCCTTAGACTGACCACTCTTATTGATCCTTTGACTGATAGCTTTTGGTCCTTAGACTGGTCACTTTTCATGGATCCATGTGGAGACAATATATTTCTGCAACACTTATCCCAAAGTCATCTCGTGTGCAACCAAACTGCTACTGAGTGCAAAACATTTTTCAAGTCACCTCGTGTGCAGAAACAAGCCACCTTGTGCACAAATATTTGAAGGTGGAGTTGGCTAGCACTATTCATCTTTCTAGACCACCAATTCTCCTTCCCTCTCTCTCTCTTGGGATGAGTGAAATTAGCATAACCAAACAAGTATCATTTCATTCTCTCCCTCTTCTTCTCCCATGGATTGCCTAGCACTATGCAACTTGCTAGCTCATTGAATTCATGGTCTTTCTCTCTCTCTTCTCTCCATGCTCTCATAACTATGATAGTGGATTAGATCATGGAGTCTCTTCATCTTTGATGATGCTCTTGTCCTTTCTATGTGTCTACTTATGCTCCTGCAATGGCTTTCCAAGAATGATATTGGTGATTCAGACAAGTGGTCATCAAGGTCTCTTCAACTAGTTGACTTGGATCTTTAGTTAGATTAAGGTTTTTGTCTTTGATTTTTGTGCCCGTGTGCATGGATGTATGAGTTGGGATCCTTTATTTTTGGGCTTGTATCCATAAACTTAGTGGCATCCTCTCTCTCTCTCTCTCTCTCTCTCACATGAGCATGATCATGAGCATGAGCTTGTCTCATACTCCCACTAAAGTGGAGGCTAAATGTATCATCCTAAAAAGTAAGCACTTGATTAGTGTGCAATTTAAGGACCATTTTGCATTCATTTTAGTGTATTTTCTATAATAGGACCTTATGTGGACACTTAAATTCAAATATGGATCCTCTTTCTCCTCTCTCTCAGCTCTATCTTGCTTAAAATTTAGATTGGCCCTTATATCTAGGTGTGCTCCTCTATTTTTTCTCCAATCACTTAATTCATTTCATCACCTAGGCCCTATTGCATTATAAACAATCTTTTTCTTATCTCCCAACCCTGAAACTAGCTGTCAGCTTGAGGCCTATACCCTAAGGCTACTTGGGACCCCCACCTTAATTTGGCCCTTTTTCCTAGGGTGCACAATGTTCCAAACATTTTTTCCTTGGATTTTGGACCCTAATTTGAATTGGTACCCCATGTCATCCTTTTGGAGGTATTTCTCGATCTACAATCGGCCCCTACATTCAGATCTCTCATATTTTCTATAAAATAAATATTTCCACTTCATTTGCAATATAATAAATCAATTTCAAGGTGAAGCCCTAATTTAAAGTCATCTCATGAAGTGAAAACTTGTGGAATCAAAGTTATAGCAGATCTTCATGAAGCAATTCAAGGCAATTGAAGACAATTTAAGTGCAGGAAAGATACATCAAGATTTAAGTCCTAGAATCAATCCTTCCTCTCAATCATTCAAGGTGATATTTTCCATAGATCCAACTTCTTTCCTCATCGGTCTTAGAGTAAAGGAGTTCCTATCAAAGGAGGAGCTATCAACCTTCCTAGCTTCTTCTCTTTCTTCTCCTCATTTCAAGATTCAAAAATTTCAAAATCCATCACACAAGGTTTTTTATTTTTATGACTTCCCTTTGTTTTTTATGTTGAGCCAAACGTATTGCATAAACGTAAATCATTACATTCAAAGAGGCATCCACATCACAAAGGTATGAACTGATTCATTTATTAGATCTGATCACTACTCTATGTCTGCATACTTTACTTTTTATTTCATTTCAAGGTTGTTTCCTAAATAGGGGTTTGACTAAGGCAAACCCCTTTAGCCAACCCCCACCATTGTTTTTTGTGTAGGTACAAGTTAGGAAGTTATATTTTCAAATCTGGGCTCCCTAGGTCCTGACACAAGTCTCTACCAAATCTAGGACAAAATCATTAGGTATAGAATGTTCCAAACATTTTACACCCAGGTACAAAACATTCCAAACATTTTGCACCCTAATAAAATTAGTGAAATTTTTTATAACAACGGGTTAAAACTTTGGGATCTCAGATATGCAGTTACAGGTTGTTGTGGTATAGTAATAGTCCAAAAATCAAATATGAAGCTCTATCATCCCTATTTCACTTCCAGGTTCTTTCATTATCTCTTTATATTTTCCATTTTTAGGTTTAGGTGATTTAATTAAACTTTTATTCCTCCCACATTTAGATTCTTTCTCAATTTCTAAGCAAAAAAAAAGAATAGAAGCCCTTAAGACCCAAATATGGTATTAACATCACTCCATATTTTCTTGTGGTGTTTATCTGATTTGACTTAAGGAGGATTCATATTCTAATGTACCTTGTGAATTTGGGGAGAGATTATATCCTATTAGGTGGTCTCCTTTTTCCATTGTACACGTCTACTTTGCATGCTTATGTGATTGTGCTAGGGGATAAACACAAAGAATTTGTGTTTGGTTGGATAGTGCATGTAGGCCTCATATCCTCTTATCTCTAAATATCTATACTTTTGTTTTATGTCAAATGATAATGTCCATATAACCTAAAATATGTGCTCCTACTAGATTTAAATGCATCTAAATGTGGGAGAAAATATAATCATAGAAGTTGCAAACCATGTTAATTACCTTTTAGCTTCTGGTCAATTTTGTTAGAGTGAAATGAATATAAATGCATATCAATAAGGCACACTTTTGTATAAATTTTGGCTTCTCATATGTCTCCATTTACTTCCATTTTACCCACATTTCCATACTTTCAACCTCGTCCTAGATCTACTTGTGCCTATCTCTACACATTTACATTATTAGCGAAGACTTCCATGTGCTTGTTCTTGGTCTCAATATTTGCATTTCCATCTTTCATGTCAATCTAGAAACATTTAAGCATGATCTCAAGGGGCTCAATATTGACTCCATTTTTAAAATTTCAAAATTTAAATTCCTAACTCTCGCACTTTCCTACTAGTTTATTGGGAATCAACTTTGTGCATGTTTGTGTGACTAATTGTCATCTTGTGGTATTTGAAGATAAATTCATTCACTCAATAAACACATCAAGTAATCCTTGAAAAAATATCTAATAGTCCTTTAATTACCAAGGATCAATCATTTGAAGAATACTTAGATTTGTAGCTTAAAAGTAATCAATTACATAAAAATCTACATATTGACCATTTGCACAATTGTTTATGTTGTCCTTCAACCGGGGTTGTAATGCTAGTTCCTAGGGGGTTAACTCGTGATAACATAACCCTTGTGATTCAACAACTTTCCCAAAGTTTTTTAAATACCACCTTGTTTTTGCACATTCATATATCAACAAATACAATAAAATAGGTTGTATAAGTCTACTATTTATTGGAACAAATTTGTACACAAAAAAATGTTTGAAAACAATCCAAAATTGCTCAAGACTAATCCATAAGAAAATTCAAGTCTTTAATGATTTTTTAATAATAAACATAGTAAAAAATTTATTTTTTGAAATATTTTAAATTGATTTCCACATCTTTAATTTCTATATATTTTATTGTTGATATGATTTTCTTTTATTTTGAAAAAAGTGAGTAAAAATTTATTCAGGTCAAAGCAAAGAGAGCATAGAGAAAGATTCCATTCCCAACCAACAATAACCTACAAATATAAAGAAGAGGTTCCAAAAGGAACCCCACTAGGAAAGTAACTACACATTTGTGTCCTCCATGATTAACTATTCCAAAGTCTCCTAGTACTTTGGGCTCAAGAGACCCTAGTCATCCACATTCCACATATCCAGGTTCTCAAAATCCCATTTCGCCAAATAGTTTGCCTCTCTATTCCATTCACAAGGAATATGAAAAAAATAAATACGATTGAAAGAAAAATATAGATTCAATATCTACTTTACCACCAAGGCTAAATACCAATTAGCACCACCCAAATGTTACTCATTCATCATATCAATCACAATATGAGATTTGAATTCACAAACAATCCTCTTCCAACCAAGAGAGAACTCTCTTTCTATTCCATATAACTAGAGAAAAAAACTCAACACCTTAATTGCTACCTCTACCAACACCATAATTTATTGCATGTCCTAGATTCCCTTGGAAGAACCATCAAATTTAATGTTGACCTTTTCATCCCAACATTAGATGCTCAACTCATTTTTTCATGAGAGGGTTCCATTTGAGAAGATAGAAAGGCTAAATTAGTGTAAAAACATCCAAATCGAGTATTTCAGTGTAACATTTCTCATGCTACACTAAAATAGACATGCAGGCTTCTACAGGGACCAAAAATGGATTTTGCAAAGATAGGTCTGTGGTCTCGCCAAAATCCCAAGCAGATTGTTCATCAAGTTGAGGATGTGAAGTTTGGGGTAGCGGGTCTTAGGTCTCGCCGATGAGGCTTATCGACGAGAGCCTTGTTGATCTAGGGATTTATTGATGATTGGAATGGAGGAAATCTTTTGGTCTGATTCCTTGATGGATGTTAGCAGGGTAGGTCACCCCAATGAGTCTCTTATCGATGTATTGGAAGTGATCAAACTAAGCATCTTGATATGTTGATGGATGACATTAGGGTAAGTCACCCTGATGATTCATCTTATCAGTGATCAAAGGTGCAGTCTAAAATTGTTTTCCACCCTGATGGTTTTGTTGGAGTATGTCCCTTTGATCAAGTGGAAATGAGCGGTGTGACAAAGGGACATCGAAAGAAGTCATGTCGATGTTAATTTCATCAAGGTATCGAAGGTGAAGGATCTAGGTGGCCCAATAACAAATTCTAACCCAATTGTTTTCATCGAGGTTAGTCTTTCTAATGAGGTCTCCAAGCGGCTCAATAATGGGAATATTGGCAGAAGTCTTGTCAACATCAGGGGTCACCAGCGATCAGAGGATGGAAAATTTGGTGTTCTGATGATCCATGTTACCTTGATGAATGTCATCAGAGCAACTCTTGTCGATGTGAAATTTATAGTGGTCAGGGACATTTTCTATCAACAGAACAGGAAGTTGATCTTGCCAATGGTATTATGGGTGTCAAGGAATTAAATGTCTTTTCGGTAAGATTTTCTAGGTTCTTCTCTGATGTTCAGTAATTTTCAACAATGGATCCTTGTGCTCGGTCCAAAGGTTTTATCATTGGGGTGACCTTTCCTGATAATCAAAGGTGGTTAGTTTCAGTTCCAAAGAAGCATAGATCTTTTCAAGGAGAATCTTGCTGACAAAAATGAATAGAGCATTAATTCTCTCAGCTGCACCCAATGACATGTCTGCTCCTATTGACCTATTCAATGGTGCTATTACTCTCTTTGGTTTTGGTATGATCTTCCATGTTACATGTTCATTTATGCTTACAGTGGCTTGAGATCAAATTTTCACACCAATAGGGGAAAAAACATGAAGACTTTTGGAATCCACAAAAGACACGATGGTTGTAGAGGACATTCTCAACTGCAGAGGAATTCATTCTTTGACTCCTTTGTCACTTATCAAGACCAACTTGTATGTTGATATATGATCTCTTGGTCTTTTCTAATTTGGTCTCTTTTTGTAACTCAACCCTAGTGTAGGGTTTGTACTTTGTGTGTAGTTAGAGTTATGCCAGCTCTTTAAAAGGCAATCTTTTGTACATATTTTGGGTTCTTCTCTATTTTCATTTATAGTGGCTATGCTCTGCAATGGTAATCCCTTTTGCCTTTCGTTAATGAAAATCTATTTTTTTACCTCTTCTTGCATTTTTATATCTTGTGCATGCTATTTTACATGGAATTTGAATGTCTCTTTCTCTGTTCCTAGCTTGTATACCGTGTTAAATTGGTTATAGTTGTTGTCTTTTGAATATATCTTTCTTGGAAGCAGTTGATAAATTCTATCTTGTATGTATTTCTTTGGGATATAATTAGACTTAAGAACAATGTATGTTGGGGTTTTATTGATGTTAAGTGTAGATATAGGTAGGGAGAGTAACCAAGTTTCAATATGGTGCATCACCTTATCACTTTCATGCAACCCTTCTTCCCTTTTCCCTTCAATTCATTAGATTCTAAGTGCACCTTGATTGTAAAGGAAGTCAACCTTCTCTGGAGTTTCAATCTCATTGATCAAGTCCCATATTGAGAGATTGTTTTCATGTTTCACAAGGTTTTTTAGATCACTAACCATCATCTAGACAAGGGCACAAACTTTTTTGTTAACAATTTTTGGCATACCCGATGGGACAAGATTTCAAGTTTGTTCAAGAAGACCTACTGGTTGAATGGTGTCAAACAAAGAATTTCAACATTTATGTTGAGGAATTAGTGCTTCTCTTGGCATCTCATTCTTCAAGAGGCTCACATTCAAGCACTTGGAAACTCCATCTCTACATCTTTGTTCACAGACCAAATTTATTGCAATTCATGCCCACAATCCAAATAAGTGCATCTTCTAAAGTTAATTTTTAGTTTGTTCAACTCTCATCTTCAAGTTCTAGAAGAAAAAGAAATAAACTATCATTATCACCAGTTAGGGGTTCATATGAAACACCTACACTATCAAGATCTCTTTTTAATCCTCTTTTTGGCATATTAAAACCTAGGATTCCATCTGCCCAATTGAATAGATCATTATTTCACATGACTGTCCCTAGGAATCAAGTTTTTGCTACCTTTAATGGTGGAAGTTGTCATGCCCCGCAAGGGAACCGGGGAAGAGAATAGAGATTCTCTTTGAAAAAGAAAACCTAAGTAAAAATTTATGAGAATTTTTGAACTTTTAAAAGGATTATGTATGTGAACAAAACTTAAACTTAGATTCCTTCCAGGGTTCCCTTCTAATTTAATGCACGATTCAGTTAAGTCCATTAAGTAAGCTAACAACAAGATTTATTTCTCAAAGCAAACTACATCA
>MU224206.1:2663520-2680642 GCA_018584345.1 Thuja plicata
GACACATATCCATGAAACATAAAACATCATGATAATGGTTAGATTCAAATCCTTGGGTTAGATACATAAAACATATAAAAATAGATGGTTTTCTAATCTCATAAACATATAAATGATAACCATAAATAAGCATATCAATCATATCACCATCCACAAAATATAAATGTAAATGTATAGTTCTAACCATCATAATAAAATGTCCAAGTCAAAAGTCCAAGTATCACCATAGGAGAGGGTATTACAGAAGTCCTCTCATACTAGATCAAAGAAATGACATGCCACTATCTATACTATAATTTTTACCAGACTTCACTGGTGAAACTTCCATTTCCCCATAGAGCATATTTCAAGAAGTTTCAAATGTTTGTAATGTTTATGGTATCACAAAGGATGACATTGTTGTTAGACTTTTGGCATTATCACTAAAAGGAAAATCCTTGCAGTGGTATAGAGGATTTCCACATAACTATATCCATAGTTGGGATGAGTTAGGTGAAAGGTTCTGCAAACATTTTGAAGACAAAGCGATCATTATCACTTTTAGAGAAATTGACTACCATCAAGAGAGCACCCCATGAGTACATGAGAGATTTCAATTATAGATTTCATAAGACATGGGATACTATTTATGCTCCAGTGAATCCATCTTCTGGGAATGTTTTCTTGCATTATCTTAGAGCTTTCAAAAATGAAATATCCACTACATTACAAACAATGGGCGGAGATACTCTGTCAACTGTGTATGATATTTCTATAAAGGCTAAAAAAATTATGATGCAAGGCGGGAAGTTAGCTCTGAGGCCACCAATGCCTTTGTTTCCAGATATGCCTACACATCAACCTACAATGGATCCCATTCCTACTACCACCACAAGTTAGCCTCTTATTGTTTCTCCATTAGATTCTACTACTTCGAATAGTAAGCTTGAACCTATGATGGAAACCATAGTACAAAATATACAAGGCTTAGATTTTGGATTAAACAGTATTAAGCAGGAGGTTGGTCATCAAAGTTCATCAATGAAAAATATTGGAAATAAGGTGGTGACTCTATAAAGACAAAAATCTCAAGGGAGCAGGCCTTATGCATTCCAAAATCATAATTATCCATCTAATAGGCCACCACAACAAGGACAAATTTCATGGGGATAGAAGAGGCCTTTCAAAAATGTACCCCCTGTAGCTCCATATCAAACCAAGGTACTTTTTCCCCAAAACATTTTTTCTCAAGATAATGAATGGTACCAGTCTGGTAATCAATCACATGATCAAGGTGCAATTTCTCAAGATTTGACTTTGCAAGAGGGACAAACAACTTCAGGACAACAATATGATACAAATCAGTCCAATTTTGAATATCAAGTTGAGATGCATGTAAATGCTTCTTATGCTAATATTCATAAGACTGGTCTTTGTGGTACTAATCAAGGGATAAATGATGTTGCATCCATATATACCACAATCCCAAGGACTCCAGACAAGGCAGCTACCCTAGTCCAAAATCAGAATAAAGGACAAAGTAACAAGAAGCTAGTGAAGTCTAAATTTGCTCCTATATCAATGAAAACTAGATCATCGACTTCAGTCAACCCTACACAACACAAAGAGGAGGAAAATCCATGTAAGAAAATTAAACCACCTCCCTTTTATATCTCTTTGGTCATAGGAGATAAAATAATTCATAATTGCATGATAGATTTAGGTGCTAGTACCTCATTCATGCCCAAAAGGGTTGTTGATCTACTAGGCATAAGATATGAGCCTGTGACTAAGAGAGTTATCCAACTAAATGGAACTTCTGTAAAGACTATATGGGTTTTAAAAGATTTAAATTTAGCCTTTCATGCATGTATCGGTTGTACTGTCTTGCAAGATATATCAGTCATAGACCTCCCTGCGCACTTTTCCATTTGTTTGTCTAGGGATTTCATTGCTAAAATAGGTGGGGGTATAGCCTCTTATTGGTCCCACATGGTTTTTAGAATTAGATATGTCACACAAACTTCTATAGATGCTAAACCCTTTATCATAAATCATGTAGAGCCTTACATGCTTAATCCTAGAAGTTACATGAATTGTTATTTTTATGATGAAGAGGAAGAGGGTATGATCCATGAATCCAATACCCTTGTTGAAGGCATTTCAGATCTAATTTTATATGAGTGGGATACTGAGCATCATGAACTAAGTCCATTCAGATGTATGGATGAAGTTGGGTCAAGATTCTACATTATCCATGGACAGGATATTTCTATTCCAAAATTGATCCAAGATGAAAGAGAACAAGGGGGACAATAGCTCAATGAGGATTTTGTTTCTAATGGTCAAAGTGATGAAACAATGACTATTTCTATTGATGAGCTTGCTGATTTTATTGCTGATAATGAAGAAATCCTACTTGGGCCAACACCAATGGAGGATTTTGAGCATCAAGAACAGATAGATCAGTTGGAGGAGGTGTTATTCTTTCAGGAGGCAGATGAGAGCTTTCTAGCCTTCAAGAACGGGAAGAGTGATAAGGATGGTTTAATTCATCAGACTGAGCATTACGATCAAATAAGGGGCTCCATTTTTCCATCACTTTAATGTAGAAAAATTCAATGCAACCAACTGGATGATGATGGGAGGATGATTCTTGGGTACGTAAATCACTCCAAGATGAAGAAAAAAGGCAGCTATTTTAACAAGCCAATTAATGGTATTGTTTGATGTTTTTTATTTGTAAATATTTGTACAAAGTAAGTAGATTTCCATCTTTCCATAAGTGCACAAGAAGAGTTGTTATTTCTTTAAGACAACAAGTCTTGTACGTTTTGTTCAGTAACATAAGGGTACAAACCTTTGTTTTCGCAAGTGACTCCATGCCCAATGGATTTCCAGGCCACTGATCTTGAACACATAGTAGGCATGTTCCCTTGAAAATCACCAAGATATTGACCTTTTTAGCCTACCATCATATCCTCGGATCATTTTTATGATAGGGCTTCAGTTGAGCAGATAGCAATGCTATATCAGTGTAAAAATATTAAGATCAAGTATTTTGGTGTAACATTCCTCATGCTAAACCAAAATAGACATGCAGGGTTCTACAGGGACCAAAATTGGTTTTTGGAAGGACAGGTCTATTGTCTCACCGAAATCCAATGCAGATTATTCATTAGGCTGAGGACGTGAAGTTTGGGGTAGCAGGTCTCAGTTCTCACCGATGAGGTTTATCAGTGAGAGTCTTGTTGATCTAGGGCTTCATCAGGGATCATAATGGAGTAAATCTTGTAGTCTGATTCCCTGATGGATATCACCAGGGTAGGTCACCCCAATGAGTCTCTTGTCGATGTATCAGAAGTGATCAAACTAAGCATCTTGATATGTCAATGGATGTCATCGGGGTAAGTCACCTCGATGATTCATCTGATCAGTGATCATATGCAATTAAAATGTGTAGTCTGACAGTGTTTACTAACCTGATAGTTTTGTTAAGGTATGTCCCTTTGATCAAGTGACAGTGAGCGATGTGACAAAGGGACATTGGCAAAAGTCTTGTCGATTTCAATTTCATCGGGGGTATCAAAGGTCACGAATCTGGGTGACCCGATAACATATGCTACCCTAATGGTTTTCATGAGGGTAAGTCTTTCCAATGAGGTCTCTAGGAGGCTTGGAAATGAGAATATCAATGGAAGTCTTGCCAATAGCATGAGTCATCGACGATCAAAGGCTAGTAAATTTTATGTTCCAATGATCCATGTTATCTTGACGAATGTCATCGGGGTAACTCTTATTGATGTATAATTTGCAGAGGTCAAGGGAGTTTTGTATCAGAAGAGCGGGGAGTTGGCATTTTTTATGTTATTTTGGGTGTCGAGGAATGAAATATATTTTTGGAAATATTTTCCAGGTTCTTCTCCGATGTTTAATAATTTTTAACAATAAATCCTTATGCTTAGTCCATAGGTTTTATCATTGGGGGGACCTTCCCCGATAATCAAAGGTGGTTGGTTTTGGTGTCAAAGGAGCATAGAAATTTTTGAGGAGACTCTCGTTGATGAAAATGAATAGAGCATTAATGCTCTTAGTTGCACCCAATGACATGTCTGTTCTTATCAACCTATTTAATGAAACCATCAATCCCTTTGGTTTTGATATGATCTTCCCCATTTCATGTTCATTTATGATCATAGTAGCTTGAGATAAAATTTTCACACCAACAAGGGACAAAGCACGAAGACTTTTGGAATCCACAAAAGACATGAGGGTTGCAGAGGACATTCTCGACTAGAGGGGCATTCATTATTTGTTTCCTTTTTCACTTATCAAGACCATCTTGTATGTCGAGATATGATACCTTGATCTTTTCTAATCTAATCTCTTTCAGCATAGGGTTTGGACTTCATGTGTAGTTAGAGTTATTCTAGCTCTTTAAAAGGCAATCTTTTATACATATTCTAGGTTCTTCTATGTTTTCATTTGCAGTAGGTGTGCTCTGCAATTGTAATCCCTTTTTTCCTTTCATCAATGAAATTCTCTTTTTTACCTCTTCTTGCATTCTGATATCTTTTCCATGTTATTTTTCCTAGTATTTGAATGTCTCTTTCTCTGTTCCTAGATTGTATACCGTTTTAAATTGCTTATAGTTGTTGTCTTGTGAATATATCTTTCCTAGAAGAATCTGGTAAGTACTAGCCTATATCTATATGTTTAGGATAGAATTAGACTTAAGAACAGTCTATGTTGGGGTTTTATTGATGATAAGTGTAGCTATAGGTAGGGAGAGTAACCAATTGCAATCTGGTGCATCACCTTTTCCCTTTCATGCAACCCTTCTTATCATTTCCCTACAAGTCATTAGGTTCTAGGTGAACCCTGATTGTAAAGGAAGTTGGCCTTCTCCAGAGATTCGATCTCATTGATCAAGTCCTACATTGAGAGATTGTTTCCATGTTTCACAAGGTTCTTTAGATCACTAACCATCATCTAGACAAGGGTGTGGAATATTGTATTATCAGTTAACTTTAAAATTCCTTCAAGAGGAGGGAACAACCTCCCCTCTTAATGGATTATCTATTTATCTTGCCTCGATCTCCTCTTGATAGAAGAGTCTACACCATTGCTAACTAGATTCAAATTATTTATCACAACTAAATCATTAGAGTCTAGAACTACAAACATATTACATTTTGTTAAAATAGTTTCTTGGAGCCTACTGTCAATGTTTCTCCACACAAGAATGTGCGCGATTTATGATTCTTGAAGATCTGTTGATTCTTTTTTGTCATAAATTACAGATGATGAAAGATGGGCCAAGAACCTAGGCAACTTGTAGAAAAGACATCTTAGTTCAAGGATGGACCAAATTTCCCCAAAATATACTAAAGAGGTAGTGTTGCCCAAATTTTGGTCTACATACCTTTAGACAAAAGTGGATGTTTAATGTGTAGTAGTGGTCTTGAAAGTTTCATGTGAATCCTGAGTCTAAGTCTAGCTTTCCCTTTAGGCTAGGAGACCTTTATCGTATTTCCCAAATTTGACATCTCTTTTGTGAGCCAGAGGGAATCTGTATCTGAGGTCATGTTTTCATTGGGTAGGTTAAGTTCCCAATCCAGTAAAGGCCATGGTTCAAATATTTCTAACATTAGTCTTATATGTAGCTAAAGTATTTAGCCACAACTCTTCATTTTGCAGCATTGGCGAAAAATTGGGTTCGGGCTTCTCCACTAGCAGAAAAGCATCAACAGAGTGTGTTTTCCGTAGATAACTACTATGTGATGTCTTAGTAGGAAGTGTAGTTCTAAAATGGGTCACTTGGGTTTAGAAGGAATATTTTGTCAGAAATACACCTCTACAGGCTAAGCAGAATGATTAAATAGAAATAAATCTAAGAGATAAGTCTACTGGCAGAAAAGCGAAAAACGGCTTCTCCACTACTCCAATAGGCGGGTTTCAACCTGCAGAGTACATTTTCCATCAAGCCATTAAAATAAAGGGATTTAATCTATCTCATATGGAATCCAAGATATAAAGAAGGCCGATGAGATCAACTAATATCATTTCAGCGCCCCAACAGGCCAAATTTATTGGTGGATTTTTTACCAAAGAACACTCCCAAAGCATTTTTTCGCCCAAAGGAGAAGTGGAAAGGTAATTTTATGCTACCTCAGGAAAGTTACCATTACAGTTACTAAAGTGAAAAGACACTTTCTCAATGGCCCATAAGAGCAAATTAATTAATCCAAATAAATTTGTTTTACTTCATAACAGAATTTTTCATTAATGTCTAGGTATTTTCATTTGTGTGGCGTGGGAAGTCGGCCGTTAAACAGTAAGAATTCAAAAGTTATAAAATCAGTTGAAGGTTGCAAACATAAGCTACCATTTGTTTGACAAATCTTTTGAATTCAAAACCTCTGATATTAGTTATTCTTTGCCCCTACATTTTTAAGAGGTTTTCTTAATCCCCGAATCAAATCATTCAAACCATGGCTTCCAGATTTATGGGATTCGATGGATTGAATGGCATCACCTCCAACTGGCATAAGATCTCGAACACTTAATTGAAGTTATTTGATATGGAGAACTTCCAAGATAGATTGAAGGTAGATCAAATGCATCCTATTACTGAGAAGCTCAAAGATAGTGGGTTAGTTGAAGCCGCTGGTTTTCCCATGGTCATTCAAGCCCCTGAATTGATCCGGGAATGTATAGCTTGATACAATCTAGACACCAAGCAAATTCTCTTGCCCAATGATACGGTGTTTCTATCTATTGATAGAGAATCGGTCCAGAACTCACTTCGCATTCCAGAGCAAGCCAAGTATTCAGAAATGACATACAGTCAGGAGGTGACTGAACATATAGCCAAGAAGTCAATTTGGAAGAAGGAGATAATGAAGGCATGGTTTCAAGAGCCTAGAAGTGCCAAACGAAAGCTACAAAAAACACTATATGGCACTAATCTAAAGTTGGAAATTATAGACATCCTGGTGCTAATCCACAGGATCAGAGGTGAGAGTGAGGCACTCAATTTCTTTGACTATCATTTCTTCCTGGTTTAGGTAATCTGTTCCCAACATCACTTCATTGATTGGGCCCTTATGGTAAGTGAGAACCTCTCAGACGCCCTAGATAGAGCTAAGCGCCAGAATGAATTTTACATGTCTTCAGTCCTTTTATATATTCTGGCTACAATCCAAATTTGGCCAGGGCTTCCTAGATTAGAGGAATTTCCTGATGATGTTAAGAGTTACAAATTTTTCCCTTCTTTGAAATTGCACAACTGTTATGCTGAGTGCCTTTGGTTTAATGATGCGTTTACAATGAGATTGTACAGGGAGCTGCAAGGCAGTCTAGAAAGGAGATTCTCTCCTAAAGCCATTGCTTTTATCAGCCAGTTTAGATGTTATTTCATTCAATTTGGGGATTTCTCATACATTCATCTTGCAGGATTTGACGACTTCCCTTTGAAGCTGCCCAAATATCCTACGGATATGATCGTGCTGGTGGAGGTGATAAGATAATCCCTTCAAGTGAATTTGATCTGCACTGATGCTAGGAAGAAAGGATACGACTTCCCCATGACTATCAGAGCCTACAGTTGTGCATCCTGGTCTAAGGAAAAGAATGTTCTAAAGACATTCTCAAAGAGGTTTTCATTAGAAACCTATGATTTTTTGAGGCCACAATATGATCCAGTTAATTATGCTTGTGATTACCTGCAAATGAGCCAAGCTATCCATCATGTAGATGACATTGAAGACTACTGGGCCAACTGTAGAGATGATTTGGAGAGCAGATTCTATGCCAGGTTAATCGTTGAACAAATCAAAAATTTCAAGTTCAATCTTGCAGTTGAGGGGCTGGTAGATGATGGCTAGCACATGTATGATAATACATATCTCGAGAAGATCAAACCCCTCTCCATCAGTTATGAGCCTATGCTAGATCAATCCATCAGTGACTTGTAGACTCTCTAATGAGTGGCATTTACAAGAGGACAGAGCAGTGGGTTGAATAGACGACAGGAAGAAGGAAGAGGAAAGAAAGGAAGCCTCCTACTCAAAGGACCCTGACAAAGGATACTTCCAACATTACAACAACTTCTTTGGTGGTACTCCCAACTGTGACCAAAATTTCATCTCAGCCAGCTGGGGGAGGTGATGAACCTCCTGAGAAAGAAGTTCAACCCAAGAAAACATGTGGAGAAGGCCCACTTCTAGAACTTGGGTCAACTGAAGAATCAGTTAGCACAGACCTGGCCAAGCCAACAGAAAGCCCACCAAAAGTGCAGAGCCTGAGAAATTAGTTAAAGCTATTGCTAAAGATTCCAAGTTGGCACTTCAACCCAAGACTCTCCATGGCAAGGGTCCCCTGTCATAGTAGAAGTGGGTGAAGATACTCCCTCAACCACATAATCAGAAGAAGAGGCTGGGAAAAAGTAGAAGGTTTCTTCAGTCGCCAAATTGGTGTCCTCTTCTCCTACCTCAGTAAATCCATTTGCTTCAAGGCCAAAATCTACTCCTCCAGTCATTAGGAAACTATTTATAGAGGAGTTGGTTTCTGCCACTAAGGTCACCAGCACTGAATCATGGATAGAGAACACTCTGGAGTGCAAAAGAAAGAGAGTAGAAGAAGGAGCTCCCAGTAAAGATACTTTAGCTCGAGCCTTGCAACCCGGTGCCACTATAGCAAAGGCTAAGAAAATGAAAAACCTTTTCCACATTAGGCAGAGACCTAGAGATAGGTTATTTCACTATGGAGGTAGCGAAACCCATGAAGGAGGACCGGTTTGAAGATTTAACCCCTTCGGATTTTGAGCTACACTCTTTTGAAATGGGTTTAGCCTGACATGATACCAAAGTGGATTGGTGGAAATCCACTAATGTAGTAATTGAAGAAGAGCATGAAGAGCTTAAAATGGAAAAGGTATAGCTTAAGGCTGAAGTTAGTGAACTAACTAATTTCATCCAGCAGTTGGTTACTCCAGTTGCTAGTATTCCCAGTACTCAGACCACATTCGATTCCAATGCCATAGAGAATCAAACCATAATAGCTAAGTTGCAAGAGGATAGGCACTTCACGTAGATAAGAAAGGGATGGTTAAGAGACTCAAATCTGAGGGATTGGCAGTTGTTGAGAAACTGGGTAATGTTCTCTTAAGACTGGAGACAGAAAGGAACATCATTGAGAAGAATCTACAGACTCTCGCATCTGAGAGAGTGAAGTGTTAGGAGTGCATAGTGACGTTCCATGTGGCAGTAAAGATGAAGACCAAAGAGGCATTGAAAGCCAAGATTATACAAAAAGGAAATGAACCTCTAATCAAATGGCTTCAAAGCCTAGAGTTCAAAATTGAGATGATCATTCAGGCTAAGACAGGATTGCAGCAAGTAGATGTTAAGATCAAGGAAGAATAGAACAAAGACTTTAAGATTCTTCAAGGTCTACACACAGAATCATAGACGAGTGGACAAGGAAAATAAATGATAGGATTGGCCAATATGCAGAAATCATTTTTTGATTATGTGCATAAGCTGTTAGAGAAGTCTTCCACCCATTTAGACAAAGTTCCAGAACTCCAGCAGTTGAGTGGATGTATTTATAAAGCCATGGAAGAATTGAAAGACCGGACAGATGCAATCAAGAGCCTGGCCAAGGAGCATTCCAGGTGGCTCATCTGATATACCAATGTCCACATCAATAGGCATGAGGAGCTTATCAGATTTATTACAGCTGTCACCGCTTATAGGGCTAAATTAGGCAAAGGGGATGAAATTGAAGCTTGAATATATTCTCTCTTTGTACTAAATTTTGATGATTTTGTAACGGATAAACCTTTGTTTTCCATTCCTGCTTAAAAGAAGTTGAACTATTTTTAGTTATTCTTTTTGTAACGGTCAAGAATCAAACTCTATATGTACTATACCAAAAGTTAATACAAAGGTCGGCTAAATTTTGGTGTGAAAGATAGCATTTTGCTGAGTCAAATTTGTATGTCTGAATACCATTGTTTTATATGTTCCATTGCATTGCATTTCTCTTTCTGTTGAATTTGAATGTTTCTTTGAAGTTAGGTTTACAATCTATATTCGAACCAGAGTTCTTTATTATGATTTGATACAATCAACTAAGGGGAAAATTTGTTTTTATCTTAAGTATGGGAAACGTTCTTCTGATATAGATCGATTCATTGTCATTTCATTATTAATATTTAGTCTTGCATCTTCATTTTTAGTAGAATTTCATGCATTACCAATTTTGGGAGTTAATCTGATTGATGAAATCTCAGAGTTGGCTAGATTTAGAGTTGAATTCATCTTGCCTAAGCTATTTCTTGTCTGGGTTTAGCTTGGTTTACCTCTTCTGTTCTTGGGTGAAGACCATACCCATGTTAGATTAGGAAAGTTCAAAATTCACTGAAAATCATTCATATAAGGGATTTGTACCTTTAAATTCAGAGGGAAATTAATATGCAATTATAATTTCCCAACTATTGTATTCAATTGTTCTTACATATTTTGGGTATTTCAGAGTTAAATTCAAAAGAATAATTTGTTTACCAACAGATTTTTGGTGACTTTGTTGGGGACATGAACATTCATTATACCAGAAGTATATCATGAGGAAAGATGGTACTTCCCCATGAAAACATAATTCATGTGCTCCAACCGAATCTTGGATTCCAAGACGACCAAGAGGATCTTATTTCCTCACTAAATACTTTTTTCTGGAGATACAGAAGAAGCACCAAGCATTATAGAAATGCCAGTCAAGTGCTAGAGCAAGAAGAAGCTAGGGAAAAATAACTTGAAGGAGCCATCCAGAGGAGAAATCTAAGAAGGGCACAACACCAAGAAGAGTGTGAAGTTAGGCCACAGAATTAGTTGAAAACCTGGAGCCTAAAAGGTTTCTTAGGAGTACAAGGAAAGAAGGTAGCACAGACCCAGTCTTTGAGAGACTTGCAGATATTAACTTTGCTCTTTTAGAAATACCTCACCAAGGAAACAAAATTGCAAGGAGCCAGAGTAGACCTTCTTCACCTCCTAAACAAACTACGTAGTTGTCCACCACCTGCCAAGTGTTAACTTTACACGGAGTAGTTGCCCCTCCTGTTATCAACCTAACACCCTATCTACCCCAAGTAGCTATGGCACTTCCTTGGTCCACCATAGTCAGACCTCTACAATTAGCAGCATATAATCCTCTTCCTTCAGGATCTAGAAAGAACTTTCCCAAATTTTATGGAGACAGGAAAGTATCCACAGACAAGCACATTGCTGCATTCTTTGCTTCAATCAATATCCTAGCAGTACGAGAGGAGGATGTGGCCATCAAATTATTTTTTGAGACCCTTGTTGAGGGTGATGTTGATTGGTTTCACCATTTACCTAATTCTTCTATCACAGATTGGGCTTCCATGAGAGCTGCCTTTGAAAGAAGGTTTAAAATTGTTGAGGATGAGCATGCCCTATTGACACAATTAACTTCCATAAAGAAAGAACCCTCTATCAGTATGAGGGATTTTATAGCTAAATTCAACAAGCTTGTAAATCGTATTCCAGCATCTGACAGGCCTACGACGGGAAATTTAAAAACATTCTTGATAAGCGCTATGCTACCAGACATCAATTATGATCTAAGAAGAGTTAACCCCATAGATTTGGATGCCACACAAAGAACTGTTGTAGAACTTGAAGACCATATGATCTCATCTGGGAAATGGAAGAGAGAGATACAATCTAGAGCTAGCAGTAGTAATACTACATCATCAGATGAGATGATTCAAAAATTGTCCAATGAATTCATTGCCTTCAAGAGGCAACTTCCCAAATTTAATAATCCCTACCAGCGAAACTTTAAGGAATAGCCTGGGAGAAACAACGAGGGGAGGAATGTTGATGGAAAGGCATTACAGTTAACTGCTCCACCATAGAGGCTATCTATAGAAGCTCCTCCTAAAAAAGGAAACATGTGTGCCTTCCACCTAACTACAGATCACGATGGAGAAAGCTGCCTTGATGTAGCTCATGCTTGGCAAATGCATCAGACTGATGAGTGGAATGTTGGGGTGTCTGGAGCTGAACTAGATTCATACTCGCATGGCGACTCTAAAAACTTATATTTAGAGTATGAATCAGATTCGGAGCAAGAAGAAACATGTTACGCTACCATAGACGGGACCTCTTATATAGTCTTGACCTAGAGTCAGAAGGATAAAATCCCTGCTTCAACACCTCCACTTAAAAATAATGAGGCATCTACCTCCTACTCTAAGGAGTTCAATTAAGGAGTGAGAATTCTACAACCAGGTAAGGAGAAAAAATCTTTTGACATTATTCAATTCTATAGAGATTCTAGAATTTAGATTTCTCCTATAGACTACCTTAAGTCTAATCCCATAGAACTGCAAAAGTTAGTAGATTACTGTAAAGAAGGGAATCTAGAGTTAAACCAAAATGTCATGACTACCATAGAAAATGAGTCTATATTTGCAGAACCAAATAAGCAATGGGAACCTTCTATTTTGGCTACTTTCCCAGGCCAAAATCCTGACCCATTCTATGTGTCATTATATATTAATGGTTGCAAGTTAAGTAATTGCATAATAGACTCTGGAGCTTCAGATAATGTCATGCCATCAACTGTATCTAAATCTCTAGGACTTACCCTCACTAAATCCCATGGTAGATGTTACTCTATGGATTCCAAGCAGGTACCCCTGGTTGGCCAAATTAAAGATGCTCAAGTGGCCCTGGCGGCACACCCCGAGAAGAAGATGTTGCTAACTATCCTTGTTGTTGATATACCTGCTAGTTACAGTTTACTATTAAGAAGGATTTTTTGTAGAGACCTTGGAGGGGAAATAAAGCCAAATTGGTCTCAAGATTTAATCCCAGTAGGCAATAAAAATATTAAATTGGCCCCGGAGGAGAAAGCTAAGTTTACAATACTGAAATTTGATGACGCTAAAGCCC
Source organism: Thuja plicata (assembly GCA_018584345.1). Lineage (NCBI taxonomy): Eukaryota > Viridiplantae > Streptophyta > Pinopsida > Cupressales > Cupressaceae > Thuja > Thuja plicata. The sequence goes on from MU224206.1 coordinate 2,676,486, forward strand.
AAATTCTATATCAATAATTGGAATTTGGTAACTATATGTTGTTTATTGATAATCATGATGAGGAAATGGAACCTGGGGAAGAGGAAAATTAGTTTTTCGCTGAAGAAATGCCACCACAGATTTGGACTCTTGAATTTGATGGCAATTACGCATCGTTAGGATCTGGTGTGTGTGTGGTCTTGATATCACCAGATGGAGTATGTGAGCCCATGGCTTATAAATTGGAGTTTGGGAACACCAACAATACTACCAAGTATGAAGCCCTCATGTTAGGGATTATTGATGCAAAGGAAAAGGGTGTGAAGATCTTGAGAGCTCATGGTGATGCTGAGCTAATCGTGCGCCAAGTCAAGAATCAATACTCTATAAAAAATCACAGATTAAAAAATTACAGAAACAGAGTATGGGACAAAATAGAGGCACTGGATGCATTCTTTATTGAATCTGTACCGAGAGAATTAAACTCCAAGGCAGACTCCTTGGCTGTGTCAGCTTCACTGCTCCTCCCTCACCCAAAATTCAAAGATAAGAAGTACCAAGTGGAGATTGTATATCGACCATCTGTGCTTGATAATGTAGAAGATTGGCAAGTGTTCGAAGATGATCAAAATCTCCTTCTCTTTCTAAAGAGTGGTGGTGACTTCCATAAAAATATCCCTGATAGAACTGAAAGAGACTGTCAAGACAAGAAAAAGAAGGATAAGTCAGATGTCATCCAGTTACAAGGTAATATCATTCCTCCCCATTTGGTCACTCTCGAGAAGCTTTTCAACAGGCATGACACCTTTGTAAAGAAGAAAAGAATCGAAAGAGGTCTTACCACTAGCGAATATGAGGGAATGAACATTGGAACCAAGAAATACCCCAAGATGATCAACATTGGGAAATGTTGTACTGAAGAAGAAAGGAATGAGGCCAAGAAACTCTTCCTGGAATACCAAGATGTTTTCTCTTGGAGCTATGAAGATTTGAAGAGTTTTATGAACGGGAAATTCAAACACCAGATTCCCTCAAAACCTGAAGCTACTCCATTCAGGAAAAAGCAAAGGAACTATAATCCCAAAGTTGCAAATGCAATATTTGGGGAGGTTGATAAAATTCTCAAAGCAAAGATCATATACCCCATCCATTATTCTACATGGGTGGTGAATATAGTGCCTCTGAGGAAGAAGAACAGAGAAATAAGAATATGTGTAGACTTCAGAAACCTTAATCAATCTTCTTTGAAAGACAATTACGCTCTTCTCAACATGGATCATCTCTTGAAAATCATGGCTGGAGCCAAAATGATGTCTATGTTAGATGGCTTCTCGAGGTATAATCAGATAGAAGTTGAGAAGGCGGACCAGTATAAAATGGCTTTCACTACTCCATGGGGCACCTTCGCATATCATAGAATGTCATTCGGGTTAATCAATGCTGGGGATACCTTTCAAAGAGGCATGGACCTTTCCTTCAGTGATATGAAGAACAAAATCATTAGTATGTATCTGGATGATCTTACTGTATTTTCTAGGAAAATATTAGATCACATAAATGACTTAAGGAGAGTATTGCAAAGGTGTCAGGAAGCCATGATTTCATTGAATCCCAAGAAGTCAATTTTTTGTGTAATTGAAGGGAAATTGTTGGGTCAAATTGTCTCCCAAGAAGGCATAAGGATCGACCTAGAAAGGGTAAGAGCAATCCAACAATTGAGTTTACTTGTGAACAAAACTGGAGTGAAATCATTTTTTGGCCAAGTAAATTTTCTTAGGAGGTTCATTCCAGATTTTTCTGAAAACACCAAATGCATAGTGGACATGATGAAGGGAAATGTGAGCTTCAAGTGGAATGATCCTGGTAAACAAGCTTTCAGAAGCATAAAAGATGCCATAGCCAATGCTCTTGTGTTATGTCACCCAGATTATAAGAAAGATTTCATAATCTATTGTTATTCATTTGAACATACCCTATCAGCCATCCTAATGCAGAAGAGAGAGGAGGGAATCCATGCTTAAATTTATTTTATGAACACACCCCTAAAAAATCATGAACTGAGGTACTCTCAGACTAAAAATCATGCCTTCGCAGTGGTAAAGGCTTTAAAGAATTTCAGATTTTACATTTTACACTCTCACTCTCTGGTGTATGTGCCTGATATTGCAGTAAAAAGTATATTGACTCAACATGATGTAGGATGTAATAACAAAGGAGCATGGGTGGCTAAGACCCAAGAATATGACATAGAGATCAAGCCCACCAAGTTGGTGAGATGGAATGAGCTATGTAAGGCGATGGCGAAAAACCAAGCAGACAAAAATCCAAAAGCTACGCATTTGGTTTTGGCAGTAAGTATGCAAGACCCTTGGTTTGAAAACATTGTGTATTTCCTAACATATGGTGAATGCCCTGAAGGGTTAACTTCAAAGCAAAGGATAGATCAAAAACTGAAAGCTTCTAAATATGTAATTTGGGAGGACAGGCTGTATAAGAGATCTATAGATGGAACTTTCCTTCGGTGTGTTGACAGACAATAGCAAGAGAAGCTATTAAAGGTGTTCCATGATGAAGCCTGTGGATGACACTTCTCCTCATCAGTCATTGCATTCAAGATTTTGAGACAGTGTTATTACTGGCCAGGAATGTTTACAGATGCATACCATTGGGTAGAAAGGTGTGAGAAATGAAAAATGTTTACTGGAAAGCCATGGTTAGCAGCACTACCTCTGATACCATTGATAATTGAAGGTCCTTTTCAGCAATGAGGTCTTGATTTTATTGGTCCTATAAACCCCATGTATAGTGTAGGTCATACCTACATAACCACTGCAACTGATTACTTCACAAAAGGGATGGGTGGAGGTGAAAGCAACCAAAAGAACTACTTCAGAAGTAGTATGTGAGTTTATCAAAGAAAACATTTTGGTAAGATTCAGTGTGCCTATTAAGTTAGTTATGGATAATGCCGCATACTTTTATTCTCAAGAAATCACCAAATTTTTCTTTAAGTATGGCATCATGATCAGTCACTCATCTGATTATTTCCCTCAAGGGAATGGTCAAGCTGAATCTAGAAATAAAAATTTGGTAAACATCATGAAAAATCTTGTAGCAGACAACCATAAAACTTAGCATAAGAAGATCTATGAATCCCTCTGGGCGGATAGAGTGAATCCCAAAAGAGCCATTGGGGTGTCTCCTTTTGAACTTGTTTACAGGGTAGAAGCCAGTCTTCCATTGCCACTAGAGTTAGCAACTTGCAAACTAAGAACAACAGTAGAGGATGGCATATATGAAGATGGTTTAGAAAAGTGGATTTTGTACCTGAGAAAATTGCAGGAAGAAAGGGAGAAAATGGTTCATCATATCACACGGCATCAAATGCATGTGAAGAAATTATTTGATAAAAAGAGCAGACCCCAAAAATTTATGAAGGGAGACATGGTGTTTTTATAGGACAAACGTAGGGCACCCAAAGGCATGCACAGAAAATTTGAAACACTGTGGAAAGGACCTTTCAAGATCCATCAAGCGTTTGAAAATAATTCTTTTAAATTGACATATCCATATGGTGAGGCACTACCCCTGACGTATAATGGTCAGGATTTGAAGCTCTATCAGATCTAAATTTAAAATAGGTAACCCCTGTATTATACTATAGTTACGTCTAGTTCCTATTTTTGTTTTCCTAGTTAGGTTTCCTTTCTATGTCTTGCTTTAGTTTTTGTTGTGAGTTGCCTTTTATTAAGCTTTGTGAAACCAGAGACTTGAGTTCCTTGCTTGGACATGTGAATGTCCAAGTCCCCAGACAGAGCCAGTTGTTGCCCCACTTTTGGTATGCATACCTTTAGACAAAAGTGGATGTTTAATGTGTAGTAGTGGTCTTGAAAGTTTTATGTGAATCCTGAGTCTAAGTCTAGCTTTCTCTTTAGGCTAGGAGACCTTTATCAGATTTCCCAAATTTGACATCTCTATTGTGAGCCAGAGGGAATCTATATCTGAGGTCATTTTTTCATTGGGTAAGTTAAGTTCCCAATCTGGTAAAGGCCTTGTGATGAAGGGTGCTCCCCTTAATACCACAAACACATAACAGAAACAGAGAAGCAACAACAATTTGCAAGAACAGAAAATGGACTTCTTATTATCTCCACAAATGCGGAATTACAAACTTTCAG
>MU224206.1:2689237-2701440 GCA_018584345.1 Thuja plicata
GGGATGACACCCACAAAATTCTCCACTACTGCAGTAATAAAGTGTGCCTGTTAAGGCTACAAATGTTGATTACAAAATGTAATCTACCATGTTAAAGGTCTGCCTGGTTAAGAGCTAAAGATCATTACAATCTACCCTATTAAAGGATTTCAACATACAATAAAGTAAGCACTCTATTAGGAGATAAAGAAAGGTCTGCTAGAACCACTTTGTTAAGAGATTTTCACCTGATATAATGATTAGAATGTCTTAAGTATTGATCCTTCATTATGCACTCTGATACTGATGACGGATCTTCTCTTTCTAGTACCTTCTATCATCTCATAATCTGATATAACATTTACTCTGTTGTTCACTGTGTTGTCACTCTGCTTGATCTGTGCTTCTTAACAAAATAACCCTCTGTGCATTTCACTTCAAAAAATGCAGTCACCACACTTCGTCTTCTCTCCTTACACTCTTCCAAAATAGGGTTTAGAAGCAATCTAATATATCCATTCAAGTCTGATAGTGAGATCTAGATCAACGATCAAGATCTAATACCCATACCTTGATGGTATTACAACTAATGTTCATGCATAGGATAAAACAATTAAATGTATAACTAACTCCGTAGAAGAATATTAAATGCATACATAATTCGGCCCAAAAAGCTTATACAAGTCGGCCAGATCACTTATCCTCGAAGTTTGAATCATTCCAGACATGTATACAAAAACTATTATGCTCAGCACTTGACTTCTCTGTCGCTCGGCACTTAACATCTCTGTGTCCTACCCAGCTCGGCAATGTAACTCGGCTCGGCAATGTAACTAGGCAAACTGAAAACTGCTCGGCAATGTTGCTTGGCCTTGCATAGTTTTAGCTCAGCCACAGTGATAGCCAACTAAAACTGTCTAAGTGAATGACTAAGTGTTGGTCACTAATCATCAATAGAACTTAGAGATTAACAAGGAAAGTTACCGTTACGATTACTAAATTGAAAAGACACTTTCTCAATGGCCCATAAGAGCAAAGTAATTAATCCAAATAAAGTTGTTTTACTTCATAACATACTTTTTCATTAATTTATAGGTATTTTAATTCGCATGGCGTGGGAAGTTGGCCGTTAAACGGTAAGAATTCAAAAGTTATAAAATCAGTTGAAGGTTGCAAATAGAAGCTACCATTCGTTTGACAAATCTTTTGAATTCGAAACCTCTGATATTAGTTATTCTTTGCCCCTACATTTTTAAGAGGTTTTCTTAATCCCCAAATCAAATCATTCAAAGCATGGCTTCCAGATGTATGGGATTCGATGGATTGAATGGTATCACCTCCAACTGGTGTAAGATCTCAGACAGTTCATTGAAGTTCTTCGATATGTAGAACTTCCAAGATAGATTGAAGGCAGATCAAATGCATCTTATTACTAAGAAGCTTAAGGAGAGTGTCTTAGTTGAAGCCACTAGTTTTCCTATGGCCATTCAAGCCCCTGAATTGATCCAGGAATGCATAGCTCGATACAATCCAGACACCAAGCAAATTCACTTGCCCAATGATATGGTGTTTCTATCTATTGATAGAGAATTGATTCATAACTCACTTCGCATCCCAGAGAAAGCCAAGTATTCAGAAATGACATACAGTCGAGCAGTGACTGAATATATAGCCAAGAAGTCAGTTTGGAAGAAGGAGATAATAAAGGCATGGTTTCAAGAGCCTAGAAGTGCCAAAGGGAAGCTGCCAAAAACACTATATGGCACTAATCTGAAGCCAGAAATCATAGACATCTTGGTGCTAATCCATAGGATCAGAGGTGAGAGTGAGGCGATCAATTTCGTTGACTATTATTTCTTCCTGGTTCAGGTAATCCGTTCCCAACATCACTTCATTGATTGGGCCCTTATAGTAAGTGAGAAGCTCTCGAAGGCCCTAGATAGAGCCAGAATGAATTTTACATATCTTCAGTCCTTTTATATATTTTGGCTGCAATCCAAATTTGACTAGGGCTTCCTAGCTTAGAGGAATTTCCTGATGATGTTAATAGTTATGAATTTTTCCCTTCTTTGCAATTGCACAATAGTTATGTTGAGTACCTTTGGGTTAATGATGCGTTTACAATGAGATTGTGCAAGGAGCTGCAAGGTTGTCCAGAAAGGAGATTCTCTCCTGAAGCCATGGCTTTTATCAGCCAGTTCGGATGTTATTTCATTCAATTTGGGGATTTCTCATACATTCATCTTGCAGGATTCAACGAATTCCCTTTGAAGCTGCCCAGATATCCTACAGATATAATCATGCTGGTGGAGGTGATGAGACAAGCACTACAAGTGAATTTGATCTGCGTTGATGCCAGGAAGAAAGGCTATGACTTCCCCATGACCATCAAAGCCTACAATTGTGTATCCCAGTCTGAGGCAAAGAATGTTCTAAAGACATTCTCATAGGGGTTTTCATTAGAAACCTATGATGTTCTAAGGCCACAATATGATCCAGTTAATTATGCTTGTGATTACTTGCACATGAGCCGAGCTATCCATCATGTAGATGACATTTAAGACTACTAGGCCAACTGTAGAGATGACTTGGAGAGTAGAGATAGATTCTATGCCAGGTTAACCCTTGAAAAAATCAAAAAGTTCAAGGTCAATCTTGCAGTTGAGGGGCTAGTAGATGATGGCCATCACATGTATGATAATACATATCTCGAGAAGATCAAACCCCTCTCCATCAATTCTGATCCTATTCTAGATCAAGCCATCGGTGACTTGTAGAATCTAATGAGTGGCATTTACAAGAGGACAAATCAGTGGGTCGAATGGATGGTAGGAAGAAGGAAGAGGTTGAAAAGGAAGCCTCCTACTCAAAGGACCCTGGCAAAGGATACTTCCAACATTGCAATGAATTCTTCGGTGGTACTCCCAAATGTGACCAAAATTTCATCTCACCCAGCTAGGGGAGGTGATGAACCTCCTGAGAAAGAAGTTCAACCCAAGAAGACATGTGGAGAAGGCCCACTTCCAGATCTCGAGTCAACTAAAGAAGCAGTTAGCACAGACCTGGCCAAGCCAACAGAAAATCCCACCAAAAGCATAGATCCTGAGGAATCAGTTAAAGCTATTGCTAAAGATTCCCAAGTCAGCACTTCAACCCAAGACTCTCCAAGGTGAGGGTCCCCTGTCATAGTAAAAGTGGGTGAAGATACTCCCTCAACCACAGAATCAGAAGAAGAGGGTGGGAAAAAGCATAAGGTTGCATCAGTCACCAAATTGGTGTCCTCTTCTCCTACCTCGGTAAATCCATTTGCTTCAAGGCCAAAATCTACTCCTCCAGTCATTAGGAAACTATTTAGAGAGGAGTTGGTCTCTACCACTAAGGTCACCAGCACTGAATCATGGATAGAGAGAACTTTGGAGCACAAAATAAAGAGAGTAGAAGAAGGAGCTCCCAGCAAAGATACTTTAGCTTGAGCCTTGCAACCCGGTGCCACTATAGCAAAGGATAAGAAAATGAAGACCCTGTCCACATTGGGAAGAGACCCAGAGACACGGCATTTCACTATGGAGGTAGCGAAACCCATGAAGGAAGGTCGGTTCAAAGATTTAACCCCTTCGAATTTTTAGCTACACTCTTTTGGCATGGGTTTAGCTCGACATGATACCAAAGTGGATTGGTGGAAATCCACTAATGTAGTAATTGAAGAAGAGATGGAAGAGCTTAAAATGGAAAAGGTACAGATTAAGGCTGAAGTTAGTGAACTGACTAATTTCATCCGACAGTTGGTTATTCCAGTTGCTAGTATTCCCAACACTCAGACCACATTTGATCCCAATGCTGCAGAGAATCAAGCCATAATAGATAAGTTGCAAGAGCATAGGCACTTCACGTAGATCGACAAGGGATGGGTTGAGAGACTCAAATCTGAGGGATTGGTAGTTGTCGAGCAACTGGGTAATGCTCTCTTAAGACTGGAGATGGAAAGGAACAACATTAAGAAGAATTTGTAGACTCTCGCATCTAAGAGAGTGAAGTGTCAGGAGTTCATAGTGACACTCCATGTGGCAATAAATATGAAGACCAAAGAGGCATTAAAATTCAAGATTCTACAAAAAGGAGATGAACCTCTAATCGAATGGCTTCAAAGCCTAGAGTTCAAAATTGATATGATCATTCAGGCTGAGATAGGATTGCAGCAAGTAGATGTTAAGATCAAGGAAGAACATAACAAAGACTTTAAGATTATTCAAGGTCTGCACATAGAATCACAGATGAGTGGACAAGGCAAAGAAATGATAGGATTGGCCAATATGCAGAAATTATTTTCTAATTATGTGCAAAAGCTATCAGAGCAGTCTTTCACCTATTTAGACAAAGTGCCAGAACTCCAGCAGTTGAGTGGATGTATTTATAAATCCATGGAAGAATTGAAAGATTGGACAGATGTAATCAAGAGCCTGGCCAAGGAGCATTCCAAGTGGCTCATCTGATATACCAATGTCCATGTTAACAGGCATGAGGAGCTTATCAGAGTTATTACAGTTGTCACCGCCTACAGGGCTAAATTAGGCAAAGGGAATGAAACTAAAGCTTGAATAGATTCTCCCTTTGTACTAAATTTTGATGATTTTGTAACGGATAAACCTTTTTTTTCATTCTTGCTTAAAATAAGTTGAACCATTTTTGGTTACTCTTTTTGTAATGGTCAAGGCTCAAACTCTATATGTACTATACCGAAAGTTAATACAAAGGTTGGCTAAATTTTGGTGTGAAAGATAGCATTTTGCTAAGTCAAATTTGTATGTCTGAATACCATTGTTTTATCTGTTCCATTGCATTGCATTTCTCTTTCTGTTGAATTTGAATGTTTCTTTGAAGTTAGGTTTACAATATGTATTCGAACTAGAGTTTTGTATTATGATTTGATACAATCAACTAAGGGGAAAATCTTTTGTTATCTTAAATTTGGGAAATGTTCTTCTGATATAGATCGATTCATTGTCATTTCATTATTAATCTTTAGTCTTGCATCTTCATTTTCAGTAGAATTTCATCAATTATTGATTTTGGGAGTTAATCTAATTGATGAAATCTCAAAGTTGGCTAGATTTAGAGTTGAATTCATCCTACCTAAGCTATTTCTTGTCTGGGTTTAGCTTGGTTTACCTCTTTTGTTCTCAGGTTAAGAACATACCCCTGTTAGATTAGGAAAGTTCAAAATTCACTAAAAATCATTCATATAAGGGAGTTGTACATTTAAATTCAGAGGGAAATTAATATGCAATTATAATTTCCCAACTGTTGTATTTAATTTTTCTTACGTATTTTGGGTATTTTAGAGTTAAATTCAAAAGAACAATCTATTTACCAACATGTATCATGGACACATGCATGATTCCATTCTCCCCACCATAAGTTTCAAGTCTTCCCATAGTAAGGGCACTAAAATAAGAGATGAGATTCTTCACTACGTTTATAGAGGACATAGATAGAAGGACGCTCTCTTTTGCAAATTATCCCAGTTTAGACACTTACTTTGGGCAAAAATCCATAGGAGAAAGTTACATTTAAGCTAAGAGAAATTATTTTAAACCTACTTCCACTAAGGCGCACCACCCCAACCATGTAACTGACTATCCACCTATAGGTAACCAAAGACAATAGAAAATTTACTCTTTAGAACCAAATCCCTAGTCAAAACATCCCTTCCCTTATGGTCACTACATATAATACCAACTAAAATACTAGCTAGTTCTTAACAGTTATCTTCAGTATCACCGAATAGTCACTCTTGAGGATCCTTCCAATAATTCACCTCTACTTTACCCTTGAGCTTAACGGTCTTAAAATCAACTACCATACTGCAACCAACATTGAAAATAGAAAATTACTAGACCAAATAAATCAACAAGAAAGAGCATTAACCCCTTTCATAAAGATAGAGGGAGCAACATGCATAAAGCATATGTAAATAGGATGATCCTGTACCACTGACTTAAAAAGAGTTAACCTTCTAGCAGACAAAAGCCATCTACAAGTTTAGTGGCTAACCCTCTTCTGAATCTTATCCATAATATCTTGCCAAAACTTTGTAATGAGATCAAACCAAGGGGAATCCTAAGATAAACTGGAGGAAGAAAGCCAATTTGAAATATGAGAATCCAAAAAATCATATTCTAAATAAGTTGAGGAGTATTAAAAGAAAAGAAATAAGACTTGGCCTCATTTATTTTATGTACCGAGGAATCCAAATATGTGTCTAAAGTTATCCTAAAATTAATTGCTTATTGATTCTAGTCATTCCCATTAAAACAATATCATCAACAAACTAAAGGTGAGAATAAGGATGCAAACTATTGCACAATCTCCAACCCTAAAGTAGGCCTTGTCTTACCTTGGATATAAAAAAAAATATCAAGCCCATAAACCATGATGATGAACAAATAAGGAGAATGAGGGTTACCCCACCAAAGTTCCCTAGAAGCACTAAAGAACTCAAACAGTTCTCCATTAACAATAATTGAGAAGGAAGTAGAGGAGACACAACTCATGACACAATTAACCCAATCACCACTAAATCCAAAATCCAAAAGAATTTTCTATAAAAATGCCCATTTCACTTTTTTGTAAGCTTTTTCCATGTCAAGTGATGAGGCATATTAATGCCATATTTTAGAAGCCCTAGGATAGCTTTTGCTAGAACCTTTTCCCTACTTTCATCATACTTTTTCAAATATTTTTTACTCATATTTTCTATTATATGGCATGTTTCCACCAGACCTATGTTATGGTTAAGAGACTTAAATATGCTATGCTTGGATGAAAATGCTATATTACTTTGGAATTATGGTTATGTCTCTTTGAATGAGTTAGTTGTTTAAACATGAATGATGTATGTATATTTTGGTGTTGATTATCATAAATGTCTCTATCCTAACATATGGAGTGTAGCGCATCAATTTAGCAACTGTCACCTTGACCAGGTAAAATATGCCCATGCATTGGACGCTTGACCCAGTCTTGCAATAGGTGCACATGAAGAAACCTCAAGCGCAACACCAGCAAGTGGATCCGAGGTGATCAAGGTGGAAGCAGTCAAGAAAATACTGAGGCAACATAATGAATTCTCTGAAGAAATCTAGGAGAGAGTGGGAAGTCAGATTTGTTGTCAAAAGCAGTTCTTCCCTCTTTCCTGGACCGATTCTATCTCTAGTTTTATAGTTTCCTTTCATGTTTAATAGGATAGTAATAAAAGCTCTGCCTATCTCTATGGCATGATTAGATAGAAGTTAGATGTTTTTCCTTATTTAAATAAAGCCCCGACTCTGCATGATAAGGGAGGGCATTATCAATTATAGTTTACATTATATTGCTTTACAGTTGGAATGAATCTTGTAATTCATTTTTTCAATCAATAGAAAATCAAGTGTTAATCTTTAGTTCAGTGTAATTGAGTTTGTATAATCACTCAAGGGGGCCCACTTGGTGAGGAATCCATGTTATATAGTTAGGATCATTTTCATGTAGTTTTAGTTTCCTGCATCTTGGCGTCGTAATTCTAGTGTTATCACAATTCCTGCAGCCAAAGCCACAGGATCGTCCAGTACTTCCTACAGCCAAAGAGATAGAACTGTTGAGGCATTATAATTGTGTTTTCAAATCTTTGTGTTCCCAAGTTGTAGTATTCCTTTAGAAATTTTACTTCTTCATCTCCTCTCCAGCATTCTTTATAGCTATAGAATAGTTCTCTTTCAAAGCAATTTGTTTTATGCAGCCATAGCGTGGTCTAAGTAAGAATCCTTGGTGCATATACTTTGATGGACCGTTTCAAGTAATACGTCCCTAGGTTTATAAATTAAATGAGTTTCTATAAAGGAGGATAGATTCTCAGTCAGATGTGTAATCCATGGGTCATGGTAACTGCCTAAGTTTTTGATACCTTAAATAGAATCGATCATTTTTGGCGTTGTTGTCAGGGATGGTGTCGAGCCAAGTTCTTTTACTTAGCCATTTGTAGAATTCAATTCAAGTATGTACATCCTTTTTAAATAGATTTTTCTATCAAAAATTCTTTCACTCCACCACCACAATCTTTTATTTATCTATATGCATAGAAGAAGAAGAGACGCTCTAGGAAGGTACTTACCAAACTACCCCAACAACCTTTTAGGAGATATATTTGTAGCAAAAGAAGATGAAGAGGAGGGTCAGTTTGTGGATGCAATTGTGAACCTTCTTGTATCAGCATCATCATCATCATCTTTCGAAGGTGATCCACTGAACTTTCACCTTCTAGAAGGTCAACTTGAGTTTAATCTATTTGCAGAGGCCTTGGACAATCTTAAAATCCAATACCCAGACAATCAAGAAGAAAATCCACTACCTCTAGTCATTTTCCAACCACAAGGACTCCCTTAGCGTCCGCTCAGGATGACAAACCCCCTACCTTTCCATTTCCCATTACTGACGAGCATGATAATCACAACCTCAAGAATATTCCCTCTTTATCGCTTCCCAAATTTTATGGCCTAGTGACCGAAGATCCAAATACCTTTCTCTTTGAGTTTGACATCCTTTTCCATAGTTACGAGTATGCCACAGATGTCCATAGGCTCAAATTGTTTCCTACAACTCAGAAGGAGTCTACATTAAGATGGTTTATGGGCTTATGTCAGGATGTTGTCCATGATTGGGAAGAAATTAAGGTAGCATTATTGACGAAGTATAAATAGTAATGTAGGGGAAATTATATGAGAGGGGATGACATCTTCATGATGACACAAAAGGAGGATGAAAGTATAGAGGATTATGTGTCAAGATTCTTGTTTATCTTGCAGAAAAATACTCATCACTAGCTCAATGAGGAGTCCCAAAAACTTCTCTTTTTATGAGGTATAAATGAAGGATGCACTAAAGCCTTGGATCTTATGGCCAGGGGAGATATCACCCAATCTACATAGGGTGATATCAAGAAGATCTGCCTCAATTAATCAAGAGTTGCGGCGAAGAAGGGCAGAGGATATAGGTCCGCAGTAGGCAAAACTAATGGCACTGTGGCCTCTCAAATAGAAATCACACATCTGTTGTATGACTTCAAGTAGGACATTATCAATAACATGGCCATCCAGTTGGACACAATGCAGGTGAAGAAGAAACATGAGGAGGCCGAAGCTATTCTGGCAGAATTCTATCCACATTGCAGATAGAAGAAGAGAGATTTTTATTGTAAGTTGGTTGCCAACATGGAGACTGCACACCTACCCACTGATTACAAGCCGATTGAAGGAGATGATGAGAAAGTAATCTTCATTTCACAATGAAGACCACAGGCTCAAAGACAAGATATGTCTCAAGACCCTCTTACTTTTAATGGTCCATTTTATAGTAGTCAATGGCAACCACCTGTGAATAATCAATACACTCCTTGGAATAATCTGCAACCTCAGTGGTAACCTTACCCAAGTCCTCAATGGAAACAACCCCAAGGAAATTAGCAACCTCCATAAGGAAATTGGCAGCAAAACCCTCAGTGGTGGGGAGGTCAACAATGGCCAAACTAGTAGTACGAACTCCAACATCCGCCACATCAGCCCCAACAACAAGCACTTATGCTACCTTTTGTAGCCACTACAATGCCCCCTAAGCCTACTCAAATTTGAGTCCAGCCTCAACTGAATCCTATTGATAGGCCACTAGCACCTCAGAAAAATTTATATTCCATTGACCTAAACCATTACCCTACCTATGCAATCAATGACATTCATTTACGGTCAGGCACTACTCTACCAACACCTCCTATTATAACTAAAGTAACTCCAGGAGATCCAATGCCTCAAACTACTCCAGAGTCCACTCCAATAGGCCTGATGGTATTACCAAAAAAATTCCAGCCAGGTCCACCTCCCTTTCCACAAAGGTTGAAAAATGATCACTCTAAACATACAGATGATGCAGCCTTTGACATCCTAGACCAACTCAAGAACATTAATGTTCATATTCCATTTTTTCAAGCAATAAAGGATGTCCCCACATATGCAAAGGCTATCAAAGTGACATGCTTTAAAAAACCTGGTCATAAGCGGAAGGACCCCCAGATAGTCCATGTCCTGGGGAAACTTGTTGATATCATGCTCAATAAAATAGTGGTCCCTAAGTATTCTGACCCAGGTAGCCCAGTTTTCAAAGTTACCATCAATGGGACAACCATCAAAAATGCTTTGATAGACTTAGGAGCTGCCATAATTGTCATGACTAAGGACATCATGCAGCAACTCAGAATCACTAACCTTCAGGAAACATAGATTGTCCTGTATCTCACAAACAGTTCTGTAGTCAAACCCAACGGGGTAGTAGAGGATATAGTTGTTGACCTTGAAACCTGGTCTTACCCTACAGACTTTATGATCCTCTCGCTTAAAGCCACATTAGGAGGTTGTATCATCTTAAAATGGAAGCACTTCCATGTTAAGAATGTTTATCCCTCCTTAGGGGGTTTTTTTTTACCATCATGATGTTTTCCTCTCATTTTTGCACCCTCTCCAGCTTTTGTGCCTATTTAGGACCCTGATTGGGCCTCTCCGCACATTGTTTATCCCACCTGGCACATTTTCTAGGGGTTCTAAATCCCTGGGTCAAGGTTGACCTTGACCTTGACCTAGGTTAGGGTCAACCTTGACCTTGACCCAGGTCCCCCTTTCTAATTGGAAAGTTTGTCGGTTGTTGGGGATCATTCAAAAGTTCATTTTTTCCCACTTTCGAGTTGACTTTTTTGGGTTCTAAAGTGACAAATATTAAATTATATTTAATATAGATCCTCCTCTAGGGGTATATGTCTAATTAGAATTTAATTCTCCTATGTAGGCCTCTCTAGAAGATTGTTCCCTAGATTCATATATAAGGAAGCCTTCTCCTCTCATTTTATCTAACGATAAAAAGACAAAAAAAACACTAACCATCAACTAAGCAATAATTATACATGTTCTCAAGCTTTCAAAGTTCAACAAAGGTTTTCAATTATTCCTCTCAAGCATTAAAGTTCTCCATTGAAGATCAAGGATTAAATAATTCAAGCCTTTGAAGGGATTTGGTTCAAGCATTCAAGATTCATCATTCAAACCCTAGGTCTATCCATCATGGTGGTGTAATCTTCCTTCAAGATCCTTTGTGCATCCTCAAGATTCATTCATTCTTCCTTCAAGGTGGATTCCAAGCATACAATCATTGAGGTTTATGGTTTCAAATATTGAGTCCAAGCTTTCATATTTACATACTTGTTTACATTCGAAATACAATTGCATATCTATTGAATATCATAGCTTCATTGATAGGTTTACTTATACTACTTGCTAGAATTCTCTATTTCAATTATCAATTTAAAGGTTAATTCCTAAATTGGGGTTTGATGAAGGCAAACCCCTTTTCTCAACAAACAAAATCATTTTTCTTCTAGGTACAGGTACAGGACAGTGAATTACAAAGTAGATTCAGATACCCTTTTTGGACAACTTTTAGGATCCGCAAACAGAATTTTCGTCGGAGCAGTGCAGGTCAAGGTCGAACATTTTGGGGCACAATTGCACTCTGCCAAATAGGTCAAGGTCGACCTAACTCAAAAAAGGAAAAGATTCTGGGTTTTTTCCATCTATGTATTTCTGTTCTAGATCCGGTTGTAGAATTTCCTAAAACCTGACACAGACATCAGAAAATAGGCTTTTCTAGATCTACTACATTCCTAGGTAAATGTTTTATTTCAATTAATGATTTAATCAATTAAAATCTATTGTTTCACTTTATAATCAAGGAATTATATCCTCTTCCCCTCTTTATCCATAACTAGTTGATTCCTTTTTGCATTGATCGTCTCCTTTCGATTAATCAATTCGGATCTCCTTGTCTTGGATTAGGAGGCCATATATTTCCATCAACACTCCCACATATCATACCCTTATCGATATATATATATCCTACATTTTGGTGAACCCGCGATAGACAACTCTTTCTTTTTTAGGTGTTAGATGCTTTGCCTCTTTTCCTTAAAGACTAGCTTTTGCATACATACTAAATTATTTTTCTTTTATGCTCTTGCATTTTAAAATATAAAAAAATCTACATACTCATAAAAATACAAAAACATTTCTTGCATTTCATTCACTATGAAGATCTTTAAGATGCTTTGGGGTATGGTTATTTTCCTCATTATTCTTCTTTTAGCATCTCTTTATAGT
>MU224206.1:2705922-2719260 GCA_018584345.1 Thuja plicata
TAGGGTTTTGTGATTCCTTTTATAAGGATTCACCTCTTTGTTTTTCATAAGGATTTTTTCACATCTCATTGTAACATCTTGAAACATATTGTTAATATATTGTTTTCTTGTGCATATGATGTCTCCTTTGGCTTTTTGGCCTCCATAGTTTTTCTTATCTTCTGTACTTTGCTTCTTCCATGTGATAGGTTTGCATGCAGGTGTTCTTGGGAGAATAGGGTTTTTCCTATTCTAACATGGTATCAGAGCCATCTTGTTGCTCATTGTTTGTGTTTTGTCGAAGTGTTTTAGAATCTGGAGGTTTTCTGGTTTTTTAGAAGTTCTTTATGTGGATTTAGGGGGACCTTTAATTCTGGTCATTTTGGGCTCAAACGGACATTACTGTTGCGCTCAGAGCACCCAAAAACCCCAGAATCCATATAAAATTTGTCTATTTTGAACAACTTGCCTCCGAGGCAAAAAAATTTGGCTTCTAGTGTCGTACGGGCACAGAAACCGAGAAAAAATCATAAAAAAACACATTTTTTTAAAAATGTTTTAACCGTTTAAAAATGCTGCCAGTGTAAATGTTTGGGCGCCACCGGCGCTCCGTTGCCACACCACCGCGGCCCGGCCCACACCGACAGCACCTCCGGCGCCCACGGCCCGCTCCACCCACCGCGCGGCCCCCGCCGCCCTGTGCTTTGCTGCCACCGGCCCCGCCGACCTCCGCACCGGCGCCCTCCGCCCGCTGCATTGCCCCACTCCAGCACCCTCTACTCTGTCGCTCGCAGTGCCACCCAGTGGGAGTTTAGCCCCGCGGGCTTCCTTCAGCCCCGCAATGGTCATATGCATAACCAACGGCTCAAGTTTAGCCCCCTGCACGCGCCATGTGCCCAGGGGCACATTTTTTTTAGCCCCAGGGGCTTTAAACCTGTTCTTGGAGCCTTTTTTGACCCTTCCGCACTATTTTTGCTCTATCTTGAGCATACGAGGGTGTTTTTCTGACTTTCATACATCATCGAAAAGCTCTTTCTGAGAACTTTCCGATGATGGAGGTTGGGGTTTTGGGTTCTACCGTTTTGATAGTGTTTTTGCTATCAAAGTCTGATGTCTATTTTCTACCTTCCGGGAGCCATATCTGGCTCATCTGGACTCTATTTTTGGCAAACCAGATATCGTCGAAAAGCTGGTTCAGTGAGTTTTTCAGTTGTAGGGGTCTTTTTTCCAAATTCTTCTCTAGGTTCTCTCTCCTCTGAGTTTTTCTCTTTCACACTCTAGCGGATTACTTGGGTTCTACAGGTCTTGGGATCTCTTCTTCTGATCTTCTAGATCACTCTTCTTTCTGACTTCTGAGCATTATATGCTTCTCTTCTGTAGCATTTTATTTTCTGTAAACGCACTGAGATAAAGTGTCTGCTTTTGCATATCTGGGATTTCAAGCACCTTGTGTTTGTTTGTACTCTCACTTAGTTATAAATTGTCATGGGGGGTTATGATGTTTTGCTATTTTGTGCTTATCCACCTTTGTCAAGTGAGTGTACCTTCCATGACATTAGCCCATGCTGTGTGTCGGTGACACCACCCTTTATCATGTGCTTGTACTTCTATTACACTATTGGTGTTCCTGATTCTTCTTTCTGCAAATGTTTCTGGCATTGCATTTCAGTGTTCCTGTCACCCCTCTCCCTGTTCAGCATTATGGAGGGTTCTCCTGTTGGTTCTATTACTTCCCAAGTTCAATTGATCAGCTCTTCAGACTTTGTCTTCTCTACCTGGTCATGCACTTTTTCAGTGGGGGTTCCAGCAGTTACTTCTGACAGTGTTTACAGCTTCATGCTTCGAAGATGCTTCTTGCTCTTTCTTGTTCCTTTCTTTGGGACTTTACCTAGATTGGAGGCTTAGTTTCCTTCATCTAGTTTATTTCTTGTACTTGGGTACCTGATCAGGCCTTGTTGTCGGGACCCTTCTTTCCTGCTTTCTACAGTAGTCTCCTAGTTTTTTGCTTCTCCCTAAGCTTATCTTAAGGGGGGTGTTAGAGTAATAGTCTCTAGGGTTATTAATTAAATCATTATAATCTAATTACTAACTCACCTATTCACTCTAGTTGCTTAAGATAACCTTAGGTTTTCCCTTTTAGGGTTTCGTGATTCCTTTTATAAGGATTCACCTCTTTATTTTTCATAAGGACTTTTTCACATCTCATTGTAACATCTTGAAACATATTGTTAATATATTATTTTCTTGTGCATATGATGTCTCCTCTGGCTTTTTGGCCTCCATAGTTTTTCCTGTCTTCTGTACTTTGCTTCTTCTATGTGACAGGTTTGCATGCAGGTGTTCTTCGGAGAATAGGGTTTTTCCTATTCTAACATAAAGGAGGTATAGAAGGAATGGGGAAAAGACCACGGTTAGGATCTATTTGAGGCATGCTTAACTTGACTATCTTGCAATGTTTATAGGCTTGATATGAACAAAAAAGGTTGTCAGGGTGAGGAGGACATGAATTAGGTAATGAAGGCCAAAAGAAATCAAGAGTATCACAATATCTAGGCCTAGAAGGTTGATACAAACTATGATTAATCATTTTTAATTATTCATTATGAATGAACTTAAGAAATTTATGAATAGGAGAAGCAATAGCATGCATAGAAGCTATCCAAGGAAAACCAAATTTGACTTTAAATTGATCATAAGTAGGAACAAAAATGAAGGTAGTATCTACAACTTTACCACAAAGTTCAACTGGCAAGTTAATAGAACCAAGTGCAGGATAGAGAAAACCATTGCAAGTTTGGATCCATGCATCCGATGGATTATAACAGTCACATTGTAGGTTTTTCATAAAAAGGTTTTCCTCAGTAATGACATTTATTAAAGATGTGGGATCAACAATACAACCACGCATAGGTATCTTAGCAATCCTAGCATAAATATAAAGGGACCATCGGGAGCCATAATAGTCTCAGAATCATCAAAGGTAATTGAGAGTTCCCGAGGTCGTTTATCCTTAGTTTGTTTCTGGGGTTTAGGTGGAACTTGAAGTTGAAGTGGAGGTGAAGGATCTTGAATAGTAGGTTGAGGTGAAACAACACACTCCACATGATTAACAATGTGATTAAGATCATCCATCTTTGAATCATAAACAATATTCACAGAAGATGGTTGATCGATGGTATTAGTATCATGTGTAGGTAAAGGATTCATATAGATTTGAAGGTTTTGATTAGGAGGAGAGATAGATTTGTTTCCATTACCATAAAAATTATCAATCGATAAAGCATTAGAATCAATTAATTCTTGAACTTTATGCTTTAGAGAATAGCATTTTTTAGTATCATGGCCATTCTGGCAATGATATTAGCAAAAAGATTTAGAATCAAATGATTTTGATGCTATCATGGTAGGGAGAAGAGGTTGAATAGGAGGTAAGGTAATCATATTAGAACTTAACAACCTACTCATAATAGAGTGTAAAGATTCAGAGAGAGGAGTGAACGTATGATTCATACGGAAAGCAGTGGATGCAAAAGTGGCATTGTTGGATGCAACAACAACTTGATTAGCAACCACATTCATCTATTTATTAATCTTGATATATTTGTTAGGTTTCTGAAACTTATTAGGATTAGGATTAGTGTCACTCTTATCAACTAGAATAGGAACCATTGGAGTATTGCTCTCAAATTGACTCGCTTGTAATTGATAATGATGAAGTATTGCACAAAGTTGTTGAAAAGAGGTAAATTCAGTAAGCAGAATCTTATCTCTAATATCTTTTTGTAAATTTGAAATAAACATATGTTGAATATCAATATCAGGAACAGGATAAGAAATTTGAGCATACAAATGCTTAAATCTACCAATAATATCAGTCAATTTTTCCTTCATGTTTTGTTTATAATGCATTAAATCAGTTAGGAAACTTGCGGACCAATGTTATTTTAAAATTGTTGTATGAAGGTATTGGCAAGTTTAGGAAAAGAATCAATAGAATAAGGAGGTAAAGAACAATACCATTGCAAAGTCTTATCATAAAAAGTCCTAGAAAAAAATTTATCTAAAATCCTATGGTCATGAACATAATCACTACAAAGGATTTGAAATGTTTTAACATGAGTAACAGGATCTCCTTTACCATTGTAATTCTCAAGATGAGGCATATCGACTTGTTGAGGGATAGTAGCATGAATAATGTCTAAGGATAAAGGACTACCCATGTCACATGTAAGAATGCTAAACTTGGACTGGGTTAAGAATGCAAGTTGTTGTAAAGATGACACAGTTTGAGCCAAACTAATAATTGTGGAATCATTAGAATAAATAGGTGGCATAGAAATATTGGGAACGCTAGGAAAAGTGTAGGAAGCAGCAGGAATAGAAGACACAATTGGTGGAACACTTGGAAGCACAGCTAGAAGGGGATTGGAATAAGTAAAAGTCACACTATGATATGAAGGTTGTAAGGTAGGTAGAGATATCGATGGAACACTCACAGGAATAGATGAAATTGGAAGAGATGTAGTCATCAAAGGAGGAGTATAAGTAGGAATTCTAGGTAAAGGAACATAAGAAGGTCCCTCACTAGTGACAGGAGGAGTGAATCCTAGATCTTGAGCCTCTTGTGCTAAAGGTTTAACATTCAAATACACAAGATGAGTGATACCACGCAAGAGATTAACACCTTGATCACTATCATGAAGGAATTTCTTAAGAGCCTCTATAGCTTGGATGGAATCTTGATTATGGTTTTCTTGAATAAGCCAATTTCCCATTTTATCAAGTTCATTTGAAAGTTTTTGCACTTGTTCAGGAGGAGCTCTTAAAGCATCATCATCATCATGAGATGAGTGAGAAGAGTTATGCTCCATAGAAGGATTGGAATCATGAGTGATCAAATTTTCATCCGAGATCCTAAGGAAAGGAGAGGAAGGCTCGGGATTAAAAGAAACCATAAGTCTACGACTTCTTCTAACCAGGATACTATAAGTAGGACTAGAAGTGGTAAAGCTCATATCACCAATGAAATGCAAATGAACTAATTTAGGAAACATGATATTTTGATTTTTAATGCAAGAAAATAAATCTAATCTAATATGCATGCATGATATAACATAAAATATGTAAATCTAACACCAAAAAGAAAGAGTTGTCTATCGCGGGTTCACCAAAATGTAACATAAGAAAATGGAAATGTGTAGAAGAAAATGGACAGATGTTTAAATATGTTTTTGGGAGTGTATCAAATAGATTGCTCTCATTTTATCCTTATATACATAAATGAAGGATCCAAATTGATTAACCCCAAAGGAAGTATCAATGCACAAATGAACCAATCATTTGGAAATAAGAGCAAAGAGGAAGATCTTAAATACCTGTTTATAGATTTGAATGTGTGATAGATTTAGATAGATTAAGAACTTTAATTGAAATGGATAGGAGAAAATTACTAGCCTTGAAATGTTACAGATATGAAGAATGCTATTTTTGGGGGTCTGCACTCAGTTTCTGGAAAATCTGAGACCAGATTTGGAATAGAAACGAAGAGACAAACAAAACCCAGAAATATTTTTCTGTTCTGACATAGTTCTGATTTTGACCCTCAATTCAATGTCACCATTGACCCAGAATTTCTAATTTTGACCTAGGGTAGAATTGACCTAAAAAGTCTCCAACAAGAAATATGTTTTTGCATCCTGAAATTTTGTCGAAAAGGGTATCCAAATCTATACTCTGATCAGTTGTTCTGAACCTGTACCTATAAAAAAATGGATTTGTTTGTTGGGGGGAGGGATTTTCCTTGGTCAAACCTCAGTTTTGGAATTAACCTCAAAGTATAATTGAAATTGCATAAGTAAAACAAATTAAATGAACAAATTCACCTTGCTTGTAGAAGTCCTTATGGCGGATTCAAATCCTTGGATCCACAAGTATGCATGCACCAAATGGATGTAGAATGTAGAATGTAGGATCTAGGATGTCTCAAATCAATTTCTTGTAGATCTTCAACACCAATCTTGAATGGATATTGGAATAGGAAGAGGCTTGGAGGAATGTGGATGGAGAAATCTTCAACAAGAGGGCTCCATGGAGCTTGAATCCTTCAATAGCCACCAATGGATCTTCTTGATGAATTGAGTGCTTGAATGCTTGAGAATGGATGAATGCTTCAATGGCTACTTTGATTGCTTCAAATCTTGCTTCTTCACCTTAGGATTACACTCTTCAAGTCTTTGGTAGTTGATGATCATGGTTAGCCTTAGAGAAAATGAGAGGAGAAAGCTTCCTTATATATGAATCTAGGGCACAATCTTCTAGAGAGGCCTACATAGGAGAATTAAATTACAATTAAACCTATACCCCTAGAAGAGGACCTATATTAAATATAATTTAAGATTTGTTGTTTTGAAGATCGAAACAGTCGACCCAAAAGTGGGAATTAACTCTTTCCAAAGCTCGACATTCAGAAACCCTTGGAATCTAGAATCTGGACCTTAGGTTAGAAAAAGGTCAATTCTAACCTAGTTCAAGGTCGAGGTCAACCTTGACCCTGAGGTCAAAGTCCCAATTTGCAGTCTAGAGTGTCGGAAATAGGCTGGAAAAAGTGGGAAATGGGGCAGAACAGGGGGAAAAAACTAGATCCAAGTCAGAGACCCATTCAAGGCACTTGAAATGACCCCAAACCACTTACTCATAAGGTTAAACTAGTCTATAATGGAAGTGGTTCCATTTTATGGCTATACAATATCTCACTCTTGTGTGGTATTTCAATTTCTTCATAATTTCCATACGGGGCGTACCCCTCGCTCTTCAATAATATAGATCTTTCTCCCTCTTGTCTCTTCATTGGGCGAAAAGAGGTATCTCTTCCATCTTTTTCTAGGATCCATTATGTTCTTAGCATGTATTTTGTTTTGAGCTTAATTAGTTATCCTCTCTATATTCTATCTTTATGGTTTTGCATTATGGTACATTACTTCCTTCACTCATAATCATCCATAGCTCTCTTTTAATATTCATGATATATTTTCTAGAACATTTTTTTTGCAAAGATATCTCTTTCTAACATTTCTTAATATGATTGGTATATCCCTTGCTTTCATCCCTAGGGGGCAAGGTTTTTCCTTCTTTCTTTCTCTGTCTAAGGATCTACTTTCCTTAGCCTAGTGGCATTTGTTTATTATGCAACATTATTTCCTTATAAAGATTTATGTTTCAGCTATGGATACCCTCTTATATGAGAGGTTATTGTCCTTGGTCATCACCTCTTCTTTATTGTGCAACTTATGTTCTTTATAAACTCTCACCCTTGCTTTGGGTTAGAGGTTGATTCCTTCATTTCAAGATTCCTATTCCTCTTGATCGCAAGGGGCTTGATGATTGAGTCTTTGATCCCTCTTTGTTTTTCTTTGGAAGATGATATTTTATCCTAAGCACTCCTCTATGGTGGGGTTCTTCTTGATAAGATATCTTCCTCTTTGAGAATCCTTTTTCCATAAGTGACATATCATTTTCACGATTATCTATGGTCTTAGATGTAAGGGTCAATACTCTTTGCTAAGACTATAGTGTACATTGTTGTTAATAGGATATCTCCTTACTTTGTGAAGTAGGTATCCTCCTTTCTCTTCCTTATCCTATCTATTAGGTAGCCAAGATAAGGAGGGGGCATAAATAGGGTCTCCCTTATACTATAGTTTTCATTTTACAACATGCTAAATCCTTGGAAGGTAACGCACATAAGTTGCTAAATCCTGAAGAGACACGCATTTTTATTTTTACTTTTGCTAAATCCTCAGAAGATAACGCACATAAGTTGCTAAATCCTGAAGAGACGCACATTTTTATTTTTATTTTTCCTAAATCCTCATAATGTAATGCACATAAGTTGCTAAATCCTGAAGAGATACGCATTTTTCAAATTCAAATATGCTAAATCCTTGAAAGGTAACACACATAAGTTGCTAAAGCCTGAAGAAAAATGCATTTTATATTCTATAGTGATACAATAATGTGGATCTATGGGTATTCCAAAAGACATTAGAAGACACATTACAATTACAAAGCACAGTTTATGGGTGAACCTTTTGGGCTCTCCCTCCTTGGTGATTCATGGTAAGGTGGGCATCTTACTAGGCGAGGTAATCACTTTCTCTTTTCTCTCTTTCGTTGTCATGATAGTAGGATTAGATCATGAAGCTATGTTATTTATAGTGTTGCTCTTGTCTTGCTTATGTAGTCATTTATGCTTTCTATGATTATTCGCTCTTTGCTTTCATACCCTTGTACATGTATGATGAGTTAGAATCCTTGGTCTGGGGGCTCATGTCCTTAACTAAGTGATGTTCTACCTCGTTGCGATCCACCTGAGTCTTTCTTCTAACTTTACCGTAAGTATGTTCGATTTCCATACTCCCGCTAAAGTGGGGGCTTAATGTATCATCTTAAAATGGAAGAACATCCATGTTAAGAATGTTTATCCCTCCTTGGGGGGTGTTTTTGACCATTATCATGTTGTCCTCTCATTTCTACACCCTCTCCAACTTCTGTGCCTATTTAGGACCCTGATTGGGCCTCTCTGGACACTGTTTATCCCACCTGGCACATTTTCTAGGGGTTCTAACTCCCTGGGTCAAGGTCGACCTCAACCTTGACCTAGGTCAGGTTTGACCTCAACCTTGACCCAGGTCCCCCTTTCTAATTGGAAAGTTTCTCAGCTATCGGGGATCATTCAAAAGTTCATTTTTTCCCCTTCCGAGTCGGTTGTTTTGGGTTTCAAAGAAATGACTCTTAAATTATATTTAATATAGGTCCTCCTCTAGGCTTATAATTATAATTGAAATTTAATTCTCCTATGAAAGCCTCTCTAGAAGATTTTTCCCTAGATTCATATATAAGGAAGCCTTCTCCTCTCATTTTCTCTACCGATAAAAAGACAAAAAAAAAAAAGCACTAACCATCAACTAAGAAATAATTCTACATGTTCTCAAGCTTTCAAAGTTCAATAAAGGTTTTCAATTATTCCTCTCAAGCATTCAATTTCTTCATTGAAGATCAAGGATTCAAGCATTCAAGCCTTTGAAGGGATTTGGTTCAAGCATTCAAGATTCATCATTCAAACCCTAGGTCTATCCATCATGGTGGTGTGATCTTCCTTCAAGATCCTTTGTGCTGTTAGAATAGTCCCAAAGGATAACTAAGAGGGGGGGGTGAATCAGTTATCAGTAAATTTAATTCTTTTTACTTCCTTAACTTCAGAATAAAACAAAGTAAATGCTTAATCAGATAACACAGTACACAACATACAATTTGATTACGGGGAAACCAAATGGTAAAAAACTCGGTGGGAATTAGCACCCACAATGAACTATACTTGTTTATAGTAATCCCTGTTAGAAGATATTTCAACCCTGTTAGGAGTTGTACTTTACAATTCAATAAGTATAGTGACCTGGTTAAGGGTCAGACCCAGTTAGGAGTCTTTTACAAATAACCCTGTTAGGAGTGGTGGACTCACTGTCCAAAAGCTCACTACTTAATGGTGAAGGCTACAACCTTCTGTATAACAGATATGCACTATATTTGATGATGAACTATAGAGTAGACCTACTTTCTTGATCAGTTCCAGTATATTACAATCTTTCACTTCTTCTTCACATAGACTCTTGATGAATGAACCACATCTGATATTCTGCTCTATACATCTTCTCTCACTTTTCGTATCATTCACACTTAGCATATCACAATTAACTTGCTATAAGTATCTTCCTCAAAGTATGAGATTATGGGACCTACAAGACAACTCTTCATAACATCCTTTTTGGCTCTACTAAGCACGCAAGCATAATTACAACTGCACAAGTATAAACTGAATAGACGTGGTGCTTCACTAAGTCGGCCTCACCAAATTAACTCTAACTCTGCAATCTTCTTGAAACACGTTTGGCACCTTTAGATAACTATCATCAACTCATAACTAATCATGTATATACACATGCATATCTTGAAGATAGGCGCAACTCAAGAAACATGTTATATACGTCGGCTCTGAACAGATGCTCTTCCAGAACTATAACTGCCAATAACATAATTACACAACTTGACTGAAACATCATATCTGGATCTGTGTGTATGATCATAACATAATAAACATGTCAACAACATGTAGCTAACCATGCAAGTCTTCATGTCATCATTCTGATAGGTACATATAGAATCACTATTGTGTATTATATGTTTTCATTAATGACAAACATACAATCAATCAACTGAACAGAATCAAATCTCCAACAATCTCCCCCTTTGACATTGATGGCAACATATGATATCAAAAACATCTTCTATTCATGGTGTCCTTTTTCTTTTACAATCTTCTCAATATCCTCATCAAATATTTCTCTATACTGTTGCAGTTCCTCTGACTGTGTTTTTGTTCCATATATATACTCCCCCAGAGTATATGCTCCCCCTTAGTACATACTCCCCCTTTGACATCAATGGCAAAGGGAACCATAGATCTTTAGGCACAGGTACTACTCCAGAAGTAGAGTAGTCAACCATTCACCAGTCACTTAATGACTGATGTTCTTGCTGCTTCTTCTAAACAGACTCGGGAGAGGGAATTAGTCCCAACTTTTCCCTTAGATACTCAAAAGTATCCTTTGATAAGGGCTTTGTGAAAATATCTGCCAACTGTTCTTTGGTGCTCACATAGTCCAATTTCACTTCTTTGTCTGCAACCTTTTCTCTTAAAAAATGATACTTGATCTCTATGTGTTTTTTCTTTGCATGCATCACAGGGTTCTTAGACATGTTGATAGTGCTAGTATTATCACAGTGAATAACAATAGGATAATCAACCTGAATACCAAAGTCTTTAACCATCTTCTTGATCCAAACCATGGTTGTACAATTCAGTGCTGCTGCAACATATTCAGCTTCTGTTGTTGACTGAGAAATACAGTTTTTCTTCTTGCCTATCCAAGAAACCAACCTATCTCCAAGAAATACTACTCCTCACGAAGTACTCTTCTTGTCATCAATACAACCTGCCCAATCTGCATCTGTATACACATGAAGTTGTATATTCTCTGATTTAGGATACCATAAACCATAGTCTATAGTTCCCTTAAGATATCTGAATATCCTCTTGATTTCCATTAGCTAATTCTGCTTGGGTTCAGCTGCAAATCTTCCAACAATGCCAACTACATTAGATATGTCAGGTCTAGATTGAGTTAGATAAATGAGTTTACCAATCATAGATTTGTATAATGTCTTATCAACTGGTGTGGAATCATCATCTTTTGAAAGCTTGCTTCATGTTATCATGGGAGTGCATACTAGCTTACAGTCTTCCATCTGAAAGGTCTTCAGTATTTCCTTCACATATTTTGACTAATTAATGAATATACCTTTATCTGCTTGCTTTACATTCAGTCCCAAAAAGTATTTTATAGGACCAATAATGCTCATTTCAAATTCATTATGCATTTCTTTTGCAAATGTTATACTGAGCTTGTCATTACCTCCAAAGATAATGTCATCAAAAAATATGGCAACTAATAATAATCCATCAGATGTCTCTCTTGTGAATAGGTTATAATCTGTTGCTCCTTTCCTGAATCCAATCTTGGTAAGATAACCATCAAGTCTCTCATACCAAGCTCTTGGGGCCTGTTTAATACCATAGAGTGATTTCTTCAATTTGCATACCATGTCTGGTTCATCTGAAAGATTAAATCCTTCAGGCTGTTCTATGTAGACTTCTTCCTTCAAGTCACCATTCAGAAAAGTTGATTTTACATCCATTTGATAAACTTTAAAGTCTTTGAATGTTGCATAGGCCAAGAACAATTTAATGGATTCCAGTCTGCTCACTGGGGCAAATGTATCAGTGTAGTCTATTCCTTCTCTCTGCGCATATCCTTTACATACCAATCTTGTTTTGTTTCTAACTATTGTACCATCTTCATTCATCTTATTTCTGAATACCCACTTTGTTCCAATCACATTTTTTTCACTAGGTCTAGGGACCAATTCCCATGTATCATTTTTAATTATCTGATCTAGTTCTTCTTTCATTGCATTCTTCCAATCAGAATCATTACAAGTATCTTCAACACTTAAAGGTTCAATCTGTGAAAGTAAACATACCTCTTCATCCATTGCTAGACTTTTTGCTTTGGATCTAGTCAAAACACTACTGCTCTGATCTCCAATGATGTCATCTTTAGAGTGGTATCTAGATGTGAATTTTGGAACCTTAGGTGTGACTTCTTCTTCTTTAATATGTGATTCTTCTCTGCTTGATTCAGGGTCATTGCATGAGACATCAATGCAATCAAACATTTCTTCAATAATAGTATCTTTGTTGCTAGGCCTTGGTTCATCTTCAATCATAGGTACATATTCATAGTACGTCTCTTGAACCATAAAATTTTCATCAATCTTAACATGTGTGCTTTCAATTATCTTCTTTAATCTCAAATTGAAACATCTTTATGCTTTGCTTTTTGTAGAGTAACCAAGGAAAATACCTTCATCACTTCTAGCATCAAAATTACCAACACCATCATCTCTCTTGATGTAGCACTTGCTGCCAAAGATTCTAAAATACTTTACTATAGGTACATTACCAAACCAAAGTTTATAGAGTGTCTTATCTGCGCCTGGCCTCAATTGTGTTTTGTTGATAGTATACACTGTTGTATTCACTGTATCTCTCCAGTAGGTGTGCGCAACTTTTCCTTCAATCATCATAGTGCGCATTGTATCAAGTATAATCTTGTTCCTCCTTTCTACAATCCCATTCTACTGAGGGGTTCTAGGTGCACTCAATTGTCTTTTAATTCCATGTTCTTCACAGTAATCATAGAACTGGAAAGAGGTGAACTCACCTCCTCTATCTGATCTCAGACATTTCAGTTTTAATCCGGATTCATTCTCAACTTTAGCTTTGAATATTTTAAAATTCTCAAAGGCTTCAGACTTCTCCTTTAAGAATGCAACCCACATCATCCTAGAATAATCATCAACAAACAAAATGAAATACCTTTCTCTGTAATATGATCTTGTTTGAGTAGGAACACATAAGTCTATGTGTACTAAGTCCAATTTGTTTTCAGCTGAGTTCTGCTTGCTTCTGAAAGAACTCCTTACGTGCTTACCCATAACACATTCCCTGCATATTGTCTCAACTGGTCTTGAAATACTTGGTAGGTCTCTAACTTCCTTGACATTACTGATCTTTACTATATTATCAAAATTGATATGACATAGTCTCTTGTGCCATAACCAACTGTCATCCACCTTTGCAACAAAACAACTAACATCTGAATTGAGCTGAAAAACATTACC
>MU224206.1:2737985-2758170 GCA_018584345.1 Thuja plicata
GGTGTAGTCAGACCATCCAGGTGAAACAATAACCCATCTGAAACATTCATGGCAATGAGGCCCATTGCCTCATCCATCTTGTTTCTGTGCATAAGTGCCTCATAAGGCCGCTGAAGAACTGGCTGAATAGCATCCATGTAGGACCATAAACCTCGTGACATGAGGAGTCTGGTCATGTGTAGCTTCCATGTGTGATAGTTATGGGGTGTCAGCCGGGCCACAGAGGGGTCCGACATTGAGAGAAGAAAAGATGAAAGTAGAAGGGACTATTTCTGAAAGTAAATAATAGAAAGTAAAATGCACCCCCCCACAATGTATATATTCTATCCCCTGAGCACCACAAATAATCAATTACTGAAAGCACACAAAAAAACGAGGAGAAAACCTGAGTTCCAGAAGCCGAACAGGAGCAGAAAGAAAGGTGTGACTTTGACTGAGAAAAATAGAAACCAAATGGCAAAAATAGGAAATGAGACCTATACCACTGCGTCCGTCTCAAAAACACCTTTCCGGCGATATTTCGTTTTCCAAAAAATGAGCTCGTATGCTCAAGTTATGAGCAAAAAACCAACTGCCCCTCAAAATGCATGCTCCATGAAAAAAACAAGCACTGGGCTAAAATTGATGCCCAAACAGACGTCACCGCACTGTTTGAGCGGCGCCTCCGACGGTGGTGGTGGTCGGGCGGCAGCCGGGTGGCTCGTGAGCGGCGTTGCGGCCGGGCGGCGCAGTGGTGGCGCGGCCGGCGGAAGTGGCGCGCGGGCGGAGGAGGAGCGGAGCGCCGGTGGAGGCGGGCCCCGGCGGCGGAGTGGGGGCTGCGCGGTGGCGTGCAGGCCAGGGGTGGCGCGCGGGCGGCGCGGAGGCTGCGCGCCCCTTTTTTCAATTTAAAAAGTAGTTTTTTAATTTTTTTTCGAGTTTTGACCTTGATTTTCGAGCCGTACGGCCCTAGGAGGCCAAAAAAAATTTGCCTGTGCTCACGGAGGCTAAATGGGTCAAGTTTTATATGATTTCAACTCTCCCGGGCCTTCTGAACGCAATGGTAGAGTCTTTTTTTTCTCAAATAGCTCCAAAAATTAGCGCCTCCTTAGAAGTGATAAAAAAACTCCAGAGAAGCTGCAGAAGACGCCTTCGAATCGTGGCTTCAAAAATCTTCGAACCAGACAGCAGCAGGGCGGCTCTGATACCATGTAGGAATTGCTAACATGCAAATCCACAGACCCTGAATACACCTACATGCAAGAACCTGATACAAAGTAGAAGCAGAAAGATGAAAAAGAAGAACTCAGATGTTTACTCAAAATGTGAGAGCAAAATTATCAACTGAATTAATGAAAAGCAATTACAAAGTTCGACCTTATAAAGGTGAACGAAACCCTAAAAGGTAAATACTAGGTTGCACATTATTAATTAAGAGTTAATTAATAATGCACCTAAGAGATGCTTAAGCAACTAGAGAAAAATGAAAAAATACTCTAACACCACTAAACCCTCTGCTCGGATATCTGCCCGAACCTCTTGTCGCCATTTATGACTAAACTATTTTAGTCATTGATTTGGTCATTTATTTGTTCATTTGGTAGTTTATTTGGTCATTTATTTGATCATTTGGTAGTTTATTTGGTCATAAGGTAGTTTATTTGGTCATTTAGTAGTTTATTTCGTCATTTATTTGTAGTTTATTTGGTCATTTGGTAGTTTATTTAGTCATTTATTTAGTAGTTTATTTGGTCATCCAGTCATTTATTTGGTCATTTGGTAGTTTATTTGGTCATTTCACTACTACATATAGTTGACTAATTCATGTTAGGGAATGATGGAATTGAACCACCAACCTCCTACTTGTAAAGCAAATGCTCTTCCACTGAGCTAGAACCCTTTAAAGAGTAAATATACCCTTCAGAATTTCAAGTCTCTAAACACCCTAAACTTATCTATTTATTTGTGCTTGATGGTGTTCTAAAGAGAGTTTTCATGTTTTTTCTTCTTCTTGAGTGCTTGGATTTTTCAGTGATGAATTGCTTCCTACAACACATGGCCACACAGTAGTTTCTCATTTCATAAAAATAATATGGATAGAGATTCCAACAATGAGATGTTACATGGCCCCTTATCTAAAACAGAAGTAGTAATACTTGATTAATTCTCATACCTCCCCAGTTCTCTATCTTCCAAACAAGGATTATAAGAACAAAGAGCTCTAAGGTGTTTATAAGGCCCAAATAAGTGAAACACAAGGAAAGAAATATTTACTAACAAACTTTTCCCATATCTATAATTTTATTTCTTCATAAGAAAGATTTGGGTCCATATTACATGTACACTTATCTTGATGGAGATGCAAATCCATTGTTTTTGAGTTACAAAAATTTATCCAGGAAGCATATAATCAAAAAGCACCATGCATAAAGTCCCTAAAAGATGACAACACCAAATAGCCCCACCTTGACTAGTTGATCATTTGTACAATGTTATATTGGAGTTTGGGGGCTTGTATATGTGTAACAACACCCCCTGATTTTTATTTTTTGAAACTTATTACAAATGTAACCCAAGAAGAAATAAAAGCAATTAAACATGTAAAATAGTAATTTTTGCTAACACGGTCTGATGTGATTTTTCAATATGTATTTCTCTGCTACTATTGTTTTAAATTGATTTGAAAAGGGTACTTTTATTTTGTTGTAAATAGAGATTGATAAACATCCACAATTGAGGTCCATTTCACATTAAGACATTGAAACTGAAAGCATGATAAAGAATATCTTTGAACACGCTTGAGATAATTACATACTTGTCGCTACCATTTACGGGTTCTTAAAGTATCAGCCATCTTCAATGCATTCCAATCATCAACAATGGACTGTAATATAACAAATTATGTTTGGGTAGGCCTGATTGGACTGTAACACATCCAACAAGAAAGTGTTTTAAGAGTTATACTCTAACAATCCAACCACAAAAGATATCTTGTAGAGGTTTAAAGGAATAGATAAATTTCCTTTTCAAAAATACAGTTCTCTCAAAATGATGTTTTATGATAGAGGTCCATGTGCAAACAAAATATTACTACAACAATTCTGCTAGTCGGAAGAAATACTTGCACCACCTTGAGAACAAGAGGGGTTGTCTATATAGCAATGATTTACATATTGTTCTTTTCCTTTACAAGCATATGGTGCACAACATAAAACAAAAGCCGGTAAAAAGCATCAGGAATCCTTCCCGAAAATGAATTATGATCGAAAAACCTGTCAGTTAATCATAATGTTAGTATCAATAGAATGAGAAGAATAGAAAAGAAATAATTACCATTTATTATCTTGGATCTTCTCCGATCATCAATAGATAATAAAAAAATTCCTCTCATTAAATATTTACATAGAATATTTGCACAGTGATAAGATGGTTTACAATCCTAATTACATAAGTATGAAATAAAATTTATCTTTACAAGAACTAAAGTTGTAATAAAATTACATCCCTACAGAAATGACAAAGTAGATAATCAGGTGTCTTTTGGCATGATATACATTGTTTACTTGTCATATCAAAGCTTTGTTTGTAGTAAATACATTTTTCGTGATTTAAAATGTTAATGAAAATGATGTTTATAAATTATAAATGTCTATGATATTGGTAAACCGTAATTTAGATAAAGATAAAGTAATTCTAACCAAGAAAGGAATAATCCATTACTGAGGTCATAACACTGCAAGAATATTAAATCAGCAAATATCTCATAACTAGACAACATTTTGGCATATAAAAGCCTAATTAAGAAATAAACGTTTTAATTTGGCATATAAAATCCTAATTAAGAAAGAAATATTTTAAATATAACCAAAGCTTTCAAATATGGAAAATGGTTACCATCAGTTTATTTCTCCTATCTAAGCAACCCCATCCTTTCTCTTTGATTTATTTTTCTAATGAGAAGAATGTTGTTATTTGTATAGTTGTTCTTATATATTGTTTCTTGCTAAGCAACAATCCTCTCATATTTCTCCCTTATGCCAGGTGAAATTTTGTAAAGCCTCTGTAAGCGTTTTGACACACAAATTACAGGGCACATAAAACTAGATATTGAAGGTTACAATCAAAGATACACTTATTAAGAGTTTTATACAAGGTAGATTTTGAATACATTTTTTCTTGACACTAGGTATAAATTGATGCACACAACAATATTTAATATTCTTACCAAAAAATCATTATAAAAAGAAGATTACAATCTGTTTGTTTGGGACAGTAAAAGACAAGAGACAATAGATATAAATCTGACCTTAAATAATCAGCAATGACAAGGTCTGATGGCTATAACTTCACTCCATGAGTCTCAACACTACCTCCAATGAATTTCCATAAATATTAATGGCATCGCCTAGCATGCTAGTTAGTTTCCATGAGTCCCATGCCACTCCAAACAAATTTACAGGGATAAACAAATTATAGCCTATTACAATGATGGATCTAATCCATATTCTAACAAAAAAATCACAGTAGACCAGTTTAACATCTTCATACTATGCTAAATTTGATTTGTAGATATTACCTTTTTATATAGATTTCTCAACCAACTTATTCAACCATGGATATGCAAAATCAACATAGATAGAAAAGTAAGTTTCACTGTATATTTACTTGGCTATGACTATAGGCTCCAGTAGCTCTTCCCTAAATTCCATCTAGGATTTTCCAAGCCCTACTAATAGAATCAGAACTGTAATAACAATTTTTAGTATCTTAAGAACAATGAAGCACTGGTGGATATCTCGTCAATGAAGCAATTACAATTAACTTCATAAATATCTCGTCAAGTAGTATTTTTCTTAGATTTTGTTGAATATTCCATTAGTTTAAGAGGCATTCATACAATAATTTTCAAAGTGAAACAAACATTGTCTGCTTTTGTTCAAATTTAATTTTGCTTGTCATCCCTTTACTGATGGAAAATGAAAATGTTGCAAAACTTCTTATTCAGTTTGATTGCTCCACCATGCTATTGTGATTGACCCATCAAGCTACAAATTTTGATTTGTTTATCAATATGATTTTTATCTGTGCTTTATGCATGTATCTAATCCACA
The DNA here is from genome assembly GCA_018584345.1 of Thuja plicata. Lineage (NCBI taxonomy): Eukaryota > Viridiplantae > Streptophyta > Pinopsida > Cupressales > Cupressaceae > Thuja > Thuja plicata. The sequence goes on from MU224206.1 coordinate 2,743,073, forward strand.
GCTGATATTTTAAAGTTTTCTGGATTAGAAGCTTAAATATAGTTTGCTTTCATCATGTCTCTGAATTTGTTGCACTTGTATGAAGCAATTTTAGACACGTCTCTTAAACTTTATGCTCTTACTCCTCTATGCCCTCCACATTATATATGGCCTCTAAATCATAGTTTCATGGAGATAGATATGAATACAGTATCAGATATCGATGTGGAAAATTTTAAAGACACTAATATAGATAGGGTGGTTATAAAAATACAGATATTCAATTATTTATACATGTAAGATTCCAAAGGCATAGAACACAACACTAAAAGTACTTGTTTTTATATATTTTGGTTTAATATTTCTAGAATATAAATGCATTCACAGAAAATTCTTTAAAAACTTTCATACAAATGCAATTGGAAGATGTATCCAAGGAAGGCTGGGAAAATTTATCTAAACTGGGACATGCCAGTGATAGAAGTATTTGGTTATGTTGGGTTCATCCAATCATGTTGGAACATGAGTTAGGGTTTGGGAACATTTAGTAACATTATATGATGTGTCCAAGAGAATTAGGGAAGATAGGGAAATTATTTAAGGTATCTAAAGGTGATTGTCTCAGAGGTTGGGAATGACTATCATAGGGACAGTAAATGGGGCATTGTTTGATTTGTAAAGTAAGAAGACTGAGCTTGCAATATGAGATTACAACCTGCTGACAATGGATGAGAGCAACCTCTCCAAATATCTATGAATAGAGTAAAAAATTCATCGCCCACAACAAACAGGCTGAATTAATTTAGCTTTAAGAGAAACTTCAGCCACACCAACATTATGAATATTGTCCACCAAAATAGAAACTTGAAATCAGATGAAATTGAAATTCATAGTTGAAGTCATGGCATGTATAGTTGAAGTCTGGATGTAGTTTTGGCATATTTACGAATTCATTCATGGACTCAGGATGTGGATGGACCCAATAACCTACCTATATATTTGGCATTTACATGTGAAAGAAGTGGTTCAAGGGTGAAGATGTGAAACTGAAACTGACTTGATGTGAACCATCCAAGATCACAAAATAGATTGCCAAGAATCCCTATAAACTAGATGCATCAAATTACATGGTAATCAATTCAGTAGTTAACACAAAAACTTTGGACCATTCCAGAAATTTATGTTGAATTATGAAGATAGTCTGATAGAGTACCAATAAAAAATATAATGCTACACCAAAAAACTGCAGAGCAGGTCATGTACGGATATACCAGAAGCCCAATTGGGCATTGTAGTTGTATATCCTATGAGGTCAATGAACTATTGAGCCACATATTATGGAATGCACCTACAAATTAGAATTCTAGAGATCCCCCAACAAAAACAATCCATATTTGTTCATCAATAGACCTGCAGGATCCAAGCCTTCATTTCTTAAATGCGTGTAAAAAGAATGGTAGCCTTACAAATCTATGTTTGAATTAAACATAACAATGTCAGTAGTATAAAGAATATTATCCCCTTAGAGTAAATCTGATTTGTAGAATGTCATCATATGAATATTAGATAAAAATATATTAATTACATTTTAACGTCAAATTATCTCCAAGATCAAACATGTCACACGTAATGCAAGAAACAACAATAATACTATTTGATACCAAGGACATTAAATGTCTTCCCAGTTCAATTTTTTCCATATGCAAAAATGCAAACATTGTAGCCATCCAAAATTGAAACGACAACAGGTTCAGTGTCGGCAAAAACATCCTCTGCCAGAATAACAATAGTTACAAATTTGAGTTGTTTCTTAAACATATGCACTTCTCTGCTTGACATGAAAATAAAAAGGAGTTTCAACTGAAATATTTACAAATATTATAGCATTTGTAAATAAAATTTACCTTGATTTTCCTGTGGGGTAAAACTTGAATCAAATCTGAAGACCTTTTTGGGAGCCCCATTCGCCCGTATGTTAATCTCGCAGTCTTTGGCAACATCAAACTTTGCTAGAGAAACAACTCCTTGCATGATCTCTTCAACACTCAATGGGTGGCACCTACAGAAGACTCTAATGTTTCCTAGAGAGAAACAAAAGTAACTACAACTTCAACATTTGCCCCAAGGATCTAATTGTTTTTATGCAGATAATAAGAAACATGAAACTGTTTACATGCCTTTGAGCTCCAGTAATTTGTTATAGAGTTGTTTTCGTTCGTTACATTCTTCTACAAACTTTTATTTTAGTTCAATGAACTGGACTTTTAGTTCTTCATGCTGATCAATTGAAAAATAAAAAATGATATAAATAGCAGTTCCTTGAAGGTTTGAGATGAAAAGTTAAAAATAGTTCAAACATTTTAAAACTTACCTAGAGCTTGCACAGCAGAAGTCAATCTACCCATATCAGCAAATGATGAGACATAAGAATTGATCTCTTCTATTACTTTAACATAGTCACTCTTCAAAATCTTCTATCCCTAGAAACAATTCAAAATCATGCTCATATTGCATAGTTGGTGCATAGAGAAAAATAAATTTCTGATGATACAAAATATGGTTCTCAGTTCCTACCTTGAGCTTGTCACTCAATAGATGGACTTTAGAGACCCAATCATGCAGGAGAACCCAATGAGGGAAAAAAATGAAGGAAGAAGGTCTCCATGAAGTATTATGTTGATTTCATAGGCCAAGTTCCTAGAAGGATCAGGGGATCCTTAGTATGTAATAAACAATCCTATTTTGTAAGGCCTGGTAGCCTAGGGTGCACTATAAACCCAATGGTTATCTATGGTCAAAAGGACTTAGGATGGGTAGAGATAGGTTTTTTAATGTATATTTAGTGCATTTGAAGCAATTACACCTTTGTTGGGTCCCTAGAAGGCTTAGGGAGTCATTTTGCTACTTAAGGCAAAAATTGTCAAAAATAATGTTGTCAATCCTCAATGTTGCTGAGGACAATTTTTGAAAATTCGGTGTCCAACATTCACAGCCCCCCAAAATTGGTTGGAACAATTTTTTTGGATGCAAAATGGATCAAAAAACCCGCATTGAGAGGTTGTTGAAGGAATTGGAGGAAAATATCAAAATTTAATAAAAATTCAGCATTTTTCTGAAAAAATGACTGTTGTTTTGCTTGGCCCGACCTCGTACAGATTTAAATTTAAAATCTAACTCCATATAAAGTTTCTAAATATTCATATATTTCATTTGAATCTGGTTAGAGCTTTTGAGATTGAGTTTGGAGGGATAAAACGTATTACAGACCTCTGAAGGTCGTGTTTGTGCCCTAACTAAGGGTTTTTACGTTCAATCCTCTATTTCTCCCCCAATGAACCGTTGAAAAAATCTGAAAATTAGTGAGGAGGGAGATTGGAGGATGTATTTTAAGATTCATATGGTCTCAAAATGGATGAATGAAGTTGGAAGGAGTTTGTGTTGAAGAAAGGCCAGACATTTGAAATGTGACTAGCACTGTTTTGATTGCAGACCCCATAACTCGCAATTGGAATGGTTTTAAACCATGAGACTTGGGATTTAGGCTATTTGTAGAAGCCTTAAGAGTTTCCTAATGCTGCCTCTGAGAAATATATTGTTTTTTTAAGTTTTCCTTCATTAAGTGCCCACAATTGGCCTTTGAGATCCTTGAAATTAGCAAACTTAGAGGAAGATCCAGACCTTGCCCTTATGGGAGAGTTTCTATCTCATTGGATATGCCTAAGAAATCCAATAATACTTGGGTTTTCTTTGGGATAGTTTGGTGTTGTTCTCACAAAAGTAGTTTGGAGGCCTAGAAGGATACTAGTGCAAAAGTGGAATTTTTGCTCTAAGTAATTGATAGACCAAATTTGAAGATTGGATAGGCTCTTGTGGTATCACTAGAGGTTATACAATAGGTCCAAACTTTATTTGAGTCTAGGAATCAATTTTGTGGGCATTGGAGCAGTCAGGGTAGTTTGGGAACGCCTAGTCTAAAGGGGTATATCAAATCTTGTGGATGTATTGGTTGGATGTAACCATGGAGTTGAGTTGTGGGGCTGGTTATGATAATGTATCAGAATGATGAGAGATTTATACTAAGGTGCAAGGTTTGATTGGAGGTACTCCATATATCAAAGGGAGTAGTTACTTGATTGAAGCAAGGACACACTTGAGGAGTTGCAAGTGGTAATTGATCAAACCTTTACATCACCCATATTTTCTTCTCCCTCTCATGCTTGTCCTGTAGATCTCTTAGGTCATTATAACCTTACATATAGAAATCAATCTACTATTACTCATACGCAATATTACAAATTTAACTCAGGCAAAGCTTACAAACCACTGTAAGGTTCAGGATCACGTTCCTTCCATACAATCATATCTACAACGGTTCCAGAGGTATAATCATAAGATCACTATTCAGAAAGGAAAATCATACTATTGCAAGAATCAGAAGCTTTAGTGCGTGCACCGATGAGCCGATAGGAGTTGATAATTTGAAGAACGTGATATGTTTTGTATAGTGGCAACAGTAGATAATTAACAGTATGAAGAAAGAGTTGAGAATAATTTTTAAAAAGGAACATGTGTATTTATTACAAAGTGACCATTAGAAAATAACATTAATTTATATGATAAATGTAGCATTAAATAACATTCATTTGTATGAATGAAATGCAATAGAATCCCATAGGAGTTGGGGAAAAGAGGTACTCCATTGTAGTGAAACTCTATGTATGTAGGTGAATGTTACGAAAAATATGGTAGAAACTTGATGAAGAAAAAGGTATCAAATTTTATTATTATTATTTTGATCCATCTGTGTAGAAAATAGAGTAAATTTGTCATATGGTGCAGTCTTGATTTGTAGGAAATTGTTACGGAACAAAAATCTATGAGTTTTTTTTGAAACTTATATAATTATGTCGTGAATTTTGTGTTATAAAATATTGTGAGAAAGAGGTTGTAGTGTAACTATTGTGTAATCTGCAAAAAAAAATTCACAAGTCATTAAATTAGTAGAAGGTTGTAGTGGTGCAATGTGACAATAATTTTTATACAAAATAATTATTCAAACAACTCTAATGGAAGAAGAATAGGATTGAAAAATTACAAACTTACCGATTGAAGCTGTGGCCATATATTTTAGTAGAGTTGTGGCTAGTAATGAACAAAATATTGATTACTCATCAATAAGAATGGACAAAGCCATGAGCATCTTGAAAAAGAAGCTTTTAAACTGAACAACAACAAGGTCAAAATTGGAAAACTTGAAGATATATTTGTATTTTATAAATTGTGTTTATTGTGATCCATTGTGCTACACACAAAATAATCAAACAATCAAAATAGTCATTACTTTCCTGAAAAAAAAATCTTAGCCATATTTTTTTCACTCTTAAGGTTTCTAGGCCAAGAAAGATAATCTTAGCATGAAGATTATGCTATGTAAACTAGAACCCATATTTACCTTACACTAATATTTCCTGTAATTTTATTTTTAAAATAAAATACATAAGCATAGTAGAAAGAGTAAAATAAGGAAAGGGCCATCTAAAGTTGAAAACAATCTACTACCCACAAATATGACTGCAATAGTTGTTGTTCAAAGTTGGTTGATTATCAATGAATTATCAATTCTAGCTCAATCTAGGTATGATATTACTCTAGGAAAATATGTTATATTTCTAAGGAATGGAAACATATATTGAAAATAAATTTATCTATAATAGATAATCCTGAGTTTGAAGGAAATGTATCGTAAATTTTAAAGAATACTGCAAACAAATAGCAACAGTAACAGTAATTTGTCATATTTGATCCAACATCTTTAGCATGGACTTCATTTGCTTTTTGCTTCCACAAGAGGGAAATAAAAAAATCAATTTCATTCTACTAAATAAATCTCTTCACACATGGAACAAGAAAAGAAAATCCAAGCTAAACAAGATCAAAGGCCAGAGATATAGACTTACAATCATGCTTATTGCATAAACATGTGTGTCTTATACATGGGATCCTTGTAGGGAATACAAAAGTCAAACACTTAAATAAATGGTAAAATAAATGAGGCAATTGAATATATTTGACATCAAAGAGAATAATTTAGGGGGTCTGTTGAAAATTATACTATTCCTGTTTCTTCCCATCATACTCTCAAACTATTCAATTTAAAAAAAAAATAGTAAAAATTGAAATGTTTTTGAGGATAAAGTGATGGTTTTGGAGGCAGCTCCTTTCGTTACAGGCCAATGCATTGTTTCTAAGTACAATACACAACATCTATGTGGCTTTGACAAATTGGGAGAGAAGAGATTTCATGATTCTTTCTGTAAGTTTTGCAGCTTCTAAAATTGTGATTCTCATTGAGAAAAAATAGGTTGAAGCCAAGAGGGTGGGTCAAGGACAACAAAAATCTCCTGGCTCTCATCCCCTGTGATTGCCCTGTTGCTGTTGTTTTTCTCTAGAATCATAGAGCAGTTAAATAGTCATGATTGGCATGTATCTCAAGATATAGGTTGTCATGGGCTATTTCTGACCTTCAAATTTTGAGCTACTTGAAGCATCCTGCCTATAATTTTTGTCTTAATTAATATTACAAGCTTATAACAAGTCAAAGATCTCTACAAGAAAGAATAAATGTTTATGGCTCTTCATGTCAAGGAAGTCTGTATTATCAAAAATTGTGGTTGATATCCCTACTTGTGCTTTGATGTAGGAAGTGAAATAAGCATCCATCAAGTCCCTTCTCTACCAATACTAATGACAATTTAGAGAAATGGGAGATCCTCCCTACCATTAAATATATGGATTCTTTATCCCATTAAGTAAAGTGTATGTCATATACTTGTGCTTTGGGATTAAAGTTATCTACCTTCATTGATTTAAGGAGTGCAATAAGGCAATAGATCTTTTGACTAATGCAAGCATCAACCAGCTCCTATCTCTACCAATATTAGTCAATTTTGATGGGATATTTCATCTAAATTTTGACAAAACAATGCTTTGGATATTAAGTTTACATTGTACTATTTAAAGTAAACATTTTGATTTTGATGAAATTATGTCTATTTACCCATGATGAAATTGTAAATTTGCTTGAGACTTAATTATTTATTTAATATAAATATATTTAATATAATTGTACATGTCATGAAAAAAGTCAAAAACATGATTACAAATTTTCTAAAAAAATTACAGTTCAAAAACAGTAAAAGGAGTTCATTAACATAAGTGTACAATATTTTTTCAGATATGAATGAAGAGTAACTTATAGTATTGGTGTCCCCTCCTTGGTCAAAATCTACAGAGTCGACTTCTTTTGACATAGTATCCTATTTCAAAATTTTAGATTAAATAAGAATGCACAAAGCCATGAGCAAGTGAAAGGAAGTCGACTCTACAGTTTCAAAATAAAACTTTTCAGCCTGCATTAAGAAATAACAATAGATTTGTGGTTTCAGAAAGCAACTTAAAGGTAGTTGAAGTGTCTATGGATGCAGAGATCAAAGCTCCAAGAAAATAGAAGAAAAACTTGAGAGTTCCCAGTTGTATTCTTTTAGCTAAAAAAATAGTTTCTTGTACTAACTGGAATGCCAATGGCCAACCAAAAATTGAAGACACAGTCTGAAATAATATGCAACAGGAAAACCATAACTTGACAACAAACCAAAAGATTCAAATGCTAAGGATTTCATAGTCAGAAGAGCATAAATCAGAAGCTGTAATTTTTAAATTGGTATATAGCTTCAAACCCCAGTTTCAACATCACAATCATGATTACAGAAACAAAAGAAAAACCTCAATACATAGGAAATTATTTAACAAGCCTTTGGTCCTATCAGATACTCAAACGCCACCATGAAGAAATTAAAAAACTCAAAATTTTAAAAAGGGTTTTATATACACAGATTAAAAAAACAAGCCACAACTTCAAAAGTTTCAAAATGGAAATACCTGTTAAAACTGACAAGATTTGTACAAAGGACCTTCAGAAAAAGTCCAAAAAGCTTTAGAAAACCAAAAATATATATAGATAAAAATATAATTAAGGAATTCATTCCACAAAAAATAGAATTTCATTATTTACAAACACAATTCAAATGAATCAATTGGCATCATTACCTACTTGTTAATTCTAGGCAAGGAGGTTGATTATCTGATGGTCAGGCTCCACCCCAAGCTCGCGGAATGAAAGAGAGAGATGACTCATTTTCTATTAATTTTCTAATGCTCTGGGTACAATCACCCTACAATCTCCTTATTGTCTACAATTTCCAACAATTTTTCTGTTTTCACATGAAATGGCTTCATTCCCTAGATTGAGAAAAATGTATTATCTCTATGAAAATATAACCGATTACTGCCAGTCGACCTCTCTGTTATTTGAAATATGATAATCAAAGCTTTGTGCAATCCATAGGGTGAAGGCTTGGGTCTTGCAATGTAGCATTGGCAACAAATAAAAAGATTCAAATACTAAGGACTTCATAGAAAGAAGAACATAAATCAGAAGTAGTGATTTGTAAATTGACATATAGCTTTAAACCCTTGTTTCAACATCACAAGCACGAATACAGAAACAAAAGAAAACCCTCAATACATAGGACATTCTTTAAAAAGCCTTCGATCCTATCAGACACTCAAACGCCACCGTGAAGAAATTAAAGAACTCAAAAATTTAAAATGGTTTTATATACACAGATTAAAAAAACAAAAACCACAACTGATTCGAATACTTTTCCGATCTTCATCTCTAGTTGATTCGGGAGATCAATGATAATCATTTCATTTTTTCTATGTGCTTCACTGGTCATGCAAATTTGTCACTACTTTGCAGCTTGGATTTGCTTCCAATGCACTCCCTTAAATACCAAAATGTGACTGGCAATTTGCACAATAATATCACCACCCTACTTTCTTTGAGTGCATATCACATTGTTTTGTTTTAATTAAATCATGTCCATGAGGTGGATGATATGCTTATTGGCTGGTCCATGGAATTGGTAAAGCAGAATTTTCTTCCATCTTGCAAACTTACTTCTCTTTTGTCTGTACACTATATATGTACTTTTGCCTTGGAAATTTTATAGGCTTGTATATTGTTAACCAAGGGCAATAAAGAACAAGAGGTGTCATTTTGTCATTTATCTGTGTTCAAATGGTAGTTGGCTTGAATCGCTGAGGCCCGAGATCCAATGTATGCAAATTGGAACCTAGTTCAAATCTTGGTTGTTGATATCTATCAATTTTTGATATGTTTATGTTATGATTGAGCTACATACCTTCTTTCTAAGTTGCCATCTTGGCATAATGCTTTGTTTTATAAATCATTCTTCAACCTGTGCCAAAATGGTAGCTTTGAAACATGGTACTGATATGCATCAAGTATAAAGGATATTGAAATTTTGTTAGATGATTTCCCTTATTAAGGGTTTCTTCTATAAATCAATCTTCTTTTTTTTGCACAATTTTCAGAGATTGACCTCATTATTTCTGACAAGAACTTGGGAGATTCAGAGAAGGAATATGTCTGCACAGAAGGATATTTGTATTTGGTGACTTCATATTTTTAGTCTTCGCTTATAGCGGTGGAGACTCATGCTTTCTCTTTGACTAAATGCAAATATTGTCTTTCTTGGACCCCCCACTAGCACATGAAACAATATTTTCTTAGGGTTTTTGTTTTTTCTTCGTTTCATATTCTTCTAGTATTTCCACATCTGCAACTAGTGGTGTTAGATTTTTGTTTTTCTTTAAGTAAACTCAAATGCAGTTAATAATGGAGTAGATTCAGTTTCAGATAGATAACTTGTTGTTATCTAAAGTATGGAGCAATTTTTTTTCTTTTGTGTGCTAGGAATGTGGATGAATATTACAAGATGAAAATCTTATATTGAATTTTTTTTGCATGTGATTGAGTCCAATTTTGGATGATTTGGCTTCCCCAAAATCATGTATCTTATGTCTATTTTTTGGCAGATGATTGTATTCAGACGTAAGAGCAGTGATATTTCACTATCAGTTCTTGTTACACTTTTGATTATTGATGAAGTGTGTCTTTTGAATGATGAAAGACGTCTAGTTGTAGAAGCTTTAGTTGCTTGAGCTCTTTTGTTAGGTCAGTAAGTTATGATATTTATGAGTAATTTTTTTACTGCTGGTTTTATTAAAATATACTAGACAAAGGGTTTTTTATTGGATACATGCCTGCCTGTTGACATTTTTATTTTTTTTTATCGGTAATAGTAGGATATTTTATTGATATCAAATTGTAATATTTACATTTCAAGTATGGAAATCCAGTGCCGCATAAATAGGCTACTGGTTGAGGATCAATACATTCTATGCCAGATAATAGCAAAAAACCCAAAACGGATGCATATCCTTTGCATCTATCACTTTAGAGCCGCCAGCCTTATTTTTTTCATCTTATTTTATTACGGCGCATTTACATTCGCATATATATTTCGGTAAAGCCTCATCTTGGGCCGGATTTTTTACAAAAACCACAGATAGATTGGGAACAAAGTCCTTGTGGCCTTTTCAGAAAAAGAGTTATCTTCCCCAACTTCCCCAGCTAGGTTTCATATTACAAACTAATAAAAATTCTATATATTTTTTAAACCTTATGGCCACCTTACTTACTTCCTTTCCTGGATTCACCAACCTTGGTGCACGCGATTTGCGTTTCTCACCGTTCTTCTTCTTTGGGGAACCTGCACATTCAGAGCCATATCAGAGACTTCGAGTCGTGGTGGGCGCTCCCTGATTTCCACTTTGATGGTTTCCCACCCTATGAACCTGTCCATGCAGTAGTTTTCTCTATTCACTCCCCATGGCCATCGAACAAAAGGAATGATGCCTTGAACTCTTTCCCGGTCCTCATCTGCTATTCCTTCAGTAATTTTAAACCCCACACCCAGCCATGCCCATTCAAGAAAGGAATCCAAAACTTCCAACAAGTCCATGTTGAACAGCTCCATGATGACCTCCCGCACCTCCTTGTGCTCCACTTCGAGTTCGAGTGCCCATGCCAACAGCATGGAGGGAATTCTAACATTCAGGCATCCTCTGTGGGTGGCTATGATAAACTTAGGACCCAGTGTGTCCATCACTGCATCTTCTAATTCCTTGGATGACCACTTCATGAGCTTGCAAACCTGATTGGCCTTAATTTTTCCAAAGAAACCTTTTTGTTGTTTATACTTCCCTGGTTTCAAAGTGAAAGTCGCCTCCATCTTTGTAAGCTCTAGACCTGTGTTCAGAAAACTTTGCAATATTGTCAGTTTCACAAAAAATGTAGAGATAAATCCTACATTTAAAGGTAATAGGAGGATTTTGATCTTTGTGCAAATCCCTGTCAATTGATTTGGAATTAATGCTAGATTTAATTGTTGATATTTCCATCTCATCAGCGTCCCATTTCCAAAGAAATCTAGTCCTTTCGCCCGCAGCTTGTCCTCTTGATGATTAATTATGCACGGATCAAGGTTAGAGGCACGCATATCAAGCTTGTCCTTTATTTATTTTGTTTATATGATGTCACTCCTACAATTAGTAGGGGATGGACATAAATTCCCTTTATCACAGCCACTTATTAGATTTGATGCTTTGCCCTGAATTGTGTTAATGTCCTATCATTCCAAAATCATATTTGGACACTTCTGTCCTATCGATCATGTAGGAGTATGATCACCCCGTGTCCTCCTACATTTATAGTTCCTAGTGGCATTGGCAATGGCCCGTGTTGAGTCAACTGGCATTCCTTACACCACCTCAGCTAGAGTGATGTCAGTGAAAATTTCAAATTGTTTATTTCCTTCTTTTGCAAAATTGGCAACCCAATTTGATAAGAAGTCCACCTTAATATTTCCTGTTCTTCTTACATGTGAAATTTTAAATTTCTCATAGCCATTGAGAAGTGTTGTTATGCGGTTTACAAAAGGTTGGAGGTGCCAAGCCCAAATTTGTCCTTTTTGAATGGCTCCAATGATGACAGTCGAATCTCTTTCGAGATGGATGTTTTTAAAACCTAGCTTAAGTCCCATTTTAACCCCAAGCATTGTTGCCTACACTTCTGCCAAGTTATTTGTTCCTTCAGGAATCCTTTCTGCTTCAAAAGCTAATAAGTTGCCCTGCCAATCTCTCGCTATAGCACCTATGTCAGATACGTCGGGGTTGCCTCTAGAGGCCCCATCAAGATTTATTTTGAACCAATCCTTGTCGGGAGGTTCCCATTTAACATCTTCCTTTTTGTTATGGGCTTTGTGTTGTGGACAATTTCCCCAACAGCGGATTTTAATGCCAGTCCAGCTGAACTAAATCCTTGAATTCCATTGAGTGTAGGGGTATTTCATAGATTTGTTGTTTGCTGTTGTGGTTAAAATTTCCTCAATTGAAATGTTTATTCTCCTTTTGAGCTTAGTTGAAGTCTCTTTTTGGTCTTTGAAGACTCTGCGGTTCCTTTCTTCCCAAACTTCCCAGAGTAGGGCTGAGGGAGAAATGTCCCAAATTGCATCAAGTCTGGACCAGCCCAGAGCACAGGGCCACCCCTGCAAAGTCCCAGAAAGAGTATTGTGTAGAGGTCCCTGCCAGCCCAGTTTCTGTTGAATCATTATCCAACAAGAATGTGCTATTCTACAGTTGATCAGGAGATGATCGACATCCTCTTCTGCCTCACCACACATCATACATTTTGTAGGTCCCATAAATCCAAGTTTTTTCCTTCGCTCCCCTATGAGTATTCTGCCTCTAGATGCAAGCTAAGTGAAGACCCCTGCTTTGGGAAGGCAATGTTTGTTCCAGCATAGTCTTGATGGCCATTGTTCTTTCCTATCCTCTTTTTCCAATAAATGGTAACCCAATTTCACTGAATATTCTCCCCTTTTGGATGCACACCAAATCACTCTATCTTTTTCAGAGGTGATGAGGATTTTCCTCTCTTTCAATATTCCTATCATTGTGTCTTTCTGCTGTTCTGATAAATTCTCATGGGTGATTGTCTTCCACTGCCATTCTCTGCCATGTGCTTCTTCCCTTGGTTCAATATAATCTGATATATATTCCCCCCAAGCCCTAGTGAAGTAGTTTATAAGATTGTGGAAACCACCATTTCTTTTAAGTGTTGGAAGTCCATTCCACGAGTCATCCCAAAACTTTGCTGATTGCCCATTACCAACATTCCATGATATATGGTCCATGATTATCTGTCTGTAGGAAGTGATAAAGTTCCACATTGCAGATCCTCGAGGGGGGTTTCTGATTGTGAGGATACAGTTATCATTTGGATTGTCAAGGTATTTTGCTTTAAGAATGTGAGCCCACATGTAGTCTGGTTTCTGGTGGATCTCCCATATTAGTTTTGCCCCCAATGCAGTATTCATAAGTTGCCAATTTCTAATTCCCGCTCCCCCATCCTTTTTGGGTTTGCATACCTTATCCCATGATAAAAGAGGTATTTTATCTTCCTGTGATGATCCATTCCAGAAAAACTTCTGCATGCCTTGACCAATTTTGTTTAGGATATTAGTTGGGATCCTCAAGCAGAACATTGGGAAAACTGGCATTGCTGAAATTACTAATTTTAGCATTAGGATTCTGCCAGCTGATGAGAGCCATTTCCCCTTCCAACCCGCCATTTTTTTTGAGATAGCAGAGGTTAAATCAGCCCATATCTCCGCCTTTCCGATACCTTCAAAAAGGGGGATCCCTAGATATTTAGATGGGAGGGTTCCTTTCCTCATCCCCAAGACCTTACAAATGTCTCTCTGTTGCTGGGGGGGTGTTGAAAAAATATATTTCTAATTATAGCCAGTTCACTTGTTGACCTGAGGTCATGGTGTATTTATCTAGTGTTTATTTCATGATTCTTGCTTCTCTGCAGGTGTCCTCTCCCCCTAGGAATGTGTCATCAGCAAATTGCAAGTGTGAGAGAGTCAACACTCCCTCAGCCACCTTTATTCCTTTCCATCTACCTGAGCTTCTTTTTTGTTTTATGAGTCTTCCTAGAGCCTCTGCCATAATCACAAAGAGGAAAGGGGATATTGGATCCCCTTGGCAGATCCCTTTCCGTGTTTCAAAGAGTCCCTGTGGGATGCCATTAACAAGGATGGAAAGCCACACATTGCTGATACATCCCTCAATCCATTTGATCCATTCCTTAGTGAATCTAAACTTTAACATGATCTTGGAGAGAAAGCTCCTATCCACTTCATCATAAGCTTTTCTAATATCCAATTTGATCATCATCCTATCAGTTTTGGTTTTTATAACTGTGTGGATTTCCTCATGGGCAATGATGATCCCTTCATAAATTGATCGGTCAGGGGTAAAGTCGCTTTGTTCCTCTGAGATTACTATTTTTAGGGTTGTTTTTAGTCTATTGGCCATAGTTTTGGATATAATTTTGTAGATAACATTGCAGAGGGCTATTGGCCTGAAATCCCCAAAACTAGAGGAGTCAATTTTTTTTGGAACCAAGGCAATGAGGGTGTTATTCATGTCTTTGAGAATGAATTTCCCTTTTCACGCCTCTTCCACCACTTCCCAAACCTCAGTCCCCACAAGGTCCCATAAGTGTTGGTAGAAAAGGGCAGTGAAACCATCAGGGCCCGGGACCTTGTCCCCCCCATTCCAAATAAGGAATTTTTGACTTCCCCCATAGTTGTTGGTCTCAGAAGGAAGGCATTTTGGGCCAGGCCGATGCAATTTGGAATTGTGTTGATAATTTCCTCTATATCAATGCATTGATGTCTGTTGGTAAACAGATTGTCCTTCTTCTTATCCTCTTTTATTTTCCCAATTTTATAATGAAGAACAACTTTACACAACAGTTGGGAAACCGTTTCTGAGAATATCTAGTTTCCCTCTGAATTGAGGTACAGCTCCCTATATAAATGATATTCAATGAATTATGTTTTATCTCTAATTCCTACTGCGGGGTATGTTCTTAACCAGAGAACAACAGAGGCAAAACCAAGCCAATCCTATCCAGGACTAACTCAGGCAAATTTAGATTCTAATCCTATCCAATTTTAGGAACTCACACATCCTATGACTTCCCAACATTGGTGATGCAAGAATGCTATTAGTTATGCAAATGCAATGACATGAGAAGATTGAACATCCAAATCTTT
>MU224206.1:2793360-2809744 GCA_018584345.1 Thuja plicata
TATATATATATATATATATCCTATAGAGGCTATCCCATAATTCTTGGCCGACCTTGGCTGGCCACTGCTGATGCTTTTATAGGATGTCGCTCAGGCAGTATGACCATTTCTAATTGTCAGCATACTAATACATTAGCCTTATACCCACCAACACAACCAAAAATGGATTTAGCCTCACCAATTTGGCTTGACATTGGGGAGGAGACTGTTCCCTGCAAGCTTTGTACCTTGTTTGCGCTTTACCTCCATTTCCTGTAGCCAGGAAACTCTACCACCGATTGCTACCCCATGAGTTCCAAGCACCTCCATTAATAGATGCTTCTATGGTAGAACTCACAAAACAGTTGGAAGTTTCCCCTTACCGTCGCTTGTATATTAATAGTGAACTTACCAACCAAGAACAAACATCTTTGGCCAAACTGCTGAAAGACCATACAACAAATTTCACCTAGGACTGTTCAGATATGATGGGCTTGGACCCTAAACTGTGTACTCATAGGATTTTCCTGAAAGAAGACAAACCTTCTATCAGACAATTCCAGAGGCGTATAAACCCTATGTTAAGAGAACTAGTCAAAATAGAGTTGCAAAAACTTCTTAATGTCGGTTTCATCTACCCCATTTTTGATAGCCAATGGGTCTCACCTTTAGTCACTATTCCGAAAAAAAAAAAAAAGGAGGAAAGTGGCGAGTATGTATCGACTATAGGGAACTTAACAATGCCACCAAGAAGGACCATTTTCCCCTGCCATTTATTGACCAAGTCCTTAATTCCTTAGCATGAAAGCATTATTTTTCTTTCCTGGATGTATATAGTGGCTACAACCAGATCAGGATCCTTCCCGAAGATTAGGAGAAAACCACATTCACTTTCCCTTGGGGAACATTTTCCTACTTTGTACTTCCTTTTGGCCTTTGTAATGCTCCAGCTACATTCTAACGAGCAGTCATCAGCATTTTTGTTGATATCTCCCATGATTGCATGGAAATATACATGGACTACTTCACAACTTATGGGGAAACCTATGAGGAGGCATTGGTCAATTTGGGAAAAGTTCTTACCAGGTGTGAGGAGCATAATATGTCCCTCAATAGTGAGAAATGGTTCATGATGATGTAGGAAGGTGTTGTGTTAGGTCATTACATCTCTGGTAAAGGCATACAGGTGGATCCAGCAAAAATTGAAGTCATCATGAACCTGCCTACTCCAGCCAAATATAAGGATGTCCGCAGCTTTCTGGAGCATGTTGGTTATTACAGGCGGTTTATTAAGGATTTCATAAAACTAACAGGGCCCATGTATTCCCTTCTCACCAGGGATTCAAAAATTTTATGGATAACATCTTGTGAAGAATCATTCCTGCAGCTGAATATTGTTCTTACTCAGGCACCAATTCTCTGAGGGCCTAATTGGGCATTGTCGTTCCATATACACACCGATGCATCTGACCATGTTGTAGGCATTGTCCTAGGATAGAAAGAAGGGCCTATAGAGCATGCCATCTACTTTAAGCAAGAATTTGCAGGGCGCAGAGCTGAACTACACCGTCACCGAAAAAAAATCTTTTGGCTGTGATATATGTGTTGAACAAGTTTTTCCACTACATAACCGAATACCCAATATTTGTGCATACTGATCATGCAGCCATCAAGTATTTTGTAAACAAGCCTGCTATCATAGGGAGGCTTGCCAGATGGATCTTGTTGCTACAACAGCTTGACATCATGATAGTGGATAAACCAGGGAAAACAAATGTAGTTGTTGATTTTCTCTCCAGGTTACAGAATGTCGATGACCCACATGTTATCGATGATAGCTTTCCAGATGACCACCTATTTTCTATTTCTGCTCATACCCCTTGGTATGCTGACATCTCCAATTATCTAGTTTCTCAAAAGGTACCACCACATTTTTCATCCAAGGAAAAGAGGTTGTCAATTAAGAAAACTTTTATTTTTTCTTGGTTGGCCGGCTGTCTCTTCTACACTAGACTTGATCAGATTCGGAGAAGGTGTATTCGCGAGGATGAAACATATGATATCCTCCATGCCTGCCGTGATGAACCTTGTGGCAGCCATTTTGCAGCCAAATGGATAGCCATGAAGATACTCACTACTGGCTATTATTGGCCAACTCTATAAGGATGCAACCAATTACACCAGCAAGTGTGATTAATGTCAGCGAATGGGATGACCCACCAAGTCAGATGAAATGTCTCCATTTCCTTAGGTAACAGTCACTCCATTTGATAATGGGGGTTAGATTTTGTGGGACCAATTAATCCCCTATCAAATGAAAACTCTTACATTCTAGTTTGCACTGACTATGTCACTAAATGGGTGGAAGTGTGGGCTATGAAGCATGCTTGGGATAACAGGGTTGTACAATTTTTATATGAGGAAATATTTACCAGGTATGGTGTTCCATGGGAACTGGTCACAGATCAGGGAGATCAATTCACTTCTAATCTAATCACTGCACTTATGGAGGAGTACAATATTCACCACCGAAAGTCTAGTCCATATCATCCCCAGGCGAATGGTCAGGCAGAGATCACAAACAAAGAGATCAAGGCCATCCTGAGTAAGACAATTCAGTTACACAAGATAGACTAGAGTAGCATATTATAGGAAGTTGAGTGGGCTTACCACACAACATGGAAAACACCTACAGGTTTCACACCCTTTGAGTTGGTGCATGGAAAGACTATTGTAATGCCTATCAAATTTGAGCATAAAACCTTACGAACAACATTACAGCTCAACTTGGATCTTCCTGCAGCCCAACAAGAAAGACTCCTGCAACATAATCATCTGGATGAAATCAGAAAGGTGGCTTTATAGAACATAAATTTGGTTCAACTACAATGCAATAAATGGCATGAATCATATATACAGAATAAACAGTTTGTTGTTGGTGACTGAATACTTCTATATGATTCCTGGTTTCAAGAAAATCAAGGTAAGATTACAACTTGTTGGCTTGGTCCCTATGAGGTTGAATTTTTTTTTGCTAATGGTGAAGTCCAATTGTCTACAATTGACCCTATGCACTTCAAGTTATTAGTCAATGGTCACAGACTCCGTCTGTACCATAAGCGAGCCACTAAGGCCGAGTTCCTGCGGCAATTTGATCTTCCTCCTGTCGTGGCCAAACCTCCTGCAGCCAATGGACCTCCTCCAGCTAAAGACTTTCCTGTAGCCAATGAGAGTGAAGTTTCACTCCAGTCATCACTTTGACTTCATTCAAAAATAGTCATAATAATTTTTTTGTTTCCCCTGAAAATCTCTTTTTTCGCAATAAATCCACCACCACATCATATCCCATCAAATTTTTCTACCATCTTCACTCACGCATCCCATCATCATTACGCCACTCATTACTTTTTGCTCAACATACGTCATTCGATCTTTTCAGATTTAGGTATTTACAAATGATTATTCTCCAGGTACGCCTTCATTCATTGTTTGAAACATTTTTCATTTCATTTGACATTATTATACGTTACATTGTAATTAATTTAGTAATTCATCCAAGTATTATTGTACTTTATAACCAAGCATGTGTGGACACCTATCACCTTTTTTGTAGGGGGCAATTCGTTAAATTATGTTTTGTCATAATGACCCTCACTTCAGCTATGTTGCACAGTTATTTCAATTTAATTGATGTGACAACCCATAAGCATACAAAATTCTCTGCTAAGCTATTTTATTTTCAAAAACCCAACTCACATTTCCAGCTCTAGTTTTTCAAATTCTCCTTCACCATAATACCTAGAAAACCAAACTGAGAGCTCACCAGCTTTATCTAGCCTAAAGATTAGGCGGAATATAGGGTAAGGAACATAAAGAATACAAAGGGCAGAATTGTGAAAAGCAGTTGCAAGTTGCAGTGATTTGGACTTTTCTTTAGGCTACAAAATTTCTCAGTAAAAATGGGTGGGCAACCAATACGCCATGAGCCAGGGGATCACTCATCCCTGTTGCAAGATCAGGCAATCGTCCTAGTCTTTAACCATGTGGGTTGGCTTATGTATTTTGTTAGGCTATGTGGTTACGACGAGGTTGTGACCCTGGAATTCTTGCACACTTATAACAATGGGGTTCATGCCTATGTAAAAGGGTTAAGGGTAGAGGCTTCAAAAGCATGGATTGCAGAAGTTTTAGGACTTCCCACTATAGGTGAATCTTTTCCACATAAACATGATGCACGAGCAGCCAGGGCTGAGTTTTCCTTGTGCACAAACACTGCATTAGAGTCTAGCAAACATGGGACCAAGAGAAAATCTTTTCCAAAAGATTACTCTCGTCTGGATATCCACGTTATTAGGTAAATTACTTGTGAAGGACAATTTTCATCCACGTTATTAGGTACATTACTTGTGAAGGACAATTTTCATACTTGTATACTGCACATTTTAAACTGTTGAGTCATTTGCGGCATGGTCGCCTTGTGAATGTGCCCAATTTTATGTATTCTTTATTAAATTTGAGTTCAGAGGAGGTTAGAAAGGGGAAGTTGAATGCAGCTACCCACCATGGGTTGGTAAAACTCCTAGTGGAAAAATATTTACGGGATAACTCTCCTATGACCTGGGATGAGTTTATCACTGCACCCCATGTATAATTACGAGGAGAAGGGCTACAACCTGTACTTCAAGAAACATAGGGGAATGCCCCTGATGAGGTCACACCTGACAAGGAAAAAATTACTATTCTAGAAAAGTTGCATGAAATTCCTTCTCCTTCGGGAGCTGAAACAGAGAAAATGAATTTCGATAATCCAAACCCTAGCCAAGGGGGTGGTGAAACCGAGGGTTCTATAGATTTGCATACTCCACAAGAAAAATAGAGTGCATGTAGAAAAGAGAAGGGCAAGGCCAAAATAGTTGAATATGTAGGGGAAGAAACTCTTATTTTACCTGAAAACCATGTTTCTCCTGCAACTATTCCTATAAAGAAACAATGAACATCACAAAAGTGCCCTATAGCATCTATGGAGACTCCTCCATGATGAAGTGTTCATTTGAGTACACAAAAAGCAGACAAAATGAACTCACCTGCAATGACTGGTTTGTCTCCTAAAAATCCAATTAAGGAGTCTTTGAAGGAACACCCACAAGCAGGGAGCCCATGTGCAGAGTGTCCAAACATGATGGAGATAGATCCTACAACCAAGGAAATGGACACAAAAGCAGTGAATACAAAAACATCATGCATGGAAACAGAACACACCAAAGTAGTAAATATACCTTCTTCTCAGCAAGAAGATGATCAAGGGAATGATGCCCTAGTTCCAACCCCTAATGATTTAACAACTGATGAACCATAAGCAGTCACAGCAGCAACAGAGCAGGTCAATCCAATAAGAAAGAATTAGGTAACACTCAAATCCATCTCCATTCACTATTTTACACAAATGCAATATGAAAAGTCAATGTGGGAATTGGAAAGGGATAAGTTAAATAGGGAAATAGGAAGAAAATAGCAAGAAGTACAACTATTACAGTGCAAGTTAGATTCAGTTACAGACTTAATTCTGTAACTAATAGAATGCAGACCACGTCCTAGTATATATGCATTGTGTCTAAAGAAACAATTTCTAATGTTTAAATTAATGCAGGTTCTTAGGGATCTGCACACAAGCATAAACTCACCACAGGAATTTGCGGCAGCATATGACCAGTCACCGGATTACATTCAAAATTTATTATATGAATTCTACTTGCACAATTATGTTGTTCCCTTTGATACAAATTGGAATCCTTTGTTATTTGTTGGTGATATTCACCTATCTTCTCCACTCTCATGGTCTAGAAATGAGATAAAGTATGGGGAACAATTAAGGAAATACAGGGGAATTGAACAAACTGTTACACTCCCCTTGCGACCAGAAAGTGGAAGTCCTCATAGATTATACTGTGATTGGATGGAGATAGTGTATGGATTGTAGGACTCTACCCATAGAAAAAGGATTCTAGGTAACAGGGAAGAAGTATTTGTAGCGTTTGAGCGACTCTCCTTAGCAAAGGGAAATAGAGCAGCATAAGGATTGAGACAGAGGTGGGACATATTAACATTGGCACTAAAGAAGGTTGAACCTCACAGTCTTATCAACCTACGAGCTACAATGCAAAGAGTCCAATGGTACATACACCTGGGAAGGCAACCTCGACCTGAGAGTTGGCTCCCTCTTTCCTTTCAACCTCCTCTTCTCATGTGGCCACTGTACAACTATGTTGACAATGAGGTAGATGAACAATTGGAGATGAGTCGGTGGATTAAGATGGAGCACACCAATAGATATTACTGGTGTGTGGGCACCTCCATGAGCGACGAGACTCAGGAAGGAGATCTTCGAGTACTTGCAAAGAACTAAAATGTTTCAGTGCCTGAGGACTGACATTAGTCTTCATATGGGTAAAAATGATGAGGCATATTCATGCAATATTTTAGAAGCCCTAGGATATCTTTTGCTAGAACCTTTTTCCCTGCTTTCATCATACTTTTTCAAATACTTTTTTACTCATATTTTCTATTATATGGCATGCTGCCACTAGACCTATGTTATGGTTAAGACACTTAAATATGCTATGCTTAGATGAAAATGTTATATTACTTACTTTGTAATTATGGTTATGTCTCTTTGAATGAGTTAGTTGTGTAAACATGAATGATGTATGCGTATTTTGGTGTTGATTATCATAAATGTCTCTATCCTAACATCTAGAGTGTAGCACGTCAATTTAGCAATCGTCGCCTTGACCAGGTAAAACATGCCCATGCGCTGGACGCTCAACCCAGCCTTGCAGTAGGTGCACACAGAGAAACCTCAAGTGCAACACCAACAAGTGGATCCGGGGTGATCAAGGTGGCAGTAGTCGAGCAAAGACCGAGGCAACATAATGAATTCTCTGAAGAAATCTAGGAGAGAGTGGGAAGTTAGATTTGTTGTCAAAAGCAGTTCTTTCCTCTTTCCTGGACCTATTCTATCTCTAGTTTTATAGTTTCCTTTCATGTTTAATAGGATTGTAATAAAAGCTTCGCCTATCTCTATGGCATGAGTAGATAGCAGTTAGATGTTTTTCCTTCTTTAAATAAAGCCCCGCTCCTATGTAAGAAGAGAGGGCGTTATCAGTTCTAGTTTGTATTCTATTGCTTTACAGTTGGAATGAATCTTGTAATTCATTTTTTCAATCAATAGAAAATGAAGTGTTAATCTTTAGTTTAGTGTAATTGAGTTTGGATACTCACTCAAGGGGGGCCCACTTGGTGAGGAATTTGCGTCATCTAGTACTTCCTGCAACCAAAGAGGCAGAACTGTTGAGGCATTATAATTGTGTTTTCAAGTCTTTGTGTTCCCAAGTTGTAGTATTCCTTCAACACTTTCACTTCTACATTTCCTTTCCAACATTCTTTACAACTATAGAATAACTTTCCCTTTTAAAGCAATTTGTTTCCTGCAGCCATAGCGTGGCCTAAGTAAGAATCCTTGGTGCATATACTTTGTTGGCCCGTTTCAAGTAATATGTCCCTAGGTTGATAAATTAAATGATTTTCTATAAAGAAGGATAGCTGCTTAGTCGGATGTCCAATCCTTGGGTCATGGTAACTGCCTAAATTTTTTATACCTTAAATAGAACCGATCATCAAGTTTGATGAACATGGCCTTCTTATAAGTCTACATAGAATGAATTGTTAGCACAACTAAGAGGGGGGTGAATTAGTTGTGTGCCCAATTATTAAAAGATTTAAACTCAAACACCAATTAATCAATGCAAATCATAACACAATTATTTGTTGTCGAGGAAAACCCTATTAAGGGAAAAAAACCCCAGTGGGAATTAGCACCCACAAATAATCTACTATAATGTCCCTATTAAGAGATCTAGCCCTGTTAGGAGTTGATTATTACATTTAGTACAAATCCTCGTTAAAGGATGAACCTTGTTAGGGGTAATCCAATGAGGCTCATTGCCCAAGCACACTATTCAAATGTGAAGGTTAAACCCACCTTCTGGATCCACTATCCAAAAATAAAGTATAGAGATATATTTAAAACAATGAGCTGACTGACAACAACTTGCTTTGCTTATACAGTTTTGATGAAGTGCATTACAACCATAATCACTACTATATATCAACATAATTTGCATCTACATCTTCTCGGCATTCCACCACACATTACAACAACATGGAATGTCTTTCCTTTATACAAGTTACAACAAGCAATTAGGTCGGCCCGTTAAGACTTTCCCAATGCATAAATAAATACATGGACCCTTTCTAAGATACACATGGTACCTTAAACAAGTAAATATTAAATATAAATCATTAATTATGTGCCAAGATCTATAATCCAAGCTCGTCATCCTCTAAACACGTTACACCACTCTAGTCGGCCATAAATAGGTTTCTGCAAGATCACACATCATAACTAACGTCACCAAGAGCCTGATGACTTGAGAATCATAAGTAACATTCTCCAACATGTCTTATGCCACACCTCAATCTTGCATACCATAAAACATCCTTGCATCCAAGTTATCCCAAAAACACAGAGACTGACTTTGTCATAATTCTTTGCCACTGCTCTGTAGCTAGTCATCACCAAAGAATTATAACCCATGCAAATAACCACATACAATCTAGTGACCTTAGACATAAAGTATACATACTTCCTTCTACTCAAATCCATGCTCGCATACTTTGAAACACCACACATTGTTCGTACATCCCTATCAGAACTTCTTGTTCCTTTAATAACCAGTCTTTCTAAGACTTCTACTACATCCAGCTAAAACATATGTTGACATCAATGAAAAAACATGAATTTCAACACCTAAAAAAATAACAATTCCAACAATATCTCCCTTTGGAATTTATAGCAACATATGTTAAAATACATCATCCCAAAAGTAGCTTCCTTAATACAATCTTCACAATATCCTCTTCACAACTCCCTCTAAAATAGTAGGAATTTTATGAAACCAAGAAGTAATAAATACTTGTCTAACTGAGCATACCAGGCTCTAGGATTTGTTTCAGACCATACAATGACTTCTTAAATATGAAAACCATATCTATGTCATTTGTAAAAGAAAAACCATCAAGTTGCTCAATGTAGACTTCTTCTTCTAGATCACCATTCAGAAATGCAGACTTCACATCCATCTGATATACTTTAAATTCTTTATGTGTTTCATAAGCAAGGAACAATCTTACTGCTTCTAATCTAGCAACAGGGTCAAATGTTTCTTCAAAATCTATTCCTCATGTTGTGAATAGCCTTTACAAACCAATCTAGCCTTATTCCTTACAACCATGCCTTCTTCATTAATTTTGTTTTTGAAAACCCATTTAGCACCAATCACATTCTTACCCTTAAGTCTAGGAACTAATTCCCAAGTGTTTTTTTCTCTATCTGATCCAATTCTTTCTGCATTGCCTTAATCCAAGATTAATCTGTAAATGCTTCATCTCTTAGGTTCAACTTGTTAAATCAAACAAAGTTTGTTCCTAAGCTTTAATATTTTCATCATGTTGTTATTAGCATTACCAATAATCTAATCTTCAGGATGATTTCTATGAACATACTTCAAAGTCTTATAAGTCTTAGTAGAGTCACTCAAGCATACCTCAATTTCATTGTCAATCTCAAAATTTTGATTTTCTTCTTGGCTAGCAATAATCTCCCTATTTTCTAAAATCTGATCACATTCATACGTTATTTCTTGAATCTGAAACCTTTCATTAATCTTCACATTTGTACTTTCAACTATTTTCCTTAGTCTTAAATTGAAACATCTATAAGCTTTACTTTTTGTAGAATATCAAAGGAAAATTCCTTCATCACTTCTAGCATCAAACTTTCATATCTGATCATCCAAAATGTCTTTTTCCATGCCTAAATCTCGCATACCATGAAACATCCTCGCATCCAAGTTATCCATAAAATATAGAGACTAACTCTATCATAATCCTCTATCACTGCTCTGTAGCCAGTCGTCATCAGAGCATTTATAACTCATGAAAACAACTACATACAATCCAGGGACCTTGACATAAGGTATACATACTTCCTTCTACTCAAATCCATGCTCGCATACTCTGAAACATCGTACACACTCTGTACATCCCTATCAGACTCTGTACATCCCTATCAGACCTGCATGTTCCTATGATAACCAATATTTCTAAGACTTCTACTACATCTAATTGAAACATATGTTGACATAAATGACAAAACATGAATGTAAACACCTCAAACAAAAACAATTCCAACATGACTAGATTAGATAAAAATCACTATCCAATCAAGAATCTTTGTACCAACCAAAAATCAACCCTGCTCATTAGAAATCAGAGGTTCGAGGCACAAGTTGAGTCTTTTAGCAATCAATTTAGTGATAATATCATAAACCACATTATGAAGAGCAATGGTCTAAATTAATATAGTTATTTCACACTCCCCTTTTAAGGAAAATGAGCTAAAAAAGTAGTGTTCATGGCTCTTAACATTTGCTTATTTTAAATTGCAAAAACCACCTCTAAAAGGTCCAATTTGATGATTTCCTAAGACTCCAAAAAAAATTCAACTAGGAAGGCATCAAGGCCTATGACTTTACCTATTTTTGTATAAAATACAATATCTTCTACTTCTTTCATCGAGATGGGGCGAATGAGAGTCTCATTCACTTCATTGTAAACCAAAGGGGGGATTTCATCTAGTACATAGATTTCATCTTCACTAGTAGGAGAGGAATATTCCATAAATTGGGCAAAGAAATACTGATAAGCTTCCCTTGAGATTTATCCCATTGAGTAAATTTGAGCACTTTATAAAGACACAAGAGAGGTAATGAGATTTCTACTTCTTCTTGCCTTAACATAATTATGAAAAAGACAATATTCTTATCTCCTTCCTATAGCCAATCAATTCTAGACTTTTGCTTCCAAAAAATCTCTTCATGAAGTTCGCATTCCTCTAATTCCTTAACTACCATAGCTTCCTCCCATCACATATCAAAGGTAAATCCCCAATCTTGGATCAAGCGAGTGATAAAACCTAGTTGATCTTGGGATGCCTTTTTATTAAAGTGCAAGTTTATATAGCATTTCTTATTCCACATCTTGAGCTTATATTCCACATATTTCAATCTTTTGACAAAATAATGCATAGCCCTATCATAAGAAGGACTCCTTATCCTGCAACAACATAAGCTAGAACTTAAAAGAAGAGTTCTTTGAAGTTTGGGAAGAATCAATTGAGA
This sequence comes from Thuja plicata, assembly GCA_018584345.1. Lineage (NCBI taxonomy): Eukaryota > Viridiplantae > Streptophyta > Pinopsida > Cupressales > Cupressaceae > Thuja > Thuja plicata. The sequence continues at coordinate 2,804,637 of MU224206.1, forward strand.
TTTTCCAAGGTAAATATCCAATCTTGGATAAAGTGGGTGATAGAAGCTATCTGAGGTTCGACTTTCTTTTTTATTAAAGTGTAGGTTCCAGAGCATTTATTATTCCACCTCTTGAGCTTATATTTCAAATATTGCAATGTTTTGACAAGAGAATTTATATCCCTACCATAAGAAGGTTTCTTTGCATACCAACAGTTAGTCACTAAATCGTAAAGAGAAAGATACCACAATAACATACGTTGGAACTTAAAATAAGGGTTCTTTGAAGTTTTGGAAGAAACCATTAAGATTTTGGTTGACCTATGATCAGAACCCCTCCAATCCAAGATCTATGGGATGGTATTCCATCTCTCACCCATCCAATAAAAAGAGACCATAAACCTATCAAGTCTCTCTAAATTTCCATCCACTCCACTTCTTCTATTGTTCCAAGTGAATATATCATTATTTGGCTTCACATAAATAACATTCAAGAAATCAATATTACCATTAAGGAGGATGACAAAGGGATCAAGTCTAACCATGCCTCCTCTTTTTTCCTCGAAGTTGCAATTTGCATTGAAGTCACTAGCCATAATTCAAGAGACAAAGGGCACTAGAGAACAAACAAATCTAATGTGGTCCCAAAGATGCAATTTGTCGAAGAGATTAATAGGAGCATAAAAATTAGTAGAAAGACATATTTCTCCTAAATTTGAACAAGATGCAACCATATAAATAGAATAATTAATTTAAATCCACCAATAAGGGACAACCTTCCTGGGATCCAAAAAATGAGCCAATCCACCTGAACTACCATGGGTTACAACACATTGAAAATCACTACATGACCAAATTATAGGAACTCTATTTACCATACCATCTACTGTCAATTTAGTTTCTTGAATAATGACCATGATAGAAAAATGGGTATCAATAAAATCCCAAACAACCTTTCGTCTAGGGATTTTATTCAGACCCCTCACATTCCATGATAAAAAAAAAACATTTATGAGATCGAGAGAAATAGGAGTCAATGGGTGTCACTAACTAGGATTCTTCCAATGTATCTCCTATAACCTTTACCTTATCATAGTTTGTCTTCCACCCTGTTAGTACTCTCAAAAGTTTGAAGAAATTTGGAGTTACTAAGTAAAAATTTCCCTAAATGTTTGTGAAGAAGGCCGGCTTTGAATACATGCAAGAAAGAGGTCTATTGTTTTTATGAGAATCCGCTTGGGATATGTGTTTACCACCTATCATTTGACAAATGGAACAGGTTCCAGCTCTCAGATTTGAGTTTTGACATGTTTTGGAGATAGCCATTTGGAGGCGTTTACCCAAATCTGCATATTGCATATTTTCCAATTCTCACTAAATGGCCTACTTTAAAGGTTTGTATCTCTGACCAGTTGGATAGACATGACGTTATGGAGTGTTCCAGGATGTTATAAACATGAAAGTGAACCTCTATTCCCATTTGCAGAACCCTGCAAATTCATTTGCACCATTTGCCAAAGTCATTATGTTTGCAATTGATGATGTTTCTCTGAGTGTCAAATGCAAAGTAATGAAATAGCCTACATTGAGGGCTTCCAATATGTACCTAGCTGATTTTTCATGGAGAATTGAATGCTCCCCTATATTTTAATCATGACAAAGCTCCCCCATGAATATTTTCAGGCTTATGCCAATCCGTCTGGATTGGTTTTCTCAATCAATTTCAAAGGCAATTTGTGAAAATTGACACTGTTAAACAGAATAAAGTTTACAAAATGGTCAACTTGGGAGTTTAAAATATATCACTTCTGAAGGCGTCATGGAGATATGATTTATCAGTGTGCTAGTAAATATGAAAGACTTTATGTTTTCTGGATTTGGGAGCTCTGGTAGGCCTTTCAGTTAGTTTTTAAGGTTATTCCTAGAGGCCAGTTGTTGTTTGTCAGATCAGTATTGCAGAGATATAAAAAGTTGTTTATAATGGCTGTCATTTCAATGCTTCATGGACAAATTTCACAATAGGCTACGTTTCTGTAAATTGAAGATGGGAAAGGTGTCGAAGATGCACAAAGTGAACTTGATGTGGGATTTTCCAAAGTTTTGTATGAGATGCCTCTTAAGCCTGGAAGTTCATGAACAGAACGCTATCGGTAAGTGAAGTCATGCAAATCAACTTGGAATAGAAGACTGTGGTTTGAATGCTCTGTAAGAAATAAATGAAAATATGGAAGCAAAAACATAGGCATGTGACCTAAATACAAAATGTGGAAAGTAAACAAAGTCTCTGAACTGTTTCAAATTTTAATTGCAAATGTGGGAGCACATCTAGTCACATTTTCAATCATATATCCAAAAATACAAACTGGGCCAAGCTGAATTTTTAATATGTATGAGATGACCATGTTTGTACTCTACAAAAAGAATTTTAGAAAAACCCAGATTGAAAATCAAAATTTATGGTCCTCTGAGTATTTGTAGTCGCAGACTAGAAATGAGCTCGTCACGCAGTCGCAGACCAAAAGTGAGCTCGTCGCTCAGTCGCAGACTAAAAGTGAGCTCGTCACGCAGTCGTGCATGATTTCCAAGGTAATGAAAAAGGCATGCGAGTTGGCGATTCAGCTCGTTGCGCACTCGCGCAGGATGTAGTCACTCAATCGCAGACCAAAAGTGAGCTCGTCGCGCAGTCGCGCATGATTTCCAAGGTAATGAAAAAGGCATGCGAGTTGGCGATTTAGCTCGTCGCGCATTCACACAGGATGTAGTCGCTTAGTCGCGAACCAAAAGTGAGCTCGTTGTGTAGTCGCAAATGATTTCCAAGGTAATGAAAAAGGCATGCAAGTTGGCGATTCAGTTTGTGGCGCACTCGCGCAGGATGCAATCGCTCAGTCGTGGACCAAAATTTTTCTTGTCGCGCAATCGCACATTATTTCCAAGGTAATGAAAAAGGCATGCGAGTTGGCGATTCAGCTCACCGCGCACTCGCGCAGGATGCAATCGCGAACCAAAAGTGAACTCATCGTGTAGTCGTGCATGATTTCCAAGGTAATGAAAAAGGCATGCGAGTTGGCGATTCAGCTCATTACGCACTCGCGCAAGATGCAGTCGCGGACCAAAAATTTGCTTGTTGTGCAGTCGTAGAGGTTATGCAAAGGTGGATTTTCAGAGCCAACTAGGAGGTGACACTTGGCAGATTTTGGTGAGTTTCTGAGGATTAAAATGCATATTGAAATATTAAAATGAAATATCATTTCATTTCAATAGTTAGACTATTGAATTGACATATAAATTCAAATATTTCAAACTATTGAAAAGATATGCACTCGAAGGGAAAGTTTGCTTAGTGATTCAGGGGGCATTTTTTATCAGAAATATTAGGTGTTATATACCGTTGGAAAGGTCTTGAGATGAAGATTCAGATTTTGCAATCCTTTTGGGTGCAGATCAGATCATATTTTTGCAGTTGCAGAAGATATCAGTTTTAGATATTTTGGGAGGAATTGACAGGTGTCAGTGAAAATTTTGGTTTTCTCAATTCCTCTATATCTCTTATCTTCTCAATTGTATAGGGATGGTGAAATTAATGCTGCAAGGCAGCTTTATGATTTTGTGTGTCTAGTTTTGAGTTCTTTGTTATGTAGATGTATTGAATCAGAAGTTTTTTAATGAAAAAACAAATGGAATCCCTTACCAGTATTTGTTTGATGTCTTTGTGTTTGATCTTGAATCTCTGTGCATAAATTTGTAAGGCATTTTAGTGCACCAGTTATAAGGTAACTGTGAATTTGTGTTTTAGTTTCTTTCAAGGAAAGAGTAAATCTTATAGACAAGTTCAGAAGTTTCAAGGTTGGATATGAATCTGATGTCCAGGTGTTGGAGTGAAAAGAGTGAAATGTAAGGCACTTCATTTGGGTCCTGTATGTTTGGATTTAGAGGGTTTTTGGTGAATGTATGTTTATATGACTCTGTTGCCCAATAGACAAGGCACTGGTCTTTGCTTTTTTATGCAGTTGTCATCATCAAATCATAACATCAATTCAATTTACTTTTCTATTTAAAGAGTTGTGAATGATTGTCAGATTTAGTTTGATGGGCAGGAATCCATCCCATGATTCACTGAAAGAGTGAATCTAGGTACACCCGCCTGAGCCTTTGAGCTCGAAGTGTAGGAGGATTGTTTGATCCTTGTTAATTAGCCTTTTATTTGACAAGGTCAGGGAAAAGTGCTAACAGAATGGCGACTCTGCTAGGGAGTTAAGTAAAGTTTTAGTAAAATGGTCAATGAAATAGGAGATTTATTTCCTTGATTTGTTGTGTTAACCCCAGAATCTGGTTGAAAGAAAGAGTCAAGGTCTTAGAATCTGAAAGTTATTTCAGATCTATGTAAGGATAGCTTGGAAGTGTTTTATTACAGTGATTATAAAAGATTATGCGGCTTTGCTGGTTGGAGAGAACCTAGAAATAAATGTATATGTTAAATGGCTCTTGCTATTTGAAGATTTTCCTCTGCAAGGAGGTGGTGACTCTATGTTGAAATGAACCTGATGGAGCTATCAAAAAGGCTCTAGATCTGCTAGATTTCCAGTCAAAGAAATAAGAGCAGCAACTGCAATTCCTTTCAGGTAATCCTTATATTTTCATGTGAAAGAAAAGTTCCTTATGAAGTGAAATAACACTAAGAAAAGGAAATAATGGTCATAAGATGATAGTGCTTCTCCGTTGATGATTGTGTTCTTTATACTTTTGATAAGTATGTTTGTATTCTGATTTTCATGGTCATTTGGGAGATAATTTATTAATTTGTTAAGAGGGCATGAAAATGGTAATCGATGGAGCTATTGTTGTTAAGACAATATTTGTAATAGTATGAATATCATGATGTATGAATCACATATGCTCCCTTACATGACTCCAAATGCAGTTATGAGTTCCAGTCAGCCTCAACCCTGTAATTTGAAAAGGGGTTTTAGTATTAAATTGTATGCGGCTCTGAATTTTGAAGGTTTTCATGGTTACCCAAATGCTTTTCCACCCGAAATCAGAGAAAAATTGCCTAGATTCAGGGGTGAGAGAGATGAGAATGTTGAGAAGCATTGTAAAAGGTTCATGGACTTAATTGAAGATTTTGACAT
>MU224206.1:2811512-2821631 GCA_018584345.1 Thuja plicata
TGTTGGATCAAGCAGATGAAAGTGATGTTTTCAGTTTACCTGTGTTTCATGGAGATGAGAACCATATTTTTGATAGGGGTAAGTGTTGATTTCAGATGAGGAAGGGCCTATGGATTTTGTGAATAATTTGTATATTTGTGAAGTTGCTTTGTTTTCAATTGTGTAGTGTGTGGTTTTCAATAAGATTCCCAGTTTGAGAAGAGAAAGAGGGAAGTCTACTTTATTTTTGAATGGTCTACTGTACCAATGATTCTAAATTCTCTACATGCCCACATGGGGCACACATCCTCAGATAGAGCCACTATTAGTACTCTCAAAATTTTGAAGAAATTTGGAGTTACTAAGTAAAAGTTTCCCTAAAAGCTTGTGAAGAAGGTTGGCTTTGAATACATGCAAGAAAGAGGCCTATTGTTTTTATGAGAATCCACTTGGGATATATGTTTACCACCTATCATTTGACAAATGGAATAGGTTCCAGCTCTTTGATTTGAGTTTTGACATGTTTTGGAGATAGCCATTTGGAGGCGTTTACCCAAATCTGCATATTGCATATTTTCCAATTCTCACTAAATGACCTAATTTAGAGGTTTGTATCTCTGACCAGTTGGATAGACATGACGTTATGGAGTGTTATAGGATGTTATAGACATGAAAGTGAACCTTTATGCCCATTTTCAGAACACTACGAATTCGTTTGCACCGTTTGCCAAAGCCATTCCGCTTGCAATTTTCTCAGTCAATTTCAAAGACAGTTTGTGAAAATTGACAATGTTAAACAGAATAAAGTTTACAAAATGGTCAACTTGGGAGTTTAAAATATATCACTTCTGAAGGCGTCATGGAGATATGATTTATCAGGATGCTAGTAAACATGAAAGACTTTATGTTTTCTGGATTTGGGAGCTCTGGTAGGCCTTTCAGTTAGTTTTTAAGGCCATTCACATAGGCCAGTTGTTGTTTGTCAAATCAGTATTGCAGAGATATAAAAAGTTGTTTATAATGGCTGCCATTTCAATGCTTCATGGACAAATTTCACAATAGGCTACGTTTTGGTATATTGAAGATGGGAAAGGTGTCGAAGATGCACAAAGTGAACTTGATGTGGGATTTTCCAAAGCTTTGTATGAGATGCCTCTTAAGGCTGGAAGTTCATGAATATAATGCTGCCGGTAAGTGAATTCATGCAAATCAACTTGGAACAGAAGACAGTGGTTTGAATGCTTTGTAAGAAATAAATGAAAATATGGAAGCAAAAACACAGGCATGTGACCTAAATACAAAATGTGGAAAGTAAACAAAGTCTCTGAACCGTTTCAAGTTTTAACTGCAAATGTGGGAGCACATCTAGTCACATTTTTAATCATATCTCCAAAAATACAAACTGGGTCAAGCTGAATTTTTAATATGTATGAGAAGACCATGTGTGCACAGCCAGTAGACCAGGTGTTTCTCATTATTTCATACTGCTGTAACTTGATGACAGGTTAGAAAGCAAACATTTCATGATCACTATTATTTTTTGGTAGCTGCAATTAAATATGGTAGTTACTATTGCCCAATTTTATTGAAAATCAAAAGTTATGGTCCTCTGAGTATTTGTAGTCGCGGACTAGAAATGAGCTCGTCGTGCAGTCGTAGAACAAAAGTGAGCTCGTCGCTTAGTCATGGACCAAAAGTGAGCTCGTCGCGCATGATTTCCAAGGTAATGAAAAAGGCATGCGAGTTGGCGATTCATCTCTTCGCGCACTCGCGCAAGATGCAGTTGCTTAGTCACGGACCAAAAGTGAGCTCGTCGTGCATGATTTCCAAGGTAATGAAAGAGGCATGCGAGTTGGCGATTCAGCTTGTCACACATTAGCACAAGATGTAGTTGCTCAGTCGCAGACCAAAAGTGAGCTTGTCGCATAGTCGCGCATGATTTCCAAGGTAATGAAAAAGGCATGCGAGTTGGAGATTTAGCTCGTTGCGCACTCGCGCAGGATGCAGTCACTCAGTTGCGGACCAAAAATTTGCTTGTCACGCAGTCGCAGAGGCTATGCAGAGGTGGATTTTTAGAGCCAACCAGGAGGTGACACTTGGCAGATTCTGGTGAGTTCTGGAGGATTAAAATGCATATTGAAATATTAAAATGAAATATCATTTCATTTCAATAGTTAGACTATTGAATTGACATATAAATTCAAATATTTCAAAATATTTCAAACTATTGAAAATATATGCACCCGAAGGGAAAGTTTGCTTAGTGATTCAGGGGGCATTTTTTATCAGAAATATTAAGTGTTATATACCGTTGGAAAGGTCTTGAGATGAAGATTTGGATTTTGCAATCCTTTTGGGTGCAGATCAGATCAAATTTTTACAGTTGCAGAAGAGATCAGTTTCAGATATTTTGGGAGGAATTGATAGGTGTCAGTGAGAAATTTAGTTTTCTCAAGTCCTCTATATCTCTTGTCTTCTCAATTGTATGGGGATGGTGAAATTAATGCTACAAGGCAACTTTCTGATTTTGTGTCTAGTTTTGAGTTCTTTGTTATGTAGATGTATTGAATCAGAAGTTTTTTAATGAAAAAACAAATGGAATCCCTTACCAGTATTTATCTTATGTCTTTGTGTTTGATCTTGAATCTTTGTGCATAAATTTGTAAGGCATTTTAGTACACCAGTTATAAGGTAATTGTGAATTTGTGTTTTAGTTTCTTTCAAGGAAAGAGTAAATATTATAGACAAGTTCAGAAGTTTCAAGGTTGGATATGAATCTGATGTCCAGGTGTTGGAGTGAAAAGAGTGAAATGTAAGGAACTTCATCTGGGTCCTGTATGTTTGGATTTAGAGGGTTTTTGGTGAATGTATGTTTATATGACTCTACTACCCAATAGACAAGGCACTGGTCTTCGCTTTTTTATGCAGTTGTCATCATCAAATCATAACATCAATTCAATTTACTTTTCTGTTTAAAGAGTTGTGAATGATTGTCAGATTTAGTTTGATGGGCAGGAATCCATCCCATGATTCACTGAAAGAGTGAATCTAATAGGTACACCCGCCTGAGCCTCTGAGATCGAAGTGTAGGAGGATTGTTTGATCCTTGTTAATTAGCCTTTTCTTTGACAAGGTCAGGGAAAATCGCTAACACACCCAATTCTCGAAGGTTTCTCCAAAGGTCCCTTTTTAAAGGATTTTTTCTTTAGGCCCAGTGTAGGAGAAGCTCTATTGATTTTCCCATATGCTAAAGCCTCTTTTACTAGAGAGAATAGAAATGCAAAAGCTACACCATCTTTCAAGATTAATTTCCCACTTGGTTTGGACACGTCTAGAGTTTGGGGAGGTAAATTTGTATCCATATGTTCATCCCACTGATCCAACAAAGATGAGTTCTAATTATCATTACCTTTGTCCTCTAAAAATTCCACTACCATTGACTTAACACTAGAAGATAAATCAACTATAATTCCGTCATCTTGAACCAACTCATCCAAAATATGAAACTGGTTAAAAATCTCATCATTATGCCAGTTCATTAGAGTTCTCTTTTGAACTATCCTCCTATTGTGAGGTTTAACACGAATAAAGGCCTCCTTATTAGTAGTCCCTTCAAATGTAGGGGTATTCCCTTTGTCCACCATATGAGCAGGATTGAAAGGGGCATTACTAGTTGTAGATATTGAGTTAGATCAAGGGAACCTCCTTTGCAAATATTCATACTCATGACAAAATCTACATATGAATGATAAATTCTCATAGTCAAGTCATTGAATCCAAGAAGAGGATCCAAGACATATTTTTATTGAATACAATAACTCATTATTTAAATAAAGTTCAACACATATTTGAGAATAAGAAATTACTTTTTTGTTCTAAGTTTGAGTAATAGAACTAATAGGTTTTCCGATCAGAAGAGAAATTGAGTGAAGAATGTTACCAGGGAAAGCTCCTCTGTAGATGTGAAACCCACATGTTAGGGTTTTACGAAGAGTCATCCCTGATTAAAAAAATTTGGGCCACCTTAAAAAGCCTTGTTTCTATTTTCCATGCAGGAGAAAACAACCAAAATGTAGTTGTTATCAACCAACAACATCTTTGTACCTGCCTCAGGTTTCCAAACTTGTTGCACCCAAAACCCTTGGATCAACAAGGAAAGATGAAGTCCCAAAAATTTATAAATAAAAGTATAAAAATTTCTCTAGCACTGTCTTTGATTAAATCACTAAAACAAGACAATCTTGGCTCTTGTCTGATGAACCATTCACTTTCTTTATTTGGGATAAACCCTTTCTAGATAGAACCCCTCCACCAGCCAAAATTTCATTCATAAGATTTGTGACATTTGCATGCAAAGAGGATGAAGTGTATTGCCTCTCATGTTTTCATTTTGTCCCATGACTATTTTGACTCAAGATACACTTTGATTATTATTACTGGATTATTTGCATGATGAGATGCTCTGATGACTATACATTGTTTTGATTACCAGTATCATAATTGTCAGATGCTAGATGATGTTGATATTCAGTTTGATCATATATGCATGATGATGGTAGTGATGTGACATGATGCTTATGATGATGCCTAGTTTATTTTGTATTCGGACTTGGACTGGGATTATATTTATATATGATGGATGTTATTGGACTCTTTATTATGGTGCTTTTATATTGTGGATATTTGTCTTTTACCTTCAATAGATATATGCTTATATGGTTGGAAATGATTATTTAAATACTATATCATGTGATTATATATTTTTATGTTGTATTGCACCACTGCTATGCATTTTGCATGTTGGTGCTATTACGAAGTGAGACGGAGTCGTAGTCACTTGGTTGCGAGATCTACACGATGTCTTGTTCTCCTTCAACGGGACTATGTGTTTGTCTGTGCTTCGTCTATTTATATGATGAGCATCTACACTTGATGTTTTCTTGTTTATTAAACAAGTACCAAGTACATTCATCCCGAGTTATCGAATTTGAGCGTGTACCTATATCCCGGTAGTAGAAATAGGAGATAGTGACCTTGACCTTTCATGTTGAGCCAATGTTGACCCTATATGGGCGACATATCTGTAATATTGTTATTATTATTAACCCTTTGGTTATTGCGGTAAATTCATTTTTATAATGGATTATGTAATTTAACTAGTGAGTGTATTTGTGCATTTAGGGTTCTGTAGTTGTTGCAGAAATTCTTAAATTAAAATGCTAATTTAATTATATTTTGGGGAATTTTAATGATTTGATTTATTTTATTTATTTACCTGCTAATTTGACGTAGTTGAATTCCAAATGGCTAGAATTGTTTTAATTAATTTGGGAAAAGGGCCAATTAGTTTATTAAGTGGCTTAATATTCTAATTTATAATTCACTTTCATAAAAGTGCTTGTATTAGGCAAGAAGTGGGTTTTAGACTCACTTCTCATTTTTATGTTTTTGAGAATTTGAGTTTTGCTCCAGAACCCACTTTGGAGAATTTAGTAATTTTCTCATTGTGGGAGATGGGCTCATCGGATCGCTGTGAGGATATGCTCGTTGAATTCATAGCGTGGATCTCCATCTTCCTTGACATTTCAACCCATTTGAAGCCTTCTATATTTTCTTCTCTTCTTTCCTAGTTTTGAGCATTTGGAGTAAGGTGGGGTCTTCTTGTTTTAATTGTTTTACACCATTTTGTTGAGTTCTTTTGGTTTCTTAATATTTTTGGGTTGATAAATAGTGTTCCCATCTATTTTCATGTAATTCCATGACCCGGTTGGACGAACATGATTATTTATGTATTTCATGTTTTGGAAAAATGAAGTTTTCACCTAGTTATGCTGTCGGATTTTGTAGGTGTGCCCAAAACTTGAATTTTATTTGATCTTTGGGAGTTTTGGCATGTTTTGGAAGTGTGTTTTCTATTTTTTCAAAATCTAGAATGTTTGAATTTAGGGTGTTTTTGGTGTTGCCTCATTTTGCGTGCCACCCAACAATTATTTGTCACCTTGTTGGCTTGAATTGAATTATATTTTTAGTAGCCTCTACTACAAGGAGTAGGATCATGTAGTCTGAATGGTTAGAGGACATTACAAGTATTTTTATATCACGATCTGAAAGTGCTCCGTCAAGTTTAAATTATGGATTTTGCCTTTTGTTGGAATTGCCAAAATTGGAGCGATTGGTTTTTTTTGGGCATTGTATGGCATCCTTGTATGATAACGAGATGAATTATGGATTTCATAGGAATCCATACTCTTGGAAAGTGGCCGATAAAGCTATGTGTTATTTTCTATCCTTATAGTTCCCACTCGGTCGTGTTTCCTCGAGTGTGTTTATGCTTTTATCATCTTGTTGTTTTTTCTCGCATCTAGCCCCTTGAATATTGTTGTTTCATTGTTAACATGCAGTTGGTTGTGCCCACCCACGTGCCTATGGTGGGATCTTGCGAGACCTGAACTCATGAATATAGGCCAGTTGAGTATTTGATCATTTGGGGGTTGGATTGGAAATTTGCATTTCCTTGTGGCACTCGTCGTATGACGAGAAAGGGTATATACGAGTAGACGTGTGGAGTGGCTTATCATGGTTATCCCGGCATGGAAGTGGCTGATAAGGTAATGTGAAGAGGTTTAATAAGTGATAAGCAAGTAAACACATGGGTAATAAAACTTAATGTAAGATTAGAGAACACTTGTACGATAGTCGAGCATCTCGAGGGAGCCGATGACAGGTGTGGTGCTTGTACGATAGCCAGTCTCCTGCGTGAGCTAGTTCGAGGACATGGTTTGAGGTCTTCGGAGGGAGTTGATTTACCATAACATATACCACTTGGGCTAGTACGATCCAATTGATGACACTCCACTAGAGTCCCTACATAATAGCTTATAGTGTGTTCTAAGTAGTGACCTAAAATACTGCATTAGCATTCATGATCATATGTGTACCTTGAGTCATGCATTGGTTGGTGTGTGTGTGTGTAGCCTCTTGCATGTGTGTGTCATATGTGATTGTGGTCAGGTCATTATCTTCATGAGCACGACAGGGTGGGCCTACGGGTTCTATGTGGTTGGGAGGCGTTGCTAACCTATACCACTGCTGGGCATTAGAGTACAGAGACGGTATCCCTCCAGGTATAGGATCAAAGCTTGTTTCTCATTTTCTTCTTCGGTTTACTTTTGATTATTTATGCAGTTACTTGATGCACATGAATATGTACTTGATCTTGTTACTCTTATTGTAATGAATTAGACTGTAGTAGTATGATGTTAGATGATCTAGATACTTACACTTATGTATTTGTTTTGCAATCGAGTGTCCATAGCCTCGATATGCATGTATGTAGTACTCCTTGATGTGGAGCTTTCTTTCTTTTTATGTCGTACGTTGGCGTTGGCATGCCTACCCATTTGTTGAACTGAGAATCTCATTTGTTGTGCTTTTGACAACAACACATTCCTTATTATACATTGCTTGATTCAAGTTGATGAAAACACAAATTTTGATGTCCTAAGATGGTTTTAGATCCTTAATTTTTTTAGAGCTCATCATAATCTTTCTGACACATTTTGAACGGAGTCAATTAGACTCCGGATGCAAAAGTTATGGCTTTCGAAACAAAGTCCATATAAATCCAAGTGCATTGTCATACAAGTATTGGTATGTTGTCATATGATCCAAGATTGCATGTTGTATGACACATATTCCTTATTCGTACGAGACCCTGCATCCCAATTATTTTATCATATGAGTTGTGGCATTTTGTCGTACTGCACCTAATCCTTGCTCATACGAGGAATTGCTAGAGTTACTCGTATCATGGTCAGAGGGCACTTTCGCCCTCAACCGGAAGATGCAAATTGGATTTTTGGATACCATTTTGGGAGACACGTTCTTCCAATTTGGAACAAATCGAATATCGATCGTCTTCAGGGTAAATTGTTGCAATTCATGTTAGGTTATGCATTTTGACTTGGTAAATAAACTTGTATGATTAACCATGGTAGGAATTGTACTTTGGGTTTAAACATCGATTGTATGTTAACATAGTAGTTTGGATGAACCTTGTATGTTAATCATGTAGAGAGTAATTGAATCATGAACCTTGTGTTCATCTTCCGCTTGCGATATGATCATATGTTGGATAATTCTATCCTTTAAAAAAATTATATTAGTACTTGTATAATCCTTGTGTCCAAGGATTCCCGGGCGGGGCATTATATCCTGGTATCAAAGCCCATGTTCTAACATTGGGATCTTTGTGTTATGCTCCCACTGTGTTGGTTTAAGTGTTGAAGTGTATCTGTATATTGATAATTGTTTTTATATGGTTTATATGTGTGATATAAATTATTGTATTATCGAGTGAATCTGATTCATGCCTTATTGGCCTATGAAGTATGTGTCTTGTACGTAGATGTGGATGGGGTCGTAGTCGACAAAATGCCAGTCAGAATGATCATGAGGAAGAACATCGTGGGGAATGTCAGGAGGAGGAGCGTCATGATGAGGAACATAGGGGGAGGAAAGGCAGGGAGAGAACCAAGGTGGTGTGGAGGCATTGGTGCCTTTGATCCAGGATCTCATAGCTCAGTTGGGACCCAAAATTGATGGGTCATAGCATGAGGGATCACAGTACAAAGGCTCAAAAGAGGGAGATTCTCAGATGTTTGAGTACGGAGAAGAGAGGAGAGAGCGTAAGTGCTCTTGTATGCCACTTAGTGTTATAGGAGCACATAGGAGAGGCAGGACTACGGATGACGAGAACACCATCCATTTGGATATGATGAGAGACCTCATGCGGTCTCAACCACCGTTCTTTTATGGTAAGGGAGGCGATAGTAAGGTTGAGACATGGTTGCTAGACCTTGGACGTTGCTTCACTATGCATCCCTATGTGAGAAATCTTAGAGCCCGTTGTGCGGTCACGCACATGAGAGACCGTGTTTCCACTTCATGGAATATAGAGGAGAAAAAGCTCCATATCAGGCTTGCAGATCTCATCTAGGAGATATTTGAGGAGCGGTTCAGGGAGAGGTTTCTATCTGCCCAATACAAAGAGGCTTGTGCAGATGAGTTTCATGAGATTAGACAGGGTACCATGTTGGTGGACCAGTATGAGCATAGGTTCTTCGAGCTGAGGCAGTATTCTAGCTATAACCATGACGAGATCCTCTTGACTCATTACTTTGTTTGGGGCCTTAATGGATCTATTATTGGAGATGTACATATGCATCAATCTAGGACACTGCCACTTTTCACTGAGAAGGAAGGATTGTCGAGAGTGATGACATATAATTGATTGTATGTTTGAAGATGTTAAGTTGATCACTGAAATGTAGAAGGATAATGCAAGACATTAAATCAGTTAATGGATTGTATAGTCATTGATGTCAACTTGATATAATCTAATTAGTTATACACAAAGTGTCAAATAATTTAGAGAATCAGAGAGATAAAGATTATGCTTTAAGTAATGCATAAAAGACCAACATTCACTAAGTGACTACAAACATCGACGGTTAGTGGAACCTAACGGACAGAGAAAACTAAAAGTAAACTCACAGTGATGCCCGAGCAAGAAAACTGACAAGCATTACCGATGAGTAGAATCATAAGCATTACCGACGAGCAGAACTTCACAGTGATGCCTGATGGACAGACAGCCCCGACGAAGATGCCCGAGGAGAACTGAAGTGTTGACTGAAGCTATCAAAGAGTTAAAACACCGAAAGGAACTAAAGTTTAGAAATGACAAAATACTTAGATAGAAAGAGCTAAAGATAGACTTAACTGGTTGTTAACATTATTTTCATCGACAAGTTAAAGCCAAAGATAAGGAAAAGATTTAAAGATGTTTTATCCAATTGTCGTAGAGAAATCTACGGGATAAAACTAAAGTAAAGCTTTAAAGAAAGATTGGCTAAAATTGCGTATCACGCCAAGAACAAGAAAATCAAGAAATGAGAAACGGTGATATCATGTATATAAAGAGACAATTTAATTCATTATGAATTAGGGGAGTTGTAAGAAGAATGAAAAGATTGAAAAGAATGAAAGCTAAAACAAGTATTAATCCAAGAAAATGAAATGCATGGAAGATTTTACCACAACCAAAGGAGAGAAGATTGCAAGATCAACCACAAAGTA
>MU224206.1:2828870-2845656 GCA_018584345.1 Thuja plicata
AAATGTGTGATTCCTCTTAAGGAGGAATATCTATTTTCCTTATTAAAGGAATTACAAAATAGTGACATGTCCTCTTACATGGACTAGAGGACAAACACAAATAAGGATACCTTGGTTTATCCTTTTATTTACATATTTTCAACCAAGGAAAGATTAATTCTAACAGGAGTGAATAGAGAAAGAGGATGTGGAAGAGAAACTAATGAAGAACAACTTTATATAGTCCTGATCAATCAAGTTGAGGAAAGAGCTAAAGATTTCTGCGGACAACGAGCAACAGAGAAGCACAACATCACTGAGCAGAAAGAAGTGGAGCAAAGGTATTAAAAATATACATTGATCAGAAAGGTATTACGAGCTTACAATAGATCTGAAAATCTACAAGTCTAAGTTGTATGTGTGAACAGATCATTTATTGTCTCAGTTTAACCATTGATTCAGAAAGTCTCTTAACCAAGCAGGACTTAACAATCCTTTCTATATTGAGATACATGCCAAGGAGTATCAAAAAGTTTGATCATGAATATAGAATGAGATGCTAGATACCATTTGACAAACTAGGGTTTAGTCATAGAAGGTAGCATAGAGATGTTTGATATCAAGTGACAAACTATTCTATTTAAATCCTCTAACAAGGTCACACCTAACAGTGTGTTTGTAACCTTTAACATGGTTGGCTCTTCACCGAGCTCACTTTAGAAGAGTGAAAATTTTGGGGTTACCGGTCCCAAGTGGTTTTTCCCTTAACAGGGTTTCCACGTTAAAAATCCACGTGTCAACGTGTTTATGAGTCATTACTTTAGTGTTTTGCATTACACATAACTAATTATGGACTGATCGGTATACACTAAGCAATTTACTATTTTTCGGTAAATGAAAGATTGCTAATTGGTAAACAGTAAGAATAAGGTTTAACAGTGAACTCCGAGTAGTAGTTATTTGTTAAGATTGTTTAAAGGCATTCATCTTGTAGGACTGAAGATAACTAGAGGCTTAATATTGTGGTACTAAGTTTTTGGGTTGATTTATTGGAATATTTTTGAGGCCACTGATTCACCCCCCCCCTCTTAGTTATTCTAACAAAGAGCAATGTGGTGAAGGGAATTAGTAGCAGGGTAGGTAAACAGAGCCATAATGCATGGCCAATAGGGCCAGTTGCACCATCTATTCAAACACAGTATGTCAGGCCAATCTGTACTCACTCGACACGTTCAAGGAGAAGCCACCCTTATTTTAGTAGATCGCGATATTCTCAGAGTTAGCAGAGTGGCCATAGTTTGGGTACCCAAGGAGGTAAGGGGCATGTTTGGGAGTGAGGGAAATAGACATAGTCTAGTCGACTAGCTTAGAGTGTTCAGTCAAGCCCTAGTAGGGGGAGTTTTCAACAGTCCAGTGCACCCTAGAGTGGATGTGGATATGTTGGGGGACCATGTTTTTCATGTGGTCAGTTGGGACACGTGAAAATGATGTATCCTCAGAAGTTGTCGGTAGGACCAAGCAAGAGTGCAGCCATGTCAAAGCCTATAGTTGGGGACACCGGCAGGTCCGACAGAGTATATGCAGCGGTTGATAACCATTAGGCCAAGCACCAGGGCACCATAGTCAAGGCTACATGTATGTTACATGGTATTCCTACCACTATTTTATTTGATTATGGTGCTTTAGATTCTTTTATTTCACCCTCTCTTGTTCAATGATGTGGGCTAGTGGCAGCACTACAGGTTGAGTTGGCCATGGAATCCAAAATGACTGTGGATTCCCTTGTTCATGGTTGTGTGTTGGATTAGAGTACCTTCACCACCACCTTTGATATTCGCATCCTACCCTTAGGATCTTATGTCATTGTATTGGGTATGGACTGGTTAGCTTCTTACTAGGGGAGTATTGATTGTAAGTTGGTATAATGTGTCAATGACATAGGTGGGCGAGTTGAGTTGGTAGGGGTCCAGAGACTAGTTTCACTTCAGACGATCTTAGCCAGGCAGATGAAACAAAGTGTGAGGCAGGGATGTCATATGTTTGTGATCTCTGTTAGTGGCCCATATGGGGTTGAGAGTCGAGAGTTATCACTTGATGATCATCCACTCCTCAGTGAGTTTTCTGATGTGTTTCCAAATGAGATACCAGGTATGCCACCGCAACGCTACATGGATTTCCACATTGATCTCATTCTTGGAGATGAGCCTATTTATCAGGCACCTTATCACATGGCTACTCAGGAATTAAGTGGGATTCAATTGTAGCTAGAGGAGTTGTTGGCCAAGGGCCATATTCGTCCTAGTGTATCCCTATGGGGTGCACCAGTCATCTTCGTGAATAAGAAGGATGAATCTCTATGCTTGTGCATTGACTACCGACAGATGAATAAGGTGACGGTGAAGAACCGATATCCCTTGCCGAGGATTGATGTTATGTTTGATCAAATGAAGGGAGCAAGAGTGTTCTCGAAGATAGATCTGAAGTTGTGATACCATCAGCTTCGCATCCAAGAAGCTGATATTCATCAGACAACTTTTTGTACATGCTATGTGCATTATGAGTTTATAGTTGTACCTCTTGGGTTGACCAACATGCCATTAGTGTTCATGAGTTTGACAAACGAGGTGTTTTTCACTTACCTTGATCAGTTTGTCCTTGTTTTTCTTCATGACATATTTATTTATTCAAGGGCTATGGAGGAGAATGAGGTCCACTTTCTCCAAGTATTGTAGTGCCTTTGTGACCATCAGTTGTATGGAAGCTTGGGAAAGTGTGAGTTCTTCTAGACTGAGGTGAAGTATTTGGTGCATATTATCTCTAGAGAGGGTATTTCTGTAGATCCTTCAAAGATCCAAGCTATTATGGATTGGCCAACACCTCTATTATGGATTGGCCAACACCTATTGGCAGTGGGCTAGTGTCCCTCGCAGGATTCGTGACAGGATTTAACAACCTCTTGTGTCTTTTGTAAGTCTAGTGGTTGTATCGGGCATTGTCAGGTTGATCTTTTCCAGTGCAATGACAACCCTAGCTTCTAACAAGTGGTATTTGAGCTTGGTCACAGGTTCAAACCATGCAGGCCACGACAAGTGATGCTGGGAGGGGGATTGTTGGTAGTGGGCCAGCTTCCCTCACATGATTTGTGACATGGTTTAACAACCTCCTGTGTCTTCTATAAGTCTAGTGGTTGTATCAGGCATTGCCATGTCAATCTTTTGGTGCAATGACAACCCTAGCTTCTAACAACACTGACTAGCATTCCTGAGGTTCGTAGTTTCACGGGCTTTGCATGATACTATCGCTGATTCATGAAGGATTTCTCACGGTTGGCTCATCCTATCACTTCTCTTTGGAGGAAAGGGAAGAAGTACATTTGGACCGAGCAGTGTGAGTCATCTTTTGAATCTCTTAAGGAGTGTTTGACCAGTGCACCTTTCTTGGAAGTGCCAGTCCTGCAGGTGAGTTTATGGTGTGCACTGATGTGTCTTTGGAGGGTGCAGGGGTAATTCTTATGCAGGAGGGACGAGTGATTGCTTATGAGTCATGGAAGCTCAAGGATCACGAGTTGAAATACCCCACCCATGATTTAGAGTTAGCGGCAGTTGTGCATGCGCTAGTGTGCTAGATACATTTCCTTTTGGGTCACAGGTTTGAGCTGCACAGTGATCATCGTAGTTTACAATATATCTTTTCCCAACCAAACCTGAATGCACAACAACATCATTGGATGAAGTTTTTGTGTGAGTATGATTTTGATGTTCATTACATCAAGGGGAATGATAATGTTGTTGTGGGTGCCTTGAGTAGGAGAAGGCATGAGATATTTGTTTTGTCCCTAGGAGTGGATTTGCATAGTTGTATCCTTGAGGTTTTGCCTAGTGACACTTGGTATCAAGAGGTGAGAGCGGAGATTGAGTCTAGATGTACCCTTGTAGGGCATTATTCTCTATGTGTGTGTGTGTGTGTGTGTGTGTGTGTGAGAGAGAGAGAGAGAGAGAGAGAGAGAGAGAGAGAGAGAGAGAGAGATTTAATGGTATAAGAAGGGGGTGATGGATTAAGAGAGGCACATGTGTCTAGATATGGGGGGGAGAGGAAGATAGAGGTAGAGATGAATAGAAAGTACGAGGAATGAGAGAAAAATAGATAGAGAGGTATAGATAGATTGAGAGGTAAAAATAGAATGAGATCTAGGGAGATACAAAGGGAGACATAGAGAGGGAGAGATAGAGAGGAAGACATAGAAAGATATATAGATGGTGAGATAGATTGGTAGAGAGATAAGGAGATATATATGGAAGATGAGAGGGAGAGGTAGACAAAGGGAAAAATACTTAGTTGGCTTTTCATACATGACAAAGTGTGGGTGGAGACAATTAGAAAGGATTCAAAAGCACTTAATCATTAGCAATATCAAGGTCAAAGCCTCAATGCCTTATGGAATTCTATTAGCGAAAACTGACATTTTCCCATTGGAGGCAGCAACGATAACTCAGTTAAAAGTTATTTAAAGAAACTTGAAAACATGGATAACAAGCGATGACCCAAAGTTGCGATGGAAGAAGGTTTGGCTTGCAGGAAGAAGACTTGGATGAAACAAAACATAAAGTGGTTGAGCAGGTGGAACATCTTTCTACATGATTGTCCGAATACCAATATAGAAATAAAGAAGTTTGTCATGGGTAAATTTCAGGCTGCCATGTGGTCTAATAACATGGGTAGGAAAAATACACATTATATAGAAGTGTTAAACCCCTCCCGTAAACATGGGGATAAGGCTTGCCTTGGGGCAGCTATTAAGGGTAAACCTAGAGTGTTGGTGGCGCAGCTGAGGATGGGCTCACATCATCTCAGATGCAAGACAGGTAGATGGAAAAGGCCCAAAGAGGAGTGGAAGGAGAGGATTTGCAGGTTTTGCGAAAAAGATGCGATTGAGACTGAATGACACTTTCTCTTCGAGTGTATGAACTATGATGACATTCGGGCTCAGTACAGGGACATCTTGATGGTTGGCAACATGCACAATTTATTTGAGGAGGATAAGATCAAGCATATAACTAGTTTGATTATCAAGATTCACAACAGAAGATCGAATATGGAAAAGACTATGGAGTTAGTTTAGGGATGTGTTTCGTGGTCCCTTAGACTGATGGTCTTGTGGACGTCAATAAAATTCTTCAATTCAATTCAATACCTTTTTGGCAGACCCATTGCACACCAAGGTGCGATTGCTAATATAAATTTATTTAATTATCCTAGATTTAGGGCAAGTGGTACTTTTACCCTTATAAAACAACGGAAAATAACACTCTAAATTAAAGTTTTTCCAAGTTCGATATCACCACGTAAAAGGTACGAGAGAGTCAAAACGTTAGTTTTTACACAGTTTGATTAACTAAATAAATAGTAAAGCGGACGAAAAGAAGGCGAACTCAAATTAGTTTTGTTATACAATCTGTGTGTTACTTGGCGAGGAAGCATTTGCAGGTAGCCAAAAGGGCAGAGGGTTTTCAGTGTTTGCGAGATGGAGTGTGTGTTTGGACTGGTTGGGGATGGGTTTTCCCTGGTTGTGGCCGATACGTCTGCCGTGCAGAGCATCGTTGTGCAGAAGACTTCAGAAGACAAAATAATGTTGCTGGATTCTCACAAGCTCATGGGTGCCAGCGGCGAGAGTGGAGATAGGTACGCATTCATCGCGTTTGAGAAAGGAAAAATTGCTACAAGCCTTTTCATTTTTTGGTTTCTAGGGTTTTGTTTCAAAGTTTGATTAGTAGTCGTATTTCTAACTGTGCTTTACAGAGTGCAATTCACGGAATACATTCAGAAGAATGTTCATCTTTATCAATTCCGTAATGGCATTCCGCTCACCACGGCTGCTGCGGCCAACTTTACCAGAGGCGAGCTGGCCACTGCTCTCAGAAAGGTGTTATTCTTGTATATTTGGTTTTGTTTTTATTGCATAAATTTCTGTTGTGGAATAATTTCCGTCGTATATCACACAAGAGACAGGCTTCTTGGATCCAAATTAAAAATTTGCCGCTTACCCCATAATATGAGTATATTTGTAACAAATTGCATAGGCAATTCTCAAATTGTTTTATTCTCTAATTCAACATCTCTTTACGAATTGATTTGTTTGTGAGGTATTTTAGGCTTGTGATCAGGATCCTTTCACTTTTTAGATTGTTTAAGATTTTTACACATTTGCACATCGTGCTATTACTATTCAACATTGGCATTTTCATTTACCAATTTTGTTCAATGCTCGGAGCTTGTCATGACTTATGCGAATTTCTGTAATCAAGATACTCGCGAAATTAGAAACTCTTCAAAACAAGCAGTCCTTCAGATCATGCCTGACCATAGAGAGGAAATGTTGGAGATGGCCAAATTTGATTTCAATAGTTTTACCTCGTTATTGATGGGAAAGATCATTTGCATAAAGACTGTACAGTTATAAATGCAGGATTAAAACCTTATAAGAGGAAAAAAATAATTTCAAAGAGGTTTATGCTTTGGCACAAAATACCTTGGATGATTTTTCTGAATTCATTGATAAGATTCCATCCAAGTTTTATGATGAAAAATATTCAATCAACATAGTAGATTCTTTGGGAGAACAGCTGGAAAAGGTGATAAAGAAGGAATCATCTAAAGAATTGGAGGAATTATATTGAAATTTTAATCGTGGTAGCTAATATTCTTATGCTTAAATAAACATTAAATTGATTACACAAAATTTGAAATTCAAACTGCGGAAATGAACACAAGTATGCAAAAATTTAGACATTGAAATCTACTTTCGATTCCTTCAACGGCTTACAAGGAAAGCTCCACAACAGTCAACTTTAGCTTTACAGAATTATTACATACTATCCAGCTAAAATATCTAAGTTTCCAAAATAGAAATCTTATCTCTCACAGGAGATGACTTAGAAGATAAGTCTAAATCATTAGTAATTATATGCACTTTATTAGACTTCATCTACTAAATATAAAACTTTTAATTTAATCACCAAATTGAATTTCAAAACAGAAATAACTTGAACTACTTGTACATTCACACCGAACCTGTGCAAAAGTTCCAAATTGAGCTAAAAAATCAACATTCTTGTAATGTCCCCTACTTGGAGACTGTCAATTTCCAATGTTTAACATATCTTACTATGTAACTAAATCAAATTAATTTAAGAAAACAATGAATAATTCATAACATATTTGATAGTTGACATATTCAAGCCTACTTTCTTACTTCTCTCCAAACTCAACCCTAAGGAGGACAAGGAGTACTTGTCATAGGGTGCCTAGATACTGGTCTACAAGTGGATTCCCTCAAGGTTTCCATAACACATATTCATACCCATCTTGGGACTATGCCCTCAAGGTTTCATAAATACATGCCTTAGCCTATCTCAGGATTCACCCACCTTGTGAGGAATTACTCCAGCCACTCCCTACAACCTATCCATCCTTAACAGGGGATATAGCTGGAGACTAAGGGGTTGGCTATGAATATACCAACTTCAAATAGATTATGAAATATATATATGCTCCACGGGGACGTGTCCCCTATATTTTTTGACCCATTCCCGTACTGCGGACGGAACGGGGACGGTTTTTTGCCGTCCTCCAAGTCGTTCCCAAAAAGGCCAAATCGGGGACCGTCCTGAAACAACATTTTTGAGACCAGTCAAAATGGGGGACGAGAATTAGTACCAGGGACGGCGTGGCAGTCCCCTGAACTGATTCCCGTCCCCCTTTTCCCAGCCGACACTTGGACAGCGATTGAGCCAAATTATTATTTTTTTTAAAATTTTTTCTTTGATCGCGTGGGCCCCACATTGCTTCTAACTTATAATAAAATAATCTAAACCCTATTTTGACCATTACGTTATTGATTTTGATTATTATGGACATCCGATTATGGAGTTGAAATCTATGTTATTGTTTACTGTTTACTTTTAGTATTTTAGTTGGACTTCTCTTTATGTCATTTTGATTTCATGCATGATACTTGGAGCCTTTGGGCATTTTTGCTATATGTACGCCATATTTTTACAATGAAAGTACTTAGTATTTGAATTTTGTTAATTTGCTGTGTATTGAGCCTCTAAAATGTCTATGATGAATGGTTTATCAATGTTATGATATGCATATTTGATTTCTCTCTCTCTCTCTCTCTATAAAAATTCCCCTATATTTTTGATTGCTGTCACCTGAGGTCCCGTCCCCTAAATTTTGGCTTTGACCCGTACCTGTACTGGAAACACGTCCCCGTCCCCTAAAACGTCCCCGTCCCCGAAACTTCGTGGAACACACACACACACACATATTTCTGATTTACTAATATTACTGGTGCCAATGCTACAACATATATATTGAACTATATAATAGCCCTTATTCTGATTAGTTTCCAAATATAATATATTGTAAAACAGTATTCGATCATAGTTAGGTTACAGCATACCCTTGCTGTACCTGATGTTTGCTAGTAGACAGTGATGAATTTATTCTTCTCTGATATCTTCCTTAGAATACCAGATAATAATATATAAAACTGATTTCCCGATGTCTTCATCAAGTTACGACCAATCCTTCTTATAGCTTTGATTCTGTAGGGAGGAGTTACTTTAGATAAGACACGTCCCTTCTCTTATGGCGATCACACCTTTCCTTAATAAATCTTAACTGCTGTACACATAATAATCCAGTCATGTCATCCTTTCAGTCTTTGACTAGTCAATGCAGATGTGGAACGCTGCCAACAAGATCCATCAACGGCCGTCTTAACTAATTGATTGATCTGCGATAATGAAGTAACTCGCTGATGTTATCTTAGTCTCTGACTTCATATAGGTCAATATCATTATTGATCTTATCTGCTAAAACTCTATTCGATACATATGTTTGATGAAGTTAAGGATGCTAATGACTATTTTAATTAACAATATGCAACTGCTGTTACATTATATCAAGTTGGGGATCGTGACAGTCTGCTCTCCCCGGATTGCTTGTTTACAATCAATTTTAAGTTTGGATAATTGAAGATTTCTTCTCCTTCCCATGTGGCATCTTCATACCTTGCCTTCTTGCTGGTATTCTCTTTGTTTTCTTCCTTTGAGTTTGCTTCTATCCTATGAGCTTGGCCTTTGCACTTGTGCCCTGTTCCCATTTTTCTTTGCATTTTGTAGCACAAATTTTTCCTTTTAGATTCTTCTTCATGGCAAATGTGCTCTTGTGCCCAAGGTTTTTGGCATTTGAAGCATAAGCTATTTTTCTTAAGTTCACCCTTGGTTGGGAAGTCCTTACGCCTATCTTTCTTGTGGAAGTTTCTTGTATGTTCATTTGCAGTTTTGACACTTGTAGACAATGTGTCTAGTCTCAAAGCTATTTCAATAGAATCATCTAGGGTTATTGTTTTAAGGACACTTTCCAATCCCTGAAGGGTATCTTTTAATCCTTCAACAAATAGAGAAGTGAGTCTCTTGAGTGTTTTTCAGTACCTTGACAGTCAACTTTTGGAATTCCGTGGCGAATTCTTCTACTGTCCCTTATTGCCTAAGTTTGGTTATTTCTTTGAAATACCATTGTGGATGTTTGCGATCAAATCTTTTGATGAGCTTTCTTGTGAACTCATCATAAGTGGTTATTTGTTTGTGGTCTTCGGTGATAAGGGCATGGTGCCACCACTCATGAGTTGTTCCTGTAAAATGGAGTACCACAAATTTAATGATGTTTCCTTCTATCACGAGACTTAGTGGAAGATAGGTGTCCAGTTTTTGTACCTACGAACGAGTAGTGATTTTTCCCGAGTCATCAAAGGTATTGTAGGAGTGATCAACCTCCTAGGAGCACACATAGAAATCAAACTTCACAAGAGACAAATAAATCATCATAAAGATGAATGTACTGAGATACTTTACAGTGAACAATAGCCTTGCAGCTTGCTTATAAAGGCAAGAGTAGCGAGTCAATAGATAACCAACAATGAAACTACTAAAACTAAAATAAATTGCCTAAGTAAACTTAAGCATGAGAGCAAATAATAATTTACTCCAACAGGTAGGAAGGGTTATTTTACTCACTCTTTCCTTTAGGTCTTTATCTGGTTGTCCCTTTCTTTTCTTACTAGGGCCAACCCTCATTTTGGCATTACGGTAATCTTTAAAAGAGGCATCACTCATTTGGGGTCAATTCTAGAGTATGCTTTTGCAATCTTATCAATATTATTCATAGGTGGAGTGTTTGTTTCTTCTTCTTCCATATGTTCCTCCCTAGGTAGGAAAGGAGGTCTGGTAGGCCTAGGGTTTGGTTGCCTAGGAGAGCCATTATTATTTGCGAATTAGTTGGAGTCAGTATGCCTATTGTTGTTGCTCATATTTTGATTGGCTTGAAGGAGGAGTTGGTCATTGCTCATTTGTTAACTCATGGTAGATGTATGTTTACTTCTTTCTCTCTCCAACACCCTTTGAGTCCTTTGGTTAGTTTGTATCAACTATCTTCTGCAGGATGGCAGTAAAGAGGCTCTGAATAGTAATGTCCCTTACTTGTTGACATATTCAAACCCACTTTCTTACTTCTCTCCAAACTCAACCTTAAGGAGAACAGGGAGCACTTGTCATTGGGTGCTTGTAATGTCCCCAATATGGAGCCAAGGGATTAATAAGGGTATAAAATGATTTATTAAATAAGAGGCCAAAACGCTATAGTCCCAACAAATATTATTATAATTATTCATTATGGGGCCACACCTTAAGCTCCTATTTTTCAGTCATAGGAGGGGGCCCTAGTTTTAAGTGGCCATCGATCTGATTTTGCAAATTAGAATGTTTCCTGCGAAGTGGTCTTCCAATTAAGAGATGTGTGAAAATTTGCTTTGTGAGGCGCTGGGGTCTTTTATAATGAATCACATGCAGAAGAGGAGGTCATTCTTGGTTATTGCTATTATTTTCTTTTCTCTATGATCTGCAATTTGGAACGCAACATCCTTTCTCACGACGAGACCCCTGGAGAAAGCCATACCTTTGGACGAAACCCCAGAAGGTCCTTTGTAAGTAATTTCAGCAGTACGTTTCTGTAGCAACGATTGGGAGAGTTGGTTTTATTGGCGACTTTGACTGCAGCTGGGCAAGAACGAATTCATTTAGTCATCAAGGTCTGACAGAGAGGTCTTAGTGCAGTCGTATTTTATCTAAACTTCTGAGCACACGAAGTCTGCAAATCTGATTGGATATGATATGCACAATGGTATTGTTATGGAGTTAGTTCTGGTATGATCATCACATACTATTATTGTTCAGTTGTCTTTGTAATAAATCTGTTATAAATAGCATGGTGTTTGCTCTTGTGAAACTATGCAAGGGAAATTCTACTCAAGCATGCAATTAATATTCTGTCTGCAACTGTCTAATTCAAATAAGAGTTGTATATTGATTTATGAATTTTGTATCTGTGTGTGAATTCTGCGAATTTCGTAGCTTAGGATATCTCAGTGGTATCAGAGCACAGTGACCCTGCCAGCCCGTGAGGGTTTCAGTTGCATGTCAGAAATTATGGCTTCTTTTTGCTCCTAATCCAATCAATGCATGTCAGTAGAAAGTGGTTCTATGCATTCCAGAGGGTTTGAACCGCACAAGTACAATTCAAGAAGTCATTCTGGACAGCAAGTGGAAGGGATTGGAAACAACCCAATGGAAACAGAAATGGAAGAACTAGAAAATGAAATTGCTGCCTCTAAAATTTCTAAAATTGCTAAGTGGTATAACAGATTTCAAAAGAGGAAGAATCTTCTAACATTTCAGGAATATCAAAATTCGTCAAGGTTGGCTATTCCTGTGTATGAGGAGGTTATCAAAATCTTTGACGAATACTCAAGTGAACCCGAAGAGGTCAAGGTTACCCATATCATTTGATAGGTACTATGTAAGAAAAAGGAAAGAGGATTTGGATCTTGAGTTAGGAACTCAATCAGAATCAAAAGAGGGCCAGACTATGTCTAGTCAAGAGGGAGTTGAAACCTGTGGAGATGGAAAGGTTAAAAGGCTTGAGGATTTTACTACAAAAACATGTTCTAAGTATGATTGCCAAAATCAGGTAGTGCAGGGTATTGTCTTAAAGACAAATCAGATGGAGAAACTGAAATGAATGAGAAGAATAAAAAGTTGAAGCCAGAAGGAGCATTTTTGAATGAAGAAAACTCAGAAGTTGCCATTGAAGAAAGGATAGAAAAGAAAGAGGAGTCAATTGCTTATGACTTGCAGCCTATGAATGATCATGGGAAGATAGAGCAATCAGAATTTCAAGTTGTAAAAAAAGATGCCTCAGTAGTAGAAGATGGTGATGTCCAAGACCCATCAACCTAATTTTCACATTTCAGCTACATGCAAGGTATGACAGCGCATAGTGAGATTGATTTCCCTTATTTTCTGCACATGATTGCATTGGAGGAATACCTTTTAAGATCATATGAGGCATATTGTTGTAGAAAGTTGTTTGTAGAGATTAAGAGGTTGCCTATCAAGAAGATCCTTCAATTCGATAATGTTTGGTTTGTCATGGAGACTTCGCCATGGAGTTGGTTGGCAACAAACATAACAGCTAAGAAGGTGCAGGTACGGATCAGTTTTATGATAGCTAAGGGAATAAGTGACTTTCAGTTGGACACAGCTCATAGACCAGCTCTTGTGAAGAAGCAGCCTACCTTGGAGGAAGATGCAATAAAGGACAACGAAAACACCTTGAAGAGGCAGGACCATGATTCTGATTTTATAAGTTTGACCAGCAATCCTTTGTCATCAGACGAGGTTTGCATTGAGGACACTCAAGAGCGGATTGATAAGTATGCTTACATTCTAATTTTGTATCAGTATTTGAAGAGGAGCACGAGGAAAATGATTCTACTGATTGTTGTTTTGTTAATCCTTTGATTGAGCATAGTATTGGGTTAACTTCAAAACATGAGTTTTGTGGGAAAGATGTTGTGAAGGGAGCTGTTTTTGAATGGCATGATTATGAAGACAAATTAGAACATTTGTTTGAAGATGTTAGACCTCAAAAGTCAAATCACTGGAAAAGCCAAATGAGGGTAAATGAAGACATGATTATTGCAGCCCTAATCCATTTTGATGATACTCATAAGACGATGGCAGATTATTGGAAGGATCAAGGGAGACACAAAGGTCTTGAAGAACTATTTCTTGCACACTTACAAGTATTCAAAGAAGTTTTGGTTGCAATGAATCAAATTACCTCCACCTACTTTCTGGTGGTTCAAATTTGGTTGGACACTTAGATAACCATGGAGAGTTTAAGGAGTTTACTTGTGTTGAGGTAGAAACCTATCATGATGGTGATTCTCTGATGGAGTCAGAGACTACCTTAATTCGAGGACTTGTGACACCTGTCATGGAGACAATTGCCTTTGATTGGTATGTACTTGGAGAAGGGGAGTCTCAGCTGGCCTATGAACTAAGGCATAGAGAAGTTGTCACAGAGATACTTGGTTTTGAGTTGCAAATATTTAGGTTTCAGTTGGGTTACGATATATGGTATGCACATGATTATAAGGGCAGAAGTGTTCCAATCCTAACTCATGGAATATTAATACATACTTTGTTGATTAATGACTGCTCTACATTGCCGAACATGGATTTGTTTGGGAGTACTTCGAGGACAGCAGTTGTTTGGGTTTTGTGGAGAAACATGGGTCATCTCTTTATTGTTGGAGTTGGCATTTTTCAGTGGTATCTAATGAATCAGATTTTTGATATATTCAGTGCCTTTTCAAGTTCAACTTCCTCTACATCTATTATAAGCTCTTCAGCCCTTGAACCAGATCTTGGTGTAGTCATTATGCTTAATGGCATTGCTAATCTAGATTCATCTGTGTATAGGGATACTCATGTGGGTTCATATACGAACATTGTTCCAACTTATAATAGTGGTTTTGCGCTTTCGTTGACTCAATTCTTCACCCACAAGAGTACTTACAGGTTTCTGTGGTGTGTGGTTTGGTTTGAGGCTCTTCTATATTGGGATTATGGTAGTGTGCTTCACAGTCTTGGGTCTTATCATGCTCACCTTAGTTTAGAGCAATGGAGATTTGAAGAAGATGCACCAAGATTTCCTTGGGATCCATGAATTAAATGGTGTACTTGATCCTAATCAAATTTGATTCTGGTGATTGCTTGGGGCAAGCAATCTCAAGGTGGGAAGATTTGTAATGTCCCCAATATGGAGCCAAGGGATATATAAGGGTAGAAAATGATTAATTAAATAAGAGGACAAAAAGCTATAGTCCCAGCAAATATTATTATAATTATTCATTATGGGGCCACACCTTAAGTTCCTATTTTTCAGTCATAGGAGGGGGGCCCAGTTTTAAGTGGCCATCGATCTGATTTTGCAAATTAGAATGTTTCCTGCGAAGTGGTCTTCCAATTTAGAAATGTGTGAAAATCTGCTTTTTGACGCGCTGGGGTCTTTTATAATGAATCGCATGCAGAAGAGGAGGTCATTCTTGGTTATTGCTATTATTTTCTTTTCTCTATGATCTGCAAATTGGAATGCAGCATCCTTTCTCAGGACGAGACCCCTGGAGAAAGCCATACCTCTGGACGAAAGCCCAGCAGGTCCCCTGTGAGTAATTTCAGCAGTACGTTTCTGTAACAGCGATTGGGAGAGTTGGTTTTATTGGCGACTTCGACTGCAGCTGGGCAAGAACAAATTCATTTAGTCATCAAGGTCTGACAGAGAGGTCTTAGTGCAGCCATATTTTATCTAAACTTCTGAGCTCATCAAGTCTGCAAATCTGATTGGATACGATATGCACAATGATATTGTTATGGAGTTGGTTCTGGTATGATCATCACATACTATTATTGTTCAGTTGTCTTTGTAATAAATCGCTTATAAATAGCATGGTGTTTGCTCCTGTGAAACTATGCAAGGGAAATTCTACTCAAGCATGCAATTAATATTCTGTCTGCAACTGTCTAATTCAAATAAGAGTTGTATATTGATTTATGAATTTTGTATCTGTGTGTGAATTCTGGGAATTTCGTGGCTTAGGATATTTCAGCGCTCAGATAACAATCTACAAGTGGGTTCCCTCAAGGTTTCCAGAACACATATTCATATCTGTTTCGGTACTATGCCCTTAGGGTTTCAGAAATACATGCCTTAGCCTATCTCGGGATTCACCCACCTTGTGAGGAATTATTCCAGCCGTTCCCTACAACCTATCTGTTCTCAAAAGGGGCTATAGCAAGAGACTAAGGGGTAGGCTATGAATATACCAACTTCAAATAGATTATGAATAATTAATGAATATATACATTTATATATATGATCACAAACAATATATATGTATGTTTATATATTTCTGATTTTACTAATATAACTGTTGCCAATGCTTACAGCATATATATCGAACCATATGATATAGCCCTTATTCTAAATAGTTTCCAAATATAATATTTTGTAAAACAGTATTCAATCATAGCTAGGTTACAGCATACCCTTGCCCTACCTGATGCTTGCTAGTAGACAGTGATGAATTTATTCTTCTCTGATATCTTCCTTAGAATACCAGATAATAATATCTATAACTGAGTTCCTGATGTCTTCAACAAGTGACAATTAATCCTTCTTATAGCTGCGATTCTGGAGAGAGGAGTTACACTAGATAAGACATGTCCCTTGTATTATGGTGGTTGCACCTTTCCTTAACAAATCTTAACCGCTGTACACATTATAATCCAGTCATTGCATCCTTTCAGTCTTTGACTAGTCATTGCAGATGTGGAATGCTGGCAACAAAATCCTGTTGGTGTGGTTTTTATGCACATTCAACACAGAATAAAATGCCAAAGGTACTTTATCCTCTCTTGAACAAATTATCCAATGTGCTAAACTATGTGATAACAAAGTTATCTCCAAGGTTCCAAACATAGGCAATTTTTCTGTTTGGGATAGACTCAATTGGTTTGATGTATGCTGACAACACAAGGGGGACTTACGTAATTGTTCTAGGATTTTTTACTCAATTCCAAGTACTAATTTCCTTCGACACTTCTAATTCGAATGATATTTGCTTTGAGTTCTCTGGATTTACTTTTGCAAAAACGTTTGAAAATAAAATGCAAAAGAGGAGGGTTTTAGGAAGATAATTCTAATCCTAAACTAATCCTATGAATTCAAGTGACCAATACTGCAAAGGTGAAATCAAATCTATCTTTGCTTTGCGAATTTCAACAACTCCACAAAGATGGTGCAATCTTCTAAGGTAGGTACCTAATAGATTTTCATATTACTCATGTTCACCAACATTTCAAACAATGAACAAATTAGTAGAAGTTAAGCTTATCATTCAAGAGTTTAGGCTAACCTTACACTACAATTGAAAATCATCCAATCATAAAAGGTATAAACTTAACAATTTCACTATAAGCAATACTATCAATCCTTCATTCATCTACCAACAACTTGCAAAATAATTCTATTCTAGTGAGAAACAAGAAAGCATGCTAACTTGCGAGAGCAAACAAGTGTTCACCCAACTTCAATAATTTTTTTTTATTACTTAAGCAATATCTTTGCAACAATTTCTCTGAAAATCACTGATAAAAAAAAACCGATAAAAAAAAACAATTCTCTGAAAATCTCTCATATTCTTGATGATATTGTTGATGTGAGTTTTGTACCACTACATAACATATAGGATTAAACACTTGATACAGGATATCAAACACTCAACCCTCTCTTGAAAAGTAATTACTCATGAAGGACATGAGAAAATACTCCAAGGTTC
>MU224206.1:2849349-2860072 GCA_018584345.1 Thuja plicata
CTTCATAGGAATTAAGGTGCAGATTCTAGATTCTGGGGTTTTTAAAATATTTCAGGACTTAGCCAAATTTCAGGATTCAGCACGCTTTCAGCAGAGCTACCTCCCACAATCTATTTCGACTTTCTAAGATCGAATTGAAGCTGGAACAAGGATTCTCAGAGGGTTTACACTTGTTTCATCACGAATCCTTTGGTTTTGATGCCATATTCCCAGAAGATTTAGCAGAACTCTCGCCCATGCTCCAGACAGACTTGACTTCCCAACAGGCCAAAATTGCCCAAAACCAACTCTCAAACTTCACTCGCCGGACCAAGGGGCTTGAAAACTGTCGCCAACAAAGACTACCTAAGACCACTACTCCTACTGCTTGCAAAAGAGGGGGTCCCCATTTGCAATGGGGCGATGGTGTGAAAACCTCACAACAGATACCAGCCTTCACTTCTGGCGTGCAAATCTTTCTAATAAAAACATTCTTGGCTTCATTTCCGGTCCCTAAATTTATTGTCTCATATTGACTGCCTTTGATTTTTTGATTCTTGACGACATTCATCTGATCTTGATAAAAAATCCTTTCTAATTCTATCATGCCTATTGGAATTGTATTGGTTTGCAAATTCATTATTCCATCTGTATCAAACTCAACCTCTCCCTTCTCTTCTTGTTCATCAATGACTTGTGTCAGGAAGATATTTGAATTTGTCAAAAATTCTAAATATGCTTATCATCTTCGAATACTTGAGAATTTGTAGTGTTATCGGGGACTGATGGCATTGGGGTGAGTTCGACTGTGAACCTATTCAATCCTTCCATCGTGACGGCTTCTAATGAGCTTGCTGCTTGTGCCAGGGTCATTTTGTGAACGGAAAACAAACTTTATATTGAACACATCAAAGCTCTCTATGAGATCCCATACTCAGTTTTGATATCTTGCTAGCCTCTTGTCATGATAATTGTACTGCTTTCTTACTTGTCTGACAACCACTTCTGAATCTCCATTGACATGCAATATCTTTGCTCCCTTCTGAATAGCAAGTAATAATCCGTGGATCAGTACTTCATATTATGTCACATTATTGGTATAGGGGAACTGCAATCTAAGCGAGGCTAAGTATGCTTCTCCTGATGGATTAATTAATTCGTACCATGTTTCACATTCTTTCCTCAATTTTGAACCATCGAATCTCAATGTCCAAACCTGATTACTGTCTTGAACTTGTTTTGGATAGGCCTTTTCTTCTCGCGTTTGAGAAACTAGATGCTCTTGTTGATCTTTGTTTTCTTCTGGAGCCTTTCCTTCTAATGAGATTTCTTCTTCGGAATCACTTCCTTTCTCACTTACTGTCAAATTGAAATATTCATCTCCTGGGAGCTTAGGAATCCTTTTTTTGTACTTGCTCTAATGCCATTTTGTACATCACGCAAGAGAACTCGGAATGGAAAGCATTGTGAATTCAACACCAATTGGTTAACAATAAGTCTTGTCTCAAAGAACAATTTCCCAAATCTACCTCTTGCTTAGCACTCTCGAGGACGAAATTTCTAAATTCTCATATGTACCCTCATTTTCATCAAAAGAAAAACCTTGGTCATTCTCAACGAGAATTTCAATTGAGCTTGAAGTTCTCTGTGATTCTTCTTGATGACTTAAACAATTTAACATTAGAACCTCTTGTGTCTTTGGCTTATATTGTCTGAGGTTTGATTCTATGAACAAAATCTCATTGTACTCCCCATATTTGGTGATCACGAGCCTAAGTCTAAGAGTGCTTTCTATTCTATTTGATTTGGAATTCCCCTCTATGGTAGCCATAGGTGTGAAAAATCGGTTGAGAAATAACCATTCAATCTTCTAGTCCACTCCCTTCCCAAAACCATACCATACCCATCTGGTATGTCAACTACTGAAATGTCAATAAATTGTTGGATTCTTGGATCAGCTGACAATTGCATATGAATATTGTTCAATTCCCCTGCAATTGGGACTTCGGTTTTGTCTAATTGTGTCACCTTCTTATTTGTTTTTGTGGGAGTCAATCCCATCTTGTGGCATATTGCTAATGGCATCACATTACTTGACGCTCCTGAATCTACTAAGCAATTGTGCAAAACTTTTCCAAAGATTCGGATTGAGAGTAGAAAAGGAACCCGTTCATCTTTTCTTTGATACAACACGACTGGATGTTTCTTTTGTACAACTTGTTCTGCTTCCTTTATCTCAACTTGTAAAGCCTTGTCCACTTTTGGGAAATTCTCATTCTTCTCAATCTTTTTTCTTTTTGGCTTCGAGGAACCACTTTAGCTTTGACGGTCTTTTGATTTTGCGCTATGTTCTCTACATTCTTTTCCTGATTTAAATCTGATTCTGATGGTCCATGTACAAAATTCACGGATCGTGATTGATCTTGAAGGTTTCTTTGTTCTCGTTGAATGCTTTCGGGTACGTTTGAACCATATTTATGCTATGAGTGGTACTTACAACACCTTGGGCAGTATTGCATGCACTTTGAGTTGTATCCTTTAAACTATTCAAGAACGTTTCTCAAATTTATAGAACCTTCATTAATTCAAATAGCGATAAACTCACTTTGATCGTCTTAACCTCGTCCGTGACATACCGGCTTAATCTATTTTAACTCATTTTTGGGAGGAGTAGAAGTGTCCACATTTGTCTTCTGTCTATACTCAGGCGCGTCTCTCGGAAAAGGAGGATTATTGCTTGCATCTGGATGTGGTGGAGTGCGAAAATTATGAGGAGGTAATGATGTGGTTAGGGGTTCTTGATTTCTCCTTTTGTAAACCCTTAGTTGACCATTTCCTGATTGGTGGAAGGCTTGAACTTCTCTTGTTCCTTCTACTAACACGCTGCTGTGCAATGCAAGAAAACTATACTTTCCCACTTGAAGTGGCTGATTTGCAGATGTTGGAGGAAACACTGGAGGTAACACCTCCACTGGACCATTGGCAGTTGCTGGTGGGAATCTCCCATATTGATCTTGTGGTTCATAATTTTAAATGGTGGTGGAAATGTGCAGTCTTCCAGGACTAGAGCTTGATCATATCTCACTACTGGAACTATGGCTCTGGATGAATTCTCTGGCGTTTCCTTTTGTATCTTCTTTTGGAAAATGTCTACTGCTAGATGGAATTCTTGACACTGCATCTCAAAATGCTGATTTGTATTGTATAAGCAACAACCTACTGATAACATGGTCTGAACAAGAAGAACTTTATCAGCTGGTCGACCTTCGAAATTTGAAGGAACATCTAAAGGTGATGGCACATTCCCATTGTTAGGTGCAGTACTGCATGCCTTCTTTTGAAATTCTTGATTGCTGCTATGGAAGCTTGATTATTGCTTTGGAAACCCTGATTGTTCGTTTGATTGCCACCTTGATATCCTTGATAACTGTTCTGGTGCCCTTGGTAATTCTTCTGCATACTCTGGATTTGATTGTTTAGATTCTGTAAATACGTGACCTCAGTTGATAACTTCTTGACTTGTTCAATTAGTTCCTTTATCTCGCCTTCTTCTAGTTTTGAAGGTAGACTGGTTGTGATGGCTGTGCTTGAGAAAATGGTACTCCGGGATGCAACACTAGTTGATTGTTGAGAGTTGGAATAGTATTCATTACTGGCATGTGATGGGCCAATGCTTGATTGATTCCTGTTATCTGATTTAACTTCTTGACTTGTTCAATTAGTTCCTTCATCTCGCCTTCCTCTACTTGAGTCTTTGTTGTGTTTTGAAGGTAGACTGGTTGTGATGGCTGTGCTTGAGAAAGCAGTACTCCTGGATGCAACACTAGTTGATTGTTGAGTTGGAATAGTATTCATTACTGGTGTGTGATGGGTCAATGCTTGATTGATTCCTGTTATCTGATTTGGCATTGCAACATATCGTAAGTGGTTTAGTGGTCCAGCGACATTCATACCCAAATTGACATTAACTTTGATCGCTTCTGCAGAAGCTCCTTTTAGATCAGTTGGAGCTGGGCTAGCTCTTCTTATAAACATAGATGTGAGACTGTCCAAGGCTGCATAGTAAACTGGCAACGCTGCTGCATCATTCAAGTTGTATGGGTTGCGCAATTATGTATAAGCCTTGTGAAACCTGTTGTTGAAGGGGCTGATTGATTCACGCTCTTGTCTCTTCACTTCAACAAATTGCCTGTATAATTCGGCTAGGCTGGTTGGCAATCTGAACTTTGCTAAAAAGGCATCCTTCATTTGTTGCCAATTTCGAATTCAATTTATTGGTAAGTTGACATACCAATAATATGCTTCTTCTCCTAGAGAGTAAGAGAATAATCGGCAAGCAACATCTTCCTGTTAAATATCTCTGTTTTGGAGAGTATCTTTGAAAATTTTGATATGCTCATCAGCTGTTTGATTGTTATCACCAACTTTGAACTTAGAGTAGAAATGCTTTGGATTCTTGGGCATGTCATGATAATCAGTGAATATTGTGAGAGGAGATGTGTTTGTTGGACGCCAAGCCATTGGGATGTATGCTTGATTTGCTATACCTGCTTGAACTAGAATTTGTTGAATGACTAGTTGCACAGCTACTTGAACTGGAATTTGTTGATTACTTGATTGAGAAGTTCTTGGAATTGGAATTCTAGGTGATGAAGTTTGGAATAAACTGGAAATATCTTCTCCACTTGGTGCTTCTTTGCTTGATGAAACAGTTTTCTTCCTTTGCTTAGACTTGGTAGGAAATTTCAACTCTACAAACTCTTTTGGTGAACATGGAGTGGATCTTGGGACTTTTTGGAATGTCTGGTGGGAATGAGTTGATACAATCCAACACGACTATCTGCAATTTTGCCGTGGACGTGTGGAAGTTGGCTGAGGAGCTTGATTTCTTTGCAAGATAAGTGCCCTTTGAAGAGCGTCTTCATGGCATTGCGCTCTATCTCCTAGAATGAAGCTCACTTGCATTTTTTCCGGAGTGTTTCTTTTGCTTTTCCAAGGAAGAGTGTTCAATTGTGAAATGATATCCTCTTGTTCGTCTTGGAACCCCAAATTTGGTTGAAGTATTGGAAATATATTCTCAGCGGCAAAACCATCTTGACTCATACTGCGGAAATCCTTGGATCGATATTTCTCCGTGGGGCCCTCCTTCTAGTGCCAATTCTGTTGGTGTGGTTCTTATGCACATTCAACACAGTAAAATACCAAAGGTACTCTATCCTCTCTTGAACAAAATCTCCAATGTGCTAAACTATGTGATCACGAAGTTGACTCGAAGGTTCCAAATGTAGGCAATTTTTCTATTTGGGATAGACTCAATTGGTTTGATGTATGCTGGTAACCCAAGTGGCACTTATGTAATTGTTCTTGGATTTTTTACTCAATTCTATGGTTTACTGACTTCCTTCAACAGCTTTGAGTACTCTAGAGTCCTAGACCTCTACAAAAATGTTTGTAAATGAAATGCAAAAGAGGAGGGTTTTACGAAGATAATTCTAGCACTAAACTAATCCTATGAATTGAAGAGACTAATACTGCAAAGGTGAAATCAAACCAATCTTTGCTCTGCCAATTTCAACAATTCCATAAAAACGGTGCAATCTTCTGAGGTACCTAATATATTTTTACTTTACTCATGTTCACCAACATTTCAAACAATGAACGAAGTAATAGAAGTTAAGTTTACGATTCAACAGTTTAGTCTCCTTGAATCCTTCTCTTTAGCTCCTTGAATCAAAGTTTATAAGGATGATATGTGCATCCTTGAATCAAAGTTTATAAGGATGATATGTGCATCCTTGAATCCTTATATATGTGAAGGTTGGGAATTGGATAAACCACGACCCATACTTTTCTATCAATGCCATAGCTTCCTTTGATAGTCTTTTGTGCAACCCTCCTTGTAGTAAATGAGAGATACACTGAGAATGCATCGTTTACCCTTCTATAGTTTCCTTTCTCATGCAGCTGCAACTGGGGATTACACTTATATACTTGGAGTTGACCTCTTCTATTTCCTACTTCTCCTTTGCATATCAACACCTTATACTTTATATTCCTAGCCAACGTGTATACCATATAAGAACTCATATAAAATGTCTTTGTCCTTTCCAAGTTCCTCAACTGCATATCCAAGTTGTCACTCATCATCTTCGCCCAGTTTATCATTATCAACCCGGCTGCCATCTCCTCTACAAAGTAGAACATCCATTTTTCAAACAGTGCACCTTGAGGCTTCCCCATGATTCTATTTAATAGAAATATCATATCACTATACTTGTCCTTAAAATCAGTACATATGAGCCTCTTTGGTAGCTTGGAATGATGTTTGCTTGCTTCAATGACCTATCCATTGTTGATGAGAGTCATGCATGTATCCAACTTCTTCTCAAACATTGCCTGAGATTTCTCCTTAGTCCGAGTTAGCAAATTTGATGATAAGGAATCCCAAATGTTTCTCTTACTGCTTCTTCTGTGAGGAATGCAAGTATTACTCCTTTAGGTGTCTTTATTGTCCTTGATTGTGGATCATAGAGTCTCGCACATTGGACCATCAACTCGTTGCACTGAATTACCGGTGGGAAGCCTGCTGCTTGGTATATTCCATTCTTCATCAGGCTTACTGCCAAAGAAGATGGCATTTGATTCCGAATTCCATACCTCCTTTGTTTGGTCTTGGCCATATCCGATTGCTCAGAGTTGGTATCTCCAACTTTCTTCTGTTTAATGACATTTGCGACTCTAGAAAGAAACCTTCGACCACGTTCTTCATTTGTTTCTTCCTTGCAGCTATTCTAGATTTTGATCCTGACATGATCCTGTATGAAACTCAAAATTAGTGACTTTGGAGGGTAATTAAAATGCTAAGGGAGAGTAATCTATTTCAAAATCGCTTGAGTTCTGATTTTACTAATGAATTTCAGACATTTCAATCTTCTAAAATCAGAATTTGAAATCAAATAAGGCTCAATTCTGGAAAAAGCCATAATCAGTTGACAAAATTTGGAAAATAACGTCCTAGAAACCTGATTGTTAAATTTTTTTAATGAGTCCTGATTATAATTCGGACATGTGGATTTTAACTCCAAATCTCAGGAATTTGAATGATGAATCAAATAAATTCAGCGATCTTGTCCTTTATTCTGGATATTCGATCAGCCTCTTATCCTTCCTCGTGTGATTTGGAATTATGAATTTCCCTTAAACTTGCTTGTCTGTCGCTGGTAATTTGCTCTGCCTTGAAGAGAATCGAATTTGTGAGTTGGATGGTCATTGCTCTTCATCTTTATAGACTTGTGAATCCTTTATTAAGGGGGTCGGCTCATGTTTTTAAAATGTTTTGCTCCTCTTTTTTTGTTTTTCTAAAAAATCAATAAAACTCGTGTTCTTTCCCTCTCATAGGTGTTTTGCAAAAAAAAGCTTTTGATTCTCTTTAGGTGATTTGCAAAAAAAGTTATTGATTTTCTTGATTTGCAAGTTATAAGGGGATTCAATTCTCATTGGTGGAAATTCGTTCTGCATAGGAACAAATTTATCCCTACTTTTATCCCAACATTTTGTTAGAAACACTGAGGGGGGGGGGTGAATCAGTGTTTGTCTATTTATTATATTTCAGCAACTTTAAACATAAACCAAATATATATCAATTGAAGCTTAATACAAGAACACATAACACATGATATGATTACAGGGAAACCTTGATTAGAGGAAAACCCCGGTGGGAATTAGTATTCACAAATATTGCACTAGTATAATGAACTTGTTAAAGTTCCTTTGCCCTGTTAGGAGCAGTCTTTACAATGCAAGTACAACGACCTGGTTAAGGGTCTGACCTTGTTAGGAGTCTTTTACAAATAACCCTGTTAGGGGTGAGGACTCATTGTCCAAGAAGCTCACTACTCAGTAGGATGAAGGCTACAACCTCCTTGATAATAGATATACACTATATCCAAAAGTGAACTGTTGTATGTGACACAATTGTCTGATCAGTTCCGGTTATGCGCTGATGCTCTTATACTCTTAAAGAGCTTTATCTCATTCTGACATCTTATATTGTTCTTTTATATCTTTGCTCTGCATATTCGACAACACTCTAATACAACTTTGCATGTTATATATATATGTTCATGCCTAAATAAACGCGACCATAAACATGACCTTAGTCCGCCCAAAAACAATATTCACAACGCTTCCAAACAAATTGGCTTAAGCGTGTTTACAATAGTAATTAAGACATGATTACAAACATACTATAATAGGCGCTTGGCCTTTACATAATAAAATATTATACGCTGATCCAAAAACTGAAGTCGGCTTCATACTCTGTTTTTTGAACTGCTAGTATCATTGTTCTTGCTGTAACTTATCTGTACTGACATATCTGACCATGCGTGTCTAGGGAAAGCACAAAGACATACCATAGAACTTAAGTCTGAACGTGCATATCTTGATGTGATCGTATGCACATGCGCTGGTGCACTGATCGACTGCAAATCATTGTTCTGTCTTGACTTCTATACTTAGTCAATTTTCACTTCATAGTTTGCTGTCAAACTTTCATATGACTTTGTTGCCATAATGACAACACAAAAT
Source organism: Thuja plicata (assembly GCA_018584345.1). Taxonomy (NCBI): domain Eukaryota; kingdom Viridiplantae; phylum Streptophyta; class Pinopsida; order Cupressales; family Cupressaceae; genus Thuja; species Thuja plicata. Next base: position 2,857,918 of record MU224206.1, read on the forward strand.
AAGTCATATACACCCTGGGATTCAACTTGCCAACACATTTATCCATACTTTTGATGCGACCCCCCATAGGTAAGTTAATTTGTGAGCCTTAAGTGGAAAATTGAACCTCATAGTGATTTTTTTATTCCCAACTTTATCCCAACATTTGATGCGATCCCCTATAGGTAATTTTGATTCTTAGCTTTGAGTGGAAATGCAAACCTCATAGGGACAAAATTAATTTTTAGCATTAGCTTGTAACCACTTAGCATTCTAGATGATTTCCTTGATATCCTAACAACCTTTTTTTTTTGCATTTTGACGTGATCGAACTCAAAAACCAAAGACCTATTTATATTTGAAAACCGGAGACTTGGAATACCTAATAAGGCCCCATTTGGTTGCAGGCATTAGAAAATGCTGAATTTGATCAAATGTTGGAAATGGTCAAATCATGGATTTGATAATCCGATTTTTGAATTTTTTCGTTTTCGGAATATAGGTTGGACCATTTGGTTAACCCGGATAGGAGTGAGAAGAAGTATTTCCTCCGTTTGGTTCCACAATTTGAAACTGGAATTGGAATTTGTTAATGATTTTTTTTTTTTTTAAATTCCTTTTTGGCCAGGTTCTTTTTGAACAGTTTGTGATCGATGTGTTCCTGGAATGTCCTTGATGAAAAAAACAGCCGGTTTTGTCTTCGCAAAGCTTTCGCGCCGCCAACATTGCAAATGCTGCGCCTAAAGAATGGTCGGCAACCCACACTTTGTAGTGCCTGTGCTTTGCAATGGCTGATCTGACGACGCCTAGGGCAGAATCAAACCTAGGGGTTTTGTGCAGGCCGTTGTTTATAAGAATTAGATTGTAGTTTAAGTTTCGCCATAAAAGAGTAGGGGTAGGGCAAGATTAATCGGCTATAGTTGCCATGAAAAGCAACATCCCAACTATAGTGTCATTGCATCCTCACAAGTTTGAGAGCCAAAACTATACGTGGATAGAGACCCACCAGTGCAAGCATCTCGTCCTATCCCAGCTTCTTTCATCGGATGGGTGGGTGGCCCAGGGTTTTGAATTTTCCGTTCGTTCATAGACGGCCCTGAAGATCGAATCGTCGACCTTGTCGATCATAATCTATACGGGATGGTAATGGAAGAATGTCCACCGGGCGAGAGCTAGGGCATCCAGAGCCGTGCCGTTTTTCTTAGTGATCTCTTTCGAGAACGTAAACTACTTGCACCAGAGTGCCCACAACGATTCGCCTGTGCGATGGATCGCTCCTGCGAAACAAAATGGTCAAAAATCATGTTTTTAAACGTTGCAATGTAACTGTCTGTGATTTTTTTGGCTGCACGCGGACCCCAAATTTTAAGTTTGTTTGCACGCGGACCCAAAATGGTTTCAAAATGGGGATTGAGAAAACAAGAATTTGGCCCTCAAATTCCAATTCCACCTTTTCAAGTGGAAGATGTAAATGTTCATTTCGGGTCAAAATGAGCATATACATTTCCCTCTTCTATTTTCATTTTGCACTTCCATATAGAGGATTGGACAAAATCGGAATTAGGAAATGCCAATTCCAGCCTAATTCCCGCAACCAAACGGGGCCTATGGAATTCATGACTTGATTCGGGACCTTTCCTACATCCTTGAGGAACTTGACCTTTGATACTGGCACTTCCTAATAATGGAAATTTGTAAAACTAAAAATTTCCCAAATTTAACCTTCATTGCTAAAAAATGACACTTTCTAAAAAGAGAAAAAAAAAACAACATTCTAAAAATAGAAAGTTGTCCGAAACCAACCCGGAAAATTGCATTCTTCTTCATTAACTTGTCTGAACACATCTGCAACATCAGTATATCCTTCCAACCGTTATGGTAAATCGATGTTGTATTAAATAGAGGAGATGAAAGCTCCTTATAAAGATTATTAAAGATGATGTTTCTAAATGAAACAATCATGAACTAAAGATGAAAATAGAAACTACCTAATAAACTAAAGACTAACTAAGATGACCATTAAAGAAACATTACAATATTCTAATACCCTCCCTTAGGCCCCGTTTGTTTGCAGGAATTGGAAGTGACACTTCCCGGTTTTGGGAGTGACACTTCTCGTTTTTGCAAATCCGCTGTTTGTTTCTCTAAATTGCAATTCTGGATTTGTCAAGTAAAA
>MU224206.1:2872265-2883351 GCA_018584345.1 Thuja plicata
GTGCAGTTTCTGCGGGTTTCCAGGGAACTTACTATTTATAGTAAGTCAGCAGGGGTCAGAATTCTCGGCTTTTCAGTAGTGGACTTGGAGCGTCTCGTTGAGAGCTTTCCGGCGAGCTATCACACGACAGCATCTGAGCTCGTCTGGGCTCCCGTTTTAATGTCGGATGATTTCCTCATTTATTATTTTACTTTATAACTCAACGATCATTTATCTAAAGTGACTTAAAGTGAGTCTATAAAGAGACGAAATGGGCATACGAAGGGTCATAGTGGGGAAACTGAAGAGTCACAGCTACAGCCATAAGAGGAGGTTTTGGAGACTCATTGAGCATGTTTCAATAATATAGATTTTATTTCTCCTTGAGAAATCGAGAAGCTTCAGCTATCGAATCAGAAATCTGAGGACGGAAACCTTCAGCATTTCTTGGTGGATTGGACAGAAACCCGATTCATCCTGGTGCAGATTCACTTCAGAGTTCGCCATTGTTTCATCAGGTTCTTGATCAGCCGATCTCACTATTATTTCTGCATTTCAGTTTGGATATTGTACTGTTTGGTTATTGTATTGTCGCATAATACAAAACCATATTTCTGAGGTTTTTATGAGAATGTACTTGCTGGTTATTTGAATATATATATCTGCTGGTTATTGTTCTGGGTTCAACGATTATTTGCATGTTATTGTCTGTTTTAAATCTACATGAGATTAATTGGGAAAAATCAGTAAATGGCCGGTTAGGGTCATTTCACTGTATGGAACAAGCAATCCAAATAGCAAGAAGAGGTACATGAAGATATCCGTACGAGACTAGAAGAGGCCGTACAATGGAAACAAGCCAAGTAGAATACCATATGATGGAAGTGTAGATAAAACTCACAAACTTCAAGTTTTGAGCAAACCGTACGCAGTTCGTACAAGGAGCACACAAGCCACGCAGAGATAGTACGCCGTATGGTGGGAAAGAAGAGCACAAGTCGGATGACATTCATATGACGTACGAGAGGGGATATACTCATTAGACTGACTGTACGCCATATGGGAAGAGAAACATCCCACAGGGACGCCGTATGAAAGAGGAAATCAGGGCAACACTGGTCGTACACCGTACGGACAAGGGAGTGTGTGGAGGAACGGTCACCATACGGTTGCCAGAAGCGGAAGAGAAGAGCCGTATAGATGAGACAAGGCAGGGCCGCACGAAGGAGAAAAGGTTGGGCCGCACAAAGGAAGAGAAGAGCTGTACAGGAGAGACAATGCTGGTCCGTACAGAGGAGCCATGAGAGGGACGCACAAAAGAAGAGAGCCATACAGAGGAGAGAAAATGGAACCGTATGACAAGACCAAGCCGTACGAGGAAAGAAATCAGCCGTACAAGCAAATGAGAGTACCGTACAGTGTAGAGAAAAGTTGCACCCCATACATGAACTCTCTATTTTCTGGCTCCTTCAACATATTTTTTGGCATAAAAAAAAATCAAGAAAATGGTGCGCGCCATGGAGTTCTGTGTGGTTTTGAAGGTGCTAATTTGGTCTTGGCGGCGGGGGCTCTGCCTCTCGACCTGTCCTTTACCTTGATAGGGAGCGCGCAAGGGGCACTACCTCTGGACCCCGCGAGGGGCGCTGCCCCCACAACCCCATTTTATTTTTGAACTACACTACAACTTTAAGTTTGTGCAGTACAAGTCATTATCTACACTCTTGTCATTAGTCTTCCTGGATATTACTTGATGTATACTTGTCGTCTGGAAGACGACTTTTTCTTTTGGGGGGGGGGATGATGTAGTCAGTATAAAATGCCTTTTGTTATGTTGATAATATTGGTTATCCATCAATGTATTAATTGTATGTATTAAATTTGTTATCAGTCTCGGGTAGTTGTTGTGTCGGTTGGTTGACATTTGTGTGCCTCTTGGCAATCGTCGGGTCCTTTAAATATGTCATGTACCACCAAGGAAGGGGCATGGTATCGTGGGGTAAATTGTAATCCTTGGCCGACCATCTTGGGTCTTCTTCTTTATAATGAATGCATGAGCTAATAAAGATATATTTTACTCCTATATCTGGTACAGACTGCCATTTGTATCATTATTTCATGTATGTTAATTCCCAGGTATATAACAAAGAGAGCATTTTTTGTAGATGCTAAGTTGTATTATATTTTAAAATCTTAACAATTCTTTTCAAATGGTGGGCTCTCATTAATAACAGTTACTTGCATGCAGAATCCATATTCTGTGAATTTACTTTTGGCTGGATTTGACAAGGATCTTGGCCCTTCACTGTACTACATTGACTACATTGCAACCCTTCACAAGGTTGATAAAGCAGCGTTTGGATATGGTAAGTTCCTGGAAATTTCTGACTTCTGCTCTATAAGTTTGGTTGGTTTCTGTTCACTTCCTACTGTATAAAGGTTCCATTCATTGCATCAATTATGTTGTAACTCCTCGTATGATTAACTTGTATATTGAAGGTATTATAAATGGGCTCTTCTTTGGCATTGTGTTTCTACAGGAGCTTACTTTATTCTTTCAATGATGGATAAATATTATCACAAAGGTATGTCGCTGGAGGATTCCCTAGAATTGGTTGAGAAATGCATCTCAGAAATTAAGTCCAGATTGGTTATTGCACCTCCAAATTTTGTCATCAAGATTGTTGACAAGGATGGTGCAAGAGAGCACAGCTGGCGCAAAACTATTGGGGATGTAGCTGCCCCACCTGTAGTAGAATTATCATCACCAGTAGAAGTTCAAAGCTAGAGAAGGATTGGTTTATGACCAAAGCACATGTGGTTATCTAGAAATGTTTTTTTTTCCTAATTTAAAAGAGCATCTTTGGTCAAGTTAGGGAGATTTGCAATGGATGTAACCTCAAGATAATCTAACTAATAATGTGATTAATTTTTAAATTACAGTCAACTGAAATTATATGGAAATGCTTGAACTGGTTTTGTTTATTTCAGTGAATTCACTGCATTTTTGAAGTGTTGTTTTTTTGGGTATTCTGTTGTCAAAGCATGCTGAGGGAATGCCCAACTGTGATTTGTTGCCTTGGCCTTTCTCAGCTGCTCCTTATTTTAGTATTGATAACTAATCACATTGCTTGTACTCTCCTTTGTTGTGGATATTCATGTTAATTATTTTGTTAGTTTTGTTTGCCTGTTTAAATATTTGTTTCAATATAATTCATTTATTTATTACTTTGCACTTCCATTGTGAAATAAGCTTTTAAGTTTTTAGGTTCTTGGACTGGCTGCATCAGGTTTTTTGGTTGTATGTGACACTACATAGATGTATGAACAGTCGTATTTCACTATTTATTCAATTCTTACAATCAGAAGTTATTTCTTGAGTTACGAGTATTCCTCATAATTTTTTCTCTGTCTTTGTAGTAGGTTATGATATCATCCGTAGGTTATGGCACTATAGCATACTAGCCTATCACTAGTTTGGATATTGGCTATTTAGTACTGTGGGGGGACAACAAATTATTATATTGGAAATGTTGAGAAGCCCCTTGTATTTGATGTGCTCTCTCTCTCTCTCTCTCTTGCTTGCTATACCCCCACCCTCTCTCTGTTTTGATGTCTGGTTCTCACCCTTTTTGTAGCTATGGATTTAATTCCATTCAGGAAAATATCAGACAAGGATAATGGGAGGTATGGGAAATGGGGCCAGAGCCTGGAGGTTGAGTTCCCTGTACTATGGATAATCGGGTCAGGGATATTGAAGCACAGTTATCATCTTCATCCCTCATAAAAGTTTTGGGAGGACGAGGCACTCAATTTTTCATTGAGATTCTTGATCCATCAATCAAGTGATTCCTACAATGGACAATGCAGGGAGCAAGAGCAAACCATAGTTATAATCCAACCATCATCTAATAATTGGGAGGACAAGGAACCTCGGTACAGGGAAGAGGCAAGTGTTGTCTAGAATACTTGATTGCAGTCTTGGATTGTGAAGCAACTACAAAATTGATTTTCTTCTCAAATCTCCTCAATCATTTTTCGCAAAGAAGTTAAAACATCATTGGACTATATTTCAAAATTAGTGACATGGGCAAAGTTTGCCATGGAACATTTGCGGAGGCTGAGCATTAAACAGTGATTAATCCTATTTTTTTCCACCAATCAAATTTGTTCATGTTATCTCTTGCTAAACACTAATCTAATGTTTAAAACAATAAACTGGTCAAATTTTAATATTAGAATTTTATTTGATTATTTTGAAAGTGTCCGACTGGTCAAGGCAGAGGTGTGCTCAGTTCTCAATACAGGAGAACACACAATTAAAGAGGTGCTCAGCTCTCAACGCAAGAGAAGGCACAATTAAAGAGGCAGCAGAACAGGGCTGTGAGGGGTTTACGTCTCTTGTATTTACCATCTTTGCATGAGGTTGCAGGTAAAAAACCATTGAAATGGACAGTTGCTACAATCTACAATAACATATTCTTTTTTCCGTTGCCCTGCAAATGCAAATCAACGTCACATGCAAGAAGAATCTCATTTAAATCCAGTGAATCCTCTGTTTGATCAGAAACACAGACAAATAATGAAGACGCACCTGCAGAATAGGAGGAGATAAAGCCCTCAGAAACGACTTCCTCTGCCAAGGCCTCATCTCTGTCAATTGACAGAAAGTTGAAGAAAGTAAGCCACTAATTAATTCAGTGTATTTGTTTAAAGCCATGACCCACAGTGGAACTTATCGGAGTATGTTTGCTTGATTTGAGATTGTTTATAGAACTTAATTTTAAAACAAATGCTTTGTTCAACTGCGCTTGGTGGAGTGGTAATCTTGCTGTGAAAGAATCAACCTTTAAATCCAATGGACATGCCTTGGCTGTGGATGCCACCTTAGTCACATTATTTCTCCGAATTTCAACCACGAGGTTTGAAATTCTGCGCACTTCAAAACTCGAAAAAAATTTCTTTTAAATTCGTCAAAAGTTCTTTCAGGTCGGGGTGCAGGACGTGAAACATATTTTAAAACAATGTTATTTTAACCCAAGATTATTTGAACAGCTGCCATTGCGATTTGGTATTCCTTCGAGACTGTTCCTGCAAGATACTCCTGTAACAAGGGTGCAGCACCAAGTTCTGAGAAAGAGCAATCAACCCAAGCTGGAGAAGCCGTTAATGATCAACAAAATGTAGTAGTTAGGAGATAATAGCAGAAGAAGAACCCCCATGTCATGAATTAGATAGGAAATCGTTTGCTTCATCTGGGTGTTAAACATAATTTAGAAACGGTTCAAGGATCAAAGAGTTTCCTGAATACAGCGAATCTGAGTTTTACAGAAGAGCTAAAGTGGATGCATAATTTGCAGGTGGTGTTGCTGGAGTCATCTGCGACTGAGCACCAATTGTTGTAGCAGTGGGAGTAATCACGATCTCGCTCTACTCAAACAAAATTATATTTTCATATTTTATATACTAGCAATCACACCTTTAGTGTGTAATGGGTACGCCGATTAGGTATGGAAGGTCTTCTCTCTCTCTCTCTCTCTCTCTCTCTCTAGTTTGACAAAAACTATACATTATTGGTGATGAGGTATATTTGATCATGTTCCATGTCAAGAACCCTTAAATATTCAAGTGAGTTGCAATATGTCTAATACGCAATTTGACTACGATTCATGAATACAACTTTTATAAGCATGTGAAGTGAATTGCCATATGTTAATTATGGTTTACATTTGATTGTGATCAATTTTTATAAATCTAAAGAATGTGTGATAAATGGTAGATTATATTTGACTAGGTTACATGTTAACAAACCTTTAATATGTCATTGAATCACATTATGCCTATTATGCATTACATTTGATTGTGATCTATAATTACGAATTTTTGTATGCCAAGTAGATTAGTTCTAGTCTTACAACAACATATGAAGTCATTGTTTTTAAATGATATTAATGTTTAATGAGGATAAGAAAAATAATTAAATATCAAATATTTAATATGTATATCTATTTATTATTTAATTATAAATATTTTATTATAAAAATAGTATTATGATGATCTATTATTGTATATTATTACTTTAAAAGATATTTTTTATATTAAAAATTGAGGGATCAAAAGAGTTTATACAGAGAAAAAGGGAGGCAATGCCTCAACCCGCAGACACAGCAGAACGAACCACTACATCATAGAAGGTAAAAAGTCATCCAACAACAAGATTCACAAAAGTAACAGGTAGGTAACAACTCTCGTGAAAATATTCACAAAAAGGGAGATCGGCAAAGAAGGTTCTCCTATTGAAGAACCTCATCAAGATTTCCCACCCAGGTGGTCCAGCCTTGAGGACCCTCCATCCACACCACCTTCTTCTAATCCAGGATCTGAGTAAACATATTGAGCTTTTCAAAGTAGTGACCTCTATTGTCTTTGATATCCTTGATCAACTTCTTGAGTGCATCATCAAAGGCAATCTGATTTTCCGCAACTCTAGCCTACTCAAAGCCATCTTTCATTTCATAAATGAACATAGTAGCATGTCCGTCTCTGAGGAACCACAACAACTTTTCCCTTTCCAAATTCATCACACAAAAAATCTGCGCAGCAATTTTAAAACGAATGAGTTTTCTAAGAAAACCAGTAAGAGACCTACCATTACCTTGAAACTTTTCCTCATTTCTAAATTTTCAGATAAACCAAAGGATGAATGAGGAAACAATTTGCTAGAACAAATTAGCATCTTTTTTAAGCCCATGAATGAAACCAGTAATAATATCAAGAGTACAAACATGCTCAGTAAAAGATATTCCAAACATCAACCAGACTTCTCTGGCAAATCTACAGTCCAGAAAAATGCGTCGCATAGTCTCAGGTATCCCACAAACAAAGCAAAGGTCATAAGCAGCCAGCTAGTTCCTAACAGGCAGTCTATCGAGCACGAGTTGCCACTTGAAGCACTTGATCTTAGGGGGGATGGGAGATTTCCAAAGATTCTCAAAGGTTTTCTGCCAGTCAGAAGAACTAGTGTCAACATACCAAAAGGAATTAAAAGATATTGTTAACATAACATTATATAATTGTATATTTATATAGAATATTCAACTATTTTAAAATTAAAGTGTACTTTAAAATAAAATATTTAATAATATATTTTATTCTAAATAATATGATTATATAATATCTATTATAATATTTTATAATATAATTTTTTGAGTAATAATTAAAAATTGATCTAATCTAATAATAATATAATAGTATAGTATATATAATTGTCCGTTATAAGTATAATTAATAATTAAAATATAATATAATTATTATAGTAAAGTTAAAAAATAAATTATTAATATGAATAATATTAATGCCTAATATATATTATAATTTTAAATAACATTATGATAAATGAGTAAAGCTAATATCAATAGAAATAATCTTTAAAAGAATTCAAAAGTAATAATTTTTTTGTATTGATAATAAGAGGATCAAAAAGAAATTACAACATAGAGTACCATAGTATCAAAAAGAGGCAAAGCCTCACCTGGAGAAATTTAAAGGAAGAACAAACGGAGGAGAGTTAAAGTTTCAACACATCAAAAAGAAGGTAACATCAAGATATTAATGCATAATATCATAGTAGGTGTCGATCCACGCAGTCCACCCCAAGGGGCCGTCCATCCAGACAATGCTCTTTTTAGCTAGGATTTGAGATAGCATGAAGATCTGGTCATCTGTGACATTTTTATTCTTCTTAAGCTCCTTATGGAGATTCTTGACAGTTTAATAAAAAATAGCAAGATTGTCCATGTGCCTTCCCCACTCGTATCCATCTTTCATCTCGAACACGAACATGGTGGAGTGCCCCATCTGCAAGAACCTTTTCAGCTTATCCCTCCCAATCAACATGTGAATAGATACCTGCGAGGAGATTTTAGAAAAAGTGAGTTTACGATATAACTCAGTAAGGACCCTGGGATTGTCTTGAAATTTTTCTTCATTCCTGCATTTTCATATCTACCAAAGGATGTTAGAAGACAAAATATTCCAAAACAGATTAGTATCCTTTTTTAAACCATTGACATGCCCATTGATGATTTAAAAAATAGTAAGATATTTAGGATAAGTAATACCAAACATAATACAAATTTCTTTAGTAAAAATACAGTTGAAGAGGAAATGTCTGCAGGATTCAAGAAGCTTGCAGAAGCTACATATTTCAGTATGTGAGGGGTCTTTCCTTATAGGAAGTCTGTCAAGCAAAGTGAGCCATTTGAAGCAACTAATCTTAGGGTTAACGATATCTCTCCAAAGTTTGTCAAAGTATCTTTTCCAAGTATTAGCTTCCAGATCAGTATACCACATTTTATTGACACGAGTGATGATAGCATCATTATGATTTAAGATTTTATAAATGTTCTTGGCTTTAATTTTAGTCACAATGGTACCATCAGGCCATTTAATTTCCATAAATCTGTGGGATTCAATATGACAGGCGGTGGGAAGATCCTTACAACCTTTAACAACCATATTATAAGTCTTCTTTTGAGATAAAGGGATGTTATATCTAGTTTTGAGCACCTCCCAACTTATAAGTCTGTCATGTTCAAACAGGCATATAAATTATGGGATACCCAAACTGTGCCAAACTTTAGCAGTTTACCAGAGATGTGAAGATTCCACCAAATGGATCTTTCACCAAAAAGAAGGTTATTTTCATGGAAGGCCTTATTAGAGATAAGATGTTTAACATGTTCCCAGGCCTTCCGTATAGTTTTAAAAATTGTAGACCCTTGGATAGAGATAGGGAAGTCTCCAACAAGGAGGTCACAAAGGGGCAGGTTTTTCCAAGATTTAGCTTTTCTAGGGAAGCCTCTCTCAATTTTTCCTCTAATAAGAATCTTCCATGGTTCATAGCCATCTAGAGAGTGGAAAATCCATTTGGCAGCAAGGGTAATCCCTTGATTTTTAATGTCTTTTAATCCCAGCCCTCCAAGAAGTTTTTCAGTGTGGCACCAGTCCCATTTAACAACGTGGAGCTTTTTATCCCCTTTACCATCTGACCAAAGAAAGTTCCTATACCTTCTAATTTTTACATCTTTATATTTCTTCTCCCAACTCTCCCTCTATATGTACATCTCTATCCCTCCCTCTATATGTATCTTCCATCTGCACTCTCCCCCTCTCCCTCTCTCCTCTCCACGTCCCTCTTCCTCTCAATCTCCATCTCCACACCTCTCTCTATATCCTTACATTATATCTTGCACCCCTCCCTCTTTCTATCCCTATCTCTCCCTCCTCAAACAGACATCCTATCTCTCTCTCTCTCTCTCACACACACACACACACACACACACACACACACACATCAATTGGTTGTATATCTTACATTATCCATCTGTGGACATCAACCATTGATTGAATCCAATGGAGGACAAATTTGATTTCTAGATTTGTGATCCTACAGTAATGGGTCATTCATGGTGGGGGATTTGGCGAGGGAGACGATGACATGTAGGAAAGTAAAGGTGGGGGATGTGGCGCTAGGGTGTGGGCATGACAATGTGGGCCTTTTCATTGGTGTAGCTGGGCTTCTTGGTCTAGTTCATGGGGGCTGATCTATTTTCCTTCTCAGACCGCCTCTCGCTTTGCTAAAAAATTATCATACTATTTAGTGGACAGACAAACTACATGAAGCATCAGTTTTCTCATGTTCGGCTCCTCTGCACTGCCTAGATCGACATTTTATACGTCGCTTTTGAGCAATCCCAAGTTTAACACCTTCTATTACGTGCAGCTGAGCGGTATAAGTGTTGGGGAATGACGCCTGAGTTCGATTCTAACATCTGTGTTTCAGTTTGTTGGGAGTGGAAATTGAGGGGTTGTTATCGATTCGGGGATTTATGTTACGCGTTTGGTTCAGTCATTGGAATAATTATAAATAATAAATGTAAATTTATGGTTGTCCTCTTGGGTCTATAAGATAAAATATTATTAATTTACATTAGCAAAAGTGGACCAGAGTCGTATACGCTATTAGATGACATGGACAATTTCAATGCTTCTTTTCCCCTCACATGCATACAACTTGTAAATCCACGTCAATGCTCTCTATGCTTATCCACTGAGCTTCTGGCTATAAATTCATGCCTCCCTTGTTTTGAGAAGCGAAGAATTGAAATTAAGTTATGTTCCTTCTATGTTAAATACTTTGACTGGAATTAAGTTTAGAGCAGATTTTCCATGAGCGTCGAATCTGGTAAGCAAAATGCTGAACTTGAACCCGGTGAAAAAATTCAGTTGGATCCGTGAGTGGGCAATGGAATGCTTAGTGGACCGACTTTGGGAATAGGTGGACCGGTCACTGGACTCCTTTGTTACATCTTCTCCATTTTGAGCATCCTGCTCTGCATGTGTTTTTGTGCCCTCCTGGGAGAAGACGACAATACAAGGGTGGACAAAGTAATGAGGAAATTTTATTCATAGTGGACCAATACTTGTGCACTAAGTGAGACCATCAAAATTGTTTACAGTAATTCATCAAATGTACTACACGAATCCTATGATATGTGATTAGTCCTCTTTCTTGTAGTAAGCTTTGTGCAATTAATGCAGACGATCTTTCTTCTTCATGAATCCTATGATATGTGATTAGTCCTCGTTCTTGTAGTAAGCTTTGTGCAATTAATGCAGAAGATCTTTCTTCTGCACGAATCCTATGAATGTCCACATGTTGAAATAAGTGATCAATTACAATAGTCCTCTGTCACAACATTTCTGCAAATGAGTTGAACAATTATTTAAAATCATAATAACAATTCAAAAAATAATAATTTAGAATTTACATTCAATCTCACATTAAGTCTGTAATAATAAATACTTAGCATTTACTTTAAAGTGAAATTCAATTTTTTTTTTACTGTGTGATTTCAAGGAAAATAAATAGTATTTAAGTTAAATAAAACAAAATGCAAATGTATCATAATGATAAATGGCAAACTCTTATTTGAACTCAATCTTACATAAAAGAAATTTGTATTAATAACTATTATTGTAGACGTCAATAACTATTTTTTGTATTGTTTTATATAAAGGAAATAAATTATATTTAAGTTTAATAAAA
>MU224206.1:2898916-2918541 GCA_018584345.1 Thuja plicata
TATATATATATATATATATATTTGTGTGAATGTGTATATGAAAAAGCATAAGCAGATGTGTTTTCAAAATATTTGTATATGGTCATAGATACACATGTTTATATATATTCGTATATATGTAAATGCTTTTATGCCTGAATAAAAACCTTTATGAACCATACAATTCAGACATACAATACTCCATTAATTTGTCTACAAATCTACAGTATCACTATGAAAAATAAAGTGATTATCAGTATGCTGCACTATGAAACCATTTTGAACTTAAAAAAAGAAAAGGAAGATGACCTCAAACCATGTTTGGATCAAAAAGAGGAAGAGAGGCTAAATGAGAGCAATGTTGTGGAACCCTCTACCTGAAGTCCACAGAGAGCATTTTCTATGTAGACTTCAAGATAAAAGATTCCACAGACATACCATCTCTGTTAATATTAACTTGCTGCCAGATTTTTAAGACAAACAGAAGCATAAAGATAATACCTCAAGAGGGAACTTTCTACAATATCTAGGGGACTCAGAAATACTTTTTACATTTCCTTTACTGAAATTCAGGGCAGGAATAACCTATTTTTAGCTTCCTGGTCTTATGTATATCTTATGACCCCTGGCGTAGTTTTCTGCTAGGCTTCCTTCCTGTTCCTTGGCATCATAGGTCGTCCCACACTGTCCTCTTTTTTAGTGTTCATAGGCCTTATTTCATGGATTTATTACTTATCTTTAAAAAATCATTATTTATAGAGGAAAAATAAAATGTATGCCCCCCAAGCAAATCTAATAGAAAAAATCAAATTTATTGTTTCTGCAAGAATATAATTCAGTCTAACTTATGATTGCAAATGCCTGGTAATTGTGCCTAATATCATAATACTTTGTAAATTTTTCATCCTTTGGCCAAAATGGTTTGTAGGACTATCTGAATGCATTTAATTTAAATATTCCTAAATTGAATCTTAAGTATAAGGGCTTCCCAGTTTTCTCCTGCTCACTGGATATTTTCTTGGTGGATTGTTTCAGAAGTCTCAAGTTCATAATTTAAAATTTCAGACCACTCAAACCCTTGTTCCTTATTTCTGTCCTCCATCGTTGTTCCCATCATATTTTCTTATGCAAATATTATGCCCAAGATGGCTTTGATTATTTCAAGAATTAGTCTCAAATTTCTTCAGATGAATCTAGTCCAGAGCTCTGAAGCATTGGATACTAATATTTCTGCACAGATAATTCTAAAAGAATCTAACATATGTTTACACTGCAAGAAAACTACCCATAATAAAAAAATCATTACCACTGCTTTGCAGTATTTCTATGCTTCCCTTTTCATGTTTCTCTGCCCCTACAACTCTTCAAATTGAGACTCATGGAATAGAAATAAGTCGTCTTGTCTATAATGTGTGTTAGGTTATTATTGCAGATAATTGTGTCATGTTTGTCGACCCATGTCAGCATAAGCAGAATCAACCTGCATGGCAAAACTAATTTCCCCTCAAATCCAGCCAAGAACGGGGGTGGCTTGAGGCAGCTGTAACATTTGTGGACCTCTAGACCTTGCGTTGGAGGGACACAATTAAAATCACTTCAGTTCATTATCATTATATAGAGAGCAGTATAAAAGGAAATGTGTTTAGGCTTTATGTGTGTACAAGTAGTTCAAAAGACTGCAGGGACATTTGCTCCAAGGGCGTTTACTTCCAGAAGAACCCTGCTGTTCCTGGAACAATTCTGTACAGTGCTTTGAAGTACAAGGATACTTGTCCATGTTGATGGGAGGAGTCCTTTCGGTCAACCTTGTGTTTCCCTCTAGCGAACCAGATATTTGAGGCTGATGGGAATGTGGTCTATTTGGATGTTCAGTAAGTTCTCTAATGCTTTACATTCATTTACTTTAAGCGATGCTCCATGGCTTGATATGTTTCTGGATTATATTTTTTCTCAGCCATTGTCAATGAAAGTAGATTTCTAATTCAGACTAAAAATATCAGAAATTGCAATTCATGACCCACAAAATATGACCTCAGTAAAAGGTATTATTAAAGACCTTGCCAATCCATTGTACTGGAAAAGACCAATGTGCAACATGATTATGGTCTAGGGAGTGTTGTCATGTGAACCTCATTTAGCTAAGAAAACGTTGTTGTTCATCATGCTAAGCTGCTGTCATTTTGGATAATTAATAAACATGATGAAAGTACTTTCTCTTGCAATCGGGATGAATTTGGTCCTCTGCCACATTTTAGTATTTGTTTACTTTACACATCATTATCAATTTCTTTTTTGAAATTTAAGACATATTTCTGGAGCCTAAACTTTATTAATTTGTAACTAAATTTCCTTCTTTGGAAATAAAGTACCATGAAAATTGTGCAGGCAGGGACAGTTATCGCAGGGCTTATTGCATTGGAAATAGCCAAACAGGAATTTCAGGGCAGCTCTATTTAATGGATCGTCTTGCTATGCTATTTTGTACGTGTTGTTGCATATTAGATATCCACTATTTGAAAATGATCCTTTCTGTGAGTCCATCATCAATATATACACTGTAGACCCAATCTATGCTCATAGGTGCTGCTTCTCTCTTTAAATTTCCTTTGCTACAATACTTCTTAGTCCCTAGTGAATTCATAAGAAATTCAGTTAGGGCTTTTAAGTCTAATACTGTGCTTTGAAATTATTGTCTTTCTTCATATCAAAATTAAAACAAAATTGTTTACAACCACTAAAGGCATACCCAGTCTAAAATTTTCTGACAGTTTTATTCTCATTAGATACAGTCAATAAATTTGTTCTGTTCCAGTTAAGTTTGAGACTTAATTAAACTGATTGATGTTTGAAAGTGCCTCACTGAAATATCGTTAAAGCACACTAAGCTTATTTACTCCTTGGATGCATAATTGGTCTCTTGGTCTATATTGCTCTCCTAAATCATCTGCCCAACTTGATATTTCATTTTGATATTTGGAATAAATGTTTTATTTTGTTTTCAGTGTATGATGCCATGAAACCAACAAACTTCTAATTTGCAATCCATTTAAATGTAGATAGTCATTGGTGCTTTTGCATTGTATATTATTTCGTTTTTCAAGCAAGAACTTTTGTTTGATGATTAGTTTCAGTATACAATTTTTGTTTTTGTTTTGGTGTGTTTTCACATTTTTATTGTATCGTAGTTCACTCATTATAATATGACAGAAGAACCAAGCAATTTGAAGTGTATTAAGGACATTACATATCTGCATAGAGATTTCTTAGTCAGGTATTACTAGAACAGTGAATGCTTCTGTGATTGTTTTTCTTAGGTGCACAGATTGTCCTGCTCTGCATTTCCTAGTTTATATCTCTTTCGCTTTCACATTGACTTGCATTACATTGATTTTTATTAAAGCTAGCCTTCATTGATGTTGGCATGCAAAGTCTTCTTTACAACGTCCATACCATGAGCTTTAAATATAAGGCTATATCAAATCTTTAATTTAATCTATGTATTGCTGCAGCAGGCACAGGCAGGAAGCTAAATTTTGACCAGGAAAATGGCATATATCTCCTGATGGTTGCCATACAATATTTGTTCACTCTAACAGATATATGTGGCATACAATATTAGTTCACTCAACAATTTTCTGACAGTAGGGCTGGTACTAATGCAAATAGTTTAGGGAGAAAAAGGCACATATCTCCTGATGGTTGCCATACAATTCTAGTTCACTCTAATTTTCTTACAATAGGCTTGATACTAATGCGAATAGTTTAGGGTCGTAGCCCTGTTCAGAGAAAGGACTCAATTTAAAGGCCAACAAACCTAATTTGTGTTCTTAATTTCCCTTCTTTGAACTGAATCATTTTATTAGCAATTTCTAAAATGATGCAGTTGTTATCGTTACTTTATGCATCTTTTATATAGCTTTGCAACTCCATACAGCCACAGATAGCATATTGAAGCCCCCAACAAAATCGTCCTACCAAGAATGGTAGGAGCTACGTTGCATTGCAGCACTTGTTCTTTTTTATAAAGTTTTATTTTTTTTCAAAAGGAAGAAATAATTCCCAAAGTTATGACTCAATTGAAGTCAAATATATACATGTAGTAGAAAATAACTAAAGACTACTTTCTAAAGCAACTTACCTAAACAACAGGCTTGCATGTAGAAATTGTGGACGTGCAAAGTATGTGGAAGACAAAGAGTGAGCTTTAAACCACATTGAATGTGTTTAGAGAACACATGCATTTCTAAAGGCATGCAACCTATCAATGTACAACCTGAGTTGGCCTAGTGGTGGAGAGTTTGTGCTCTTAAAAGAGAGGTCACAGGGGTAAATCCCATGGGCTAAGGTATGTATGCCCTTATTTATAGTACAGTTCGGTGCCTTTCGCAAGGAGTATGGGGTAGTCCCATATTATTCTCACAATATGTAGACCAAAAAACAGATGGCTGGTATAATGGACTATAAAAGTTCCTTTCCTTTTCCTTTTCCTTTTCCTTTTATGCAACCAAAGCATGCAATGTTGGGGGGCTGTGCATGGATGCACAAGAAAACAATGTTTGCATGTAGATAACATTCCCGAGTTATTGTAGAGATAATTCTGCAAAAGGTGCCAAGGTAGAGGATTCATGAAGGGGGAGTAGCTCTCTGTAAATTCCAAGAAAATGTCATTGATAACGATTGAATCTCATGGTGCTTGTGAAGACATCTTCTAGTAGAGGTTGTTGCCTAGACAACATTAACTAGATACTCATGTTGTGGGGTTGTGTATCTATTAGGATGTTTAACCTTATCACTCTCAACAACTCCTTTTCTCTTATGGAAGTAAATGCACAATGGTTGCATGGAACTAATTCTAAAAATTTATTAGAATTCATGATATTCTTTACTCTTATCCCTACTCTCTTCCTATAAAAATAGAAGTTTTCCCTGGGTTTTGTATTAGAGAAAGATCCACAAGATCCTCCAATTTATTTTCCAAATTCCCTTCAAAATAGTAATTTACTAGCATATTTTGATTATTGATTATCTCATTCGAAGGAAGTTGGGTGTCTTTTAGTACCATTTGTTGGAATAATTTGCTCACTCTTTGCGGTGTTGATGCTAGTAGACTTATTGTTTCTAACTATAGACATCTAAAATGGCTATGCTTTTCAACTTGTCATGTTATCACATTTACTTGTCCATATTGATTAAATCATCATTTTTAATTATTAATTAAACCAAATATTTGGTTTTTAATTAAATAATTTTATTTAATCAATTCATTATTCCTTTCCTTTAATAATTAAATAATTTTTAAGTATTTATTTATTTCATTAGTCTTTTCTATTCATAAGTAAATAATTTTATTATTTGATTAATTTCTCTCATAATTAAATATACAACTTTTAGAAATTCTTTAATTATATTTCACTCTCAAATTAAATGAAAATGTTTATTTAATTTTCTCACTTCAAATTAATAAAATTAATATTTTATCATTTCTTCTATGCATTTACATCTTCTCTTGCCCCTCTACCTTATCAATCCATGTGCATTACATGTTTCATCCTCTCTTAATTTTTTTGAACTTTTGATTTTGCAATTTAATCTCTACTATTATTGATCAAATGTGATATGTGGTACTTTAATAAGGCTTCTATTTAGTCATTCTTTTATCTAGCACCTTTGAGTACTTAAATTATGGTCAAATTATTAAACATCTATTGAACATTCTCAATCAAGAGCTAATACTATCATTAATTTTTTATATTAGAGATTGGTTACAAATATCAACTCCTTATGAGCAAACACACTAGAAATCATAAGCCAACTAAGAAGACTAAGAGTCACACAAGATGTCTCTATGGGGATTTGAACTCGTGTCTCCACAATGAAAACCCAAAGCTGTAATTGTTATACACCAAATTTGCACCCTATTAGACTCTTAAGTCTAATGATCTGGTATAACATGGGAATCACTTCTAGGTTGTGGGACCTATGCTAACTGAAGTGAAACCTCTGGATTCTAGGCCAATTCCTCTTGGGTAATCACCTATTTTTGCTCTTCAAACTTGAAAAGTAAACTTGAGGGGAAAAGGGATAGAAGGAGAATTGAAAGACTGAAAGCAAATTTAACCTACAAGGTGATGCACTAAAAGTGACGTGAATCACAACACAATAACCAAGAACTAGCATGAAATTCCTAGATCTAAACAAGCACAACTTCCTCAATAGGATTGCATAAGTACTTCATAGAGAGGTCTGAGATGAAAAGAGGTCATTCAGGGAAAGAAAAGATTTCACAAACAATAGCATATTCAATGGAATGGACATAGACTATGACCTGCAAACAGACATTCACTCCAACAAATATGCACAGAAATGAGACAAAATGACAGGGATGAACAAAATCCACAAGATCATCTAAATCAATCATCCACAATAGTGCACAGAGATGCAAAAAGAAAGAGGGCTCAAGAACTCCAAGATTTCTCTAACTTTAGCCACTATATTATCCTTCAAATAAGAGAAATACAGACAAGAAGACCCAAGGAAAGAGAAAATGTCACAAAAAGCCTTTGCATAATCTGAATCTCAATGAGAAATTATAAATAGATGAAAATTTGGGGGCAGAGAGTGCCACAGAAAGTCTTGCATAAGTTGGAAAAACTACTTACAAAAGAAACTAAAAACACTTATATACAACCTCCCCCAGCCCACAGGCTCGGGAGTCAATCCATTGATCAGATCCGGGGAGAATTAGGGTTACAATAAATATTAATTATACAATGCAGAAATGGTAAATTGGTCTTGTCTGTCCATTAATGCTCTTAGAAAATATCCCAGACGATCAGATTAGTTACCCGACCGTCGATCCTCTTTATGTTACTCGCGAGCACAAGATCTGATCTCCCATGCAGCATGCAGGCGTGATGCCTTTGAACGTTATCTTTTTTCATCTTTACCTTTGAGTCTTTACACCCACCGTCAGATCTTCATAAACTTACGATGCCTTTACTTTACCTTTGGCGATGACCTCAGATTTGACTTGGACACGTGTCAACAGGGCGCATTGCCTTGATGGGTTAAACAACTTCATCTTGGCCTTTAAGCCTTTACGTCTGTCATCCGATCTACTTTAAGTTACAACATCTTTACTTCTCTGTAAACCCGGGACCCATGGCGTCATCAGTGCCAGATGTCACCTTGGTGCAATGCCTTAATTGAATAGATCTCGATCACTTTAACCCTAAGGCAATACACTGTCCGTCCGATGAAATAAGAATTTCTCGATCCTTACTTTACCTTCTGACCTCAGCCTGGCCCGCCATGGACATGTGTCACAATGCCTCAACGAGTAGATCTCGAGCACTTTCGTTTGAAGGCTTCACGCCTACCGTCAAATCTAAAGAAACTAGACTGCAGATTAACTTACCTTGGTTACAAACCACAGGTCCCACCTGGTCAGAAAGAACATGTGGCATGTAGGCACAATACCTCAAATGTTAGATCTTGATTATTTTGCATTGAGGCTTTACGCTGACCGTCAGATGCATCCTAACTTGTTTGACCTTTATCTTACTGCTTGACGGGCCCATGTTCTGACAACCTGCCACACGTCGACACGGCGCATTGCCTTGATCACTAAACATCTTTATCTCTACCTTTGAGGGATAGCGCCGATCGTTGGATTGAATCTGACCAAACCGCCCTTTAATCTCCCTTTGATCTCAACTTGCCCCACCATAGATACGTGGCGCGATGTCACAATGCTGTGATGGATAAAAACCTTCATCTCGACCATTAAGCCTTTATGCCTGCCGTCCGATCTATTAACTTGCTTGGAGATTACCTTTACTACAGATGGGCCCAAGCTCTGACAACTTTCCACGTGTCGATAAGGCACAATGCCTTGATTGCTAGATGTCGATCACTTTACTTTGAGGCAATGCGCAAACCGCTCGATGAAGATTAACCTGACCAGACATTAAATCAAACCTTGCTTCGCTAACCGTAGGCCCCACTTGATCAGAAAGGATGTGTGTCATGTAGGCGCAATGCCTTGAAGATTAATTGCCTTTCATTTCAACATTAAGGTGATGCGCTGACCACACGATCAAAAGGAACTTGTTCGGAGATTAATCAAGCCTGAGACCTCGCATAAAGGTGACCCCACCATCCACATGGCGCAACGATGCATTGACTCAAAGATTAAATACTTGCATCTTGGTGATTAAGGGTCATGCAAACCGTTGGGTCATTTGAAACTTGATTGCAGTAGAATTCTTGACTTGTTAGAACGGTGACCCCACTGCCACATGGAACAAAGGTGCAATGCCTTGAGGAAGCTTCAGGCTTGATCTGGGCAATTGAGGCTTTACGACGACCGTTGGATGGGAAAGGAATCTGCCACCTGGAGGTAAATAAAGTATGTCGGGACTTTAGGAAATAAACTTAGGAAAATGGTAACCCGTTAGGAAAATAACTTTGGCCTCGTCGACCTCCAACTTAAAACACACGATAAATTTCAAACTTAAGTGATGAAAAAGGTAATGAAGAATTAGAACCGGCCACCAAGGAGTTAGGGTTTAAGGGGTTTTTCATAAGGTTTTTGCATTTAGGGCTTTAACAAGTCATGAACAAGGGGTAAAATAGACCTAAAAACATGTAGAGAGAGAGGTAAAGACCACAACAAGGTGCAAAATTTATACAAGCTAGGCTCTACCCTTGTGGGAGCCGCCCTTGTAGCCAAATTCAGACAGGATGAGAATTTTGGGTAACATTTTTGGCAATTTCTGCTGAATGTCAGCCTGCTAGACATAAAACCAGTGGCCTCATGACATTCCATAGGGCAAGGAGTCTTCATTAAGCACACAAAAAACTTCTGGGAAGGAGGATTGAAACTAGGAGGAGGAATAACAAACCAAAATAGGGAAAGAGCTATATGCAAGTCGAAACAAACTAACTGTGCACAAGCACTTTGAGGATAGTAGGAAAACTAACCTAAAAAGTAGAACAAAAAGCAACAAAACTTGATTACAAGGTAGGACAAACCTCAAAACAAGGCTTAAGATGAAAGCCATTGACTGAAATGGGAAAGCTTTCTCCTTCAAGAGTTGAGAGCTGAAAAGCATTGTTCTCTTTGTATTCCGTGATCACAAATGAGCCTCCCCAAAATGAATCAAAATTTGTATGCCTGCCAAGCCTGGATCTGAATTCATCCCATTTGAGGACTATATCCCCAATATTAAAGTTCCTTGATCTAGCTCTTTTGTCAAATTTTTTTTTGGTTTGCATATGTTGGAACTCCATATTCTGCATAGACTTGTCCCTGTTGTCTTCCAACTCCATAAGCTGAGCATATCTTACCTGCAAAGGGTCTCCTTCTTCAAAGAGTAAAAGTTGGGTAGCAAAGTCCAGAGCTGGTAATTCAGTTTAGATGGACAATTTAGCTTCCTTTCAATAGACTAGCATAGAGGGAGAGTTCCCAATGATCTTTTTTGGGGTGATCCTGTCTAACCATAGGGAAGACTTCCATTTGGAATGCCAATCCCTTTGATTCTCCTGCAAAGCCTTCTTAATTATTCTGATCAAATTTTTATTAGTACACTCTGCTAAACCATTACCGTGGGGGTAATAATTGGAACTAGTGTTAAGGTAAATACCATGTCTACTTGCCCATTCAATGATTCTCAAACCTGTGAAGGCAAGTGCATTGTCAGATATTATTGAATCAGGGATGCCAAACCTGTGTATGATATCATCATAAAATTTTAGGACAACAGTCTCATTAGCTTCCTTTAATGCAATGGCCTCAGTCCACCTTGTGAAATAATCAGTTGCAGTGATTATCCATTTGTGGCCTGCACTAGATGGGGGTTAATTAGGCATATGAAGTCAATGCCCCATTTCACAAAAGGTTGGTCTATCTTGATTGGTTGGAGGGGTAGGACTGAAAGCCTCTCCTTGCCTGTAAAAATAACACATTTCATGCATTTCCTCACATGAGCATGACTGTCCTTAAAGATGGATGACCAATAATATCCAGCCCTCATGATCTTGAAAGCAGTAGTCCTAGGAGAAAAATGACCTCTAGAAGATCCATCATGGAATTCAAGTAAGACATCTGCCACTTGCTCTGAATCAATGCATCTAAGGAGAACACCATTGTGATCCTTTCTAAAAAGGATCTCATTAATCAACACAAAAGGAATAGATTGCAATTTGTAGTACCTTTTTTTTTTTTTTTTTTCCCCTTTTTGAATCTAGGTTTTTCAGGGCACTCACCTATCTGCAAAAAATGGACCATGTTTGGCAGCCAATCTACAGCCTTGTCCCGATCCTCTGTTGAATGCACAACTAAGGATGCACTCACTTTTTCTTGATCTTTTAGAGTCTCATCTTCTGTCAATTGTTCACAAAGACCTCTTCCTCTAAGCAACTTGGCAACCTGAATGTCTATATCATATTCCATAACTCTGGTTATCCAACCAGCTCTTTTTTCATTCAAGTCCTTAGAGAGTAAGAATTCTTTGATACTTGGATGAGTGACTCTTAAATTTACCTTACCGTGGGTTAATAAATGTCTGAATTTTTTAAGACTCTTTACAACAGGAAGTACATTCTTTTCTACAAAAGAGTACCTTTGTTCATACTCTTCCAAGCCTTTTCTAAAGAAAGCAATAGGCTGCTCCAATCCTTCAGGGTTTTGTTGAGTCAACATTGCAGAGATAGCATCAAAGCCTCCATAAGCATAAATAATGAAATCTTTACTGAAATAAGGATTTAGTAAGGTAGGAGCCTCTGTTAGAGCCTCTTTGATGGCTTGAAATTTTTTCTTTCCTTCTTTGCTCCAACAAAAAACTCCATTCTTCTTTAACATGGCTGTTAAAGGTTTCAAAAGATCTACAATATTAGGCAAGAAACACCTAACAAAATTTATCCTTCCTATGAAGGATTGAAGACTCTTATTTTGATGTGGTAGGGGAAGCTCTAGAATAGCTGCAATTCTTTCAGGGTCTACTATGATACCTTGCTTGGAAACAATATAACCCAATAGCTTCCCTTCATGCACTGCAAACACACACTTCTTGGGATTGAGGGAGATCCCAAACTCCCTACATCTTTCAAATATTTTCCTTAAGTGTTTGATGTGATATGCATCATGCTTGGATTAGAAAGTGATGTCATCAAGGTAGAATAACACAAACTTGTACATGAGGCTCTTGAAAGCCATATCCATAGCCTTTTGAAAAGTCGCACCTGCATTTGACAAAACAAAAGGCATCTTTTGATAGGCCATGGTTCCCCATTTGGTTGTAAATGCAGTCTTGAATTGATCCTCCTTATTGACCAAGATCTGATTGTACCTTGAGTAGCCATCTAGCAATGAAAAACGTTCTAATCCAGAGACACACTACAAAATCTGTTCCATGGATGGTAATGGGTGGTGATCTTTTAGGGACGCCCTATTCAGGTCCCTAAAGTCAACACATAACCTTAGTTCCCCATTCTTTTTTTCTAACATGAACAAGATTGGATACCCAACTAGTATGCTTAATGGGATATATGATACCACTCTCTATTAGTTTAAGAACTTCCTTATGCATGAGTGGCTCTAGTTTAGGATTGACATGCCTTTGCTTTTGCCTGACTGGTTTAACATTAGGTTCTAGATCTATAGTGTGTTGAGAAAGTGATGGATCAAACCCTTTGAGATCTTCATACTACCAAGAAAAGACATCACTGAATTCTTGAAACAATTGGATGTAAGTTTGCTTTTCTGAATTAGTGCTTACCTTTCCAAACTTTAAGCTTTTACCTGGTTCAAGCTCTAAATTAGTGTAATGTTCTTGTTGAACTACCAATCTAGTCTTGTTCCTTTTGGCTTGGTCATATTTATTGAAGATTGACTCTAAGGTGACGAGGCCTCTAGGTAGCTTATAAGATTTGAGTTTCACACTTGGTCATCATAATTTTGCATCAACCTATCCTGATTGTGCTCCGAGAAAACATCCTCTTCAAATAAGAATTGCAGAATTTGTTCATCATTATCAGGGATGGAAGGCTTGACAATAATCTTGACATGCTATTGATCCTTTCCTACTAAAATCTTATTAGGGATATCAAATTGGGATCCAACAACAGCTAATCTATCTGCATTCTGATTTAACTTCCTAGAGATGGCAATGATATTGAAAGCATGGAAATTGAACCGCCTCACAATAGGTACTAGTAATCATGCCAAAGCCTCTCCTAGGAATAGTATATTCAAACTAAGGATTAATTTTCCCACCATGAGGTGCATTTAAATTATCAACCCAGGGACGTATACTTGAAATGGGACAACACGATATATGCACTAAGTTTATCAGAGAGTCATACTACCTATGTTGCAGGAAGTAAAAATGCATGAAAGGAACCTATGTTATTGCTGCAAAAAAGAAACACTCTCGACTACTTAATGGAATTAATGCTGAGAAATGCAAACTTAACTTAAATCTATTCTATCAACTCAGAGCATCCACTATAACTATCCTTGCAGGTGCTGCAAGAACATCCATAAAGTATGTGTTGCAGGAAGAAATACAATAAACTCCTATTTGAAATGTTGTAAGTGTTGGAAATAAATCTATTCTACTCTAATCTAATCCACCTCCCAAGTGGGCCTGCTTGGTTGGCTTCTACTAACTACTAACACAGAAGGTAAACCAAAATCACTTCATTATATTTCAGAAACTGATTAAATAGGAACAATGCACAGAACTGGAAAAATAAATTGCCGTGCAAGATGCAACAATATATTTCCAAAAACTCTGAACTTACAAAGTAGCAATCAAATCCCTATAAATAGAGGATTTACACTTATTCAAAACAAAAAGATAAGTTCTGACTTAAATCTCACCATAGAAGAAAAAAGGAACATAACGACCCATGACATATGAAATAAGTGTGGACGACCGATTCAACAGGATAATGAATGCTGAGGAAATATAGCAGAGCTATACTCCTATATTCTCTGGAATAGTGGATCCTCCAATGTAGCAGCTGTGTCTTTTGGTGCCATGATGATTTCCCCATTGCAGCTGGACTTCAATATTTCTTCTTCAATGCCGTCAACTACTCTCAAGCTACTCCTTTTTCCTGGCAGGTTAGTTAGCATGCGAAAATGTATACAAGTAAACTTAGTCAAATAAATCCAAATATTAGAACACAGATTCTGATAGCTATATGAAGTACTGTAATATATATAATATTAGCAGAACATGACATAACTATCAACCCATAGGCTTGACGGTTCTAACTATACTTTAACACAAGTTCAAGTAGTTATAGGTCCACAAATGTCTTGGTAATGTTTAAAACAAAGTATTAAGATTAAGATAAAATAGAGACAATAAATTCTCATCAGAAATCTTTTATTGCATCCCAAACTCTATGCTTGTAGGCTTTCATAGTATCATTTTTGGTAGCACTCATCCCTTTCACTTGGTTGACAACCAATTCACTGTCACCATATACCCTTAAGGCCTTAATACCTCTCTTTCTAGCCCAATCTAGTCCATTCACCAAATTCTCATATTCAACAATATTTCTTGTGCAAGAAAAGTTGAATCTAAAGGCTATATAGTATTTATCACCTTTTGGGGAGAATAGCATTGCACCACCACCAGATCCATGTCTATTTCTAGCACCATCAAAGAATAACTCTCAAAATTCATTGCTTTGTTCTTCTGATGCTTTAGTGGTTTTTTAAAATAGATTTGGCATTGTGAGACCATCCTCTGATATCATGTAGTTCCCCAAAATAGCATCCCAAATAACATTATCCCGAGCCTTTGAGGTCCTTTCTGATCCCCATTCATCTAGATAAATATCCAGGATGTTCTCTATCTGATTATTTGTCTCCTTAATGATTGGAAAATCATTACTATCAAGTGCAAGACAATTTGCCTTAGACACATAAGGTTCTACATGATGTGATGCTAATAATTCAGATTTGATAGTGACCTTGGTTCCATATCTAGTATGGAAAAACATATGAGACCAGTAAGAAGAAAAGTATCCCCCTCTCTTAGCTGCGAATTCTCTTGACAGACATAGGGAAAAAAGGGCAGGGAGATCTATGATGTAAATATCAAGGAGGATAGAGAAATTAGGGCTTGCATGAAGCACCAAACTTGTATCCTTGGCAAAACGTATTGTGTTTATTGATGAACCATCAAGTTCTGTTACTTTCTTCTGGAATGGTTCATACTTGAGTCCTAATTGGTCAGCTACCTTCTTGGGCATGATTGAACTAGTAGCTCCACTATCTACCATACAATTATGTACTAGAAAATCTCCAATAATTAATGATACATTAAAGGGAGGTGGTTTTAAGTTCCTACCTTGAATGACATCTGCTTTGGTGTTGTTGCTTGGAATTTTCTTTTCTTGATCAATGTTGACCAACACTAGCTTAGCTACATCATTTGTGGGCTATTGAGGGATTACCTCTTCACCCACAACCTTCTTCAAGATTTCAGGTTGTCCTGGAATAGCTAAGGAGTCCCACATGGTCATAGTCACGTTCATTTTATTGATGTTGTACACAATGTTAAATTGTACTACTGCATGGACCTTTTGATGTGCTTTCACCATTATGGGCTCAACCTCCTTGGGGGATTGAATCTCCTTGACTGGTATGACAAGAGTTCTTTTTAGTATGTCAATAGTGGGTGTATGTGATGATCCTAAAGATGTAGTAGCCTTTCCCTTCTCCTCTGCTTGCTCCATGTCCCAGGCTCTTCTCTTGGACCGAGTATTGGCTACAATGGAAGATTCACCATTTACTCCATTAAAATATCCCTCTTTCCAATTAAAGAGAGCAGTCTCATCAAATTGTATATCTTGCTGGGTATTGACCCACTAGAAGATGCCTTTGATTGGGTGTTTGAGGCATTTTGTGCAATGAGTACTTGACTCACCAATCCGTTCAAGCATATAGCCGGATTATGTGGTTTATTGCAAGGAAAACACCATTCATTCTCTGATATAAGATTGTTTTGACTTGGAACTATATCTTTGACCGGATTTGCAGATTTGAGAGGTGATGGGTTGTATGGTTGAAATGGCTTCTAATTGAAATTCTGCCTCTGACCTTGATAATTCCCTTGATATGGTGGTCTAATTTTCTGATAGGATTTTCCTTGAGCTTGATACTGCTGGTTAGGACCTTGATTATGTTGTTGGAAAGGTGGTCTACTCCCTTGATTCTGTCTTTTCATATTGATCAACTCATTATCGAAAGTTTGTAATAAACTCTTCATTTCTTGTTGAATATTTTGCAATAAGCTATTTATTTCTTGTTGATCACTTCTCATTCCTTGCAGTTCTTGGGAAAAGTCTACTTTTGATTCCTCATTGCTTGAGCTATCTTGAGGTGCTACCATTGAAGGTATAGGGGTGAATGGAGGAATATGTATAGGCATATTGGGATGAATATCAGGGTAGAGAGGCATGGGTGGCCTTGGGCATATTTTACAAGCCTGAATTAGACAATTTTATGCCTTAAAAACTATATCAAATGCCTGAGGTAGTGAAATACCTCCCAAAGATTGAATCATGATAGATATATCACTATTTAAACTTTTCAAAAAATATAGAAAAATATAATCTGCTGAAGGCCTCACAGAGATAGGGATCCTATTCCATTTCTTGAGGAATTTGTTATTGAAATCTGTCATCTGTTCTTGAGGAGCTCTTTTTATAGTAGTCAGTTTCTATACCAAAGACAAATGATCTGACTTGTCCTCAAAATATTTTTTGAGAGATTCTCCAAGTCTATCCCATGAATCAATAGAACCAACTGTTAAAGTTTTAAACCATTCTAGGGCTTTACCCTTAAAAGAGGCTGCTAACAACTTAGTAGCCACATCTTCTTCAGTGACATGGTATATATTACATATGGTAGCCACATCTCTAATGTGTTCAAAAGCTGTTGTATGGCTTTCACCTGTGAAATCAGGCAAATTTTTTAGTGTTGCTAAAGGCACATCATGATGTTGAGCAAAATTCAATGAACTACCCTGATTGAAGGGTACAAATGCAAATTATCTTGCCATTGTAGGAACCATGACTTGTTGAATAGAAATTGTATGGGTTGCACTTGAACCAGTGAGTGAAATCAAATCTACTAACAATTCTTTGCTTAAAGACCTTCCTTTCCTCCTTGAATGGAAAAGCAAGGGCCTCTCCTCTGAAACAGGGGGTGTAGACTGTACTCTCCTTGTAGGGGATGTCCTTTGAGATGGTCTCCCTTTTCTTCTTGTTGGAGGCAACTACAAAAACTCAAAAGGCTTTGAAATCCTTGTTTCTATCCTTCTCATAAAATATAATGGGACTGGATCTTCTTGTTGTTAACACCAATGGAGTCGCCAGATATGCTTTAAAGAGAAGCCCTCTAGGTCAGTACTATGTAATCAACATATTAGAGATAACATAGTTTTGAAATATGAACCTCTTTTGTGGTCCCACTGGGCGTGCCAGAACTGTTATACACCAAATTCACACCCTATTAGACTCTTAAGTCTAATGATCTGGTATAACATTGGAATCACTTCTAGGTTGTGGGACCTATGCTAACTGAAGTGAAACCTCCAAATTCTAGGCCGGTTCCTCTTGGATAATCACCTATTTTTGCTCTTAAAACTTGAAAAGTAAACTTGAGGGGAAAAGGGATAGAAGGAGAACTGAAAGACTGAAAGAAAATTTAACCTACAAGGTGGTGCATTGAAAGTGACATGAATCACAACACAATAACCAAGAACTAGCATGAAATTCCCAGATCTAAACAAGCACAACTTCCTCAATAGGCTTGCATAAGTATTTCATAGAGAGGTTTGAGATGAAAAGAGGATATTTAGGGAAAGAAAAGATTTCACAAACAATAGCATATTCAATGGAATAGACACAGATTATGACCTGCAAACAAACATTCACTCCAGCAAATAGGCACAGAAATGAGAAAAAATGACAGGGGATGAACAAAATATACAAGATCATCTAAATCAATCAACCACAATAGTGCATAGAGATGCAGAAAGAAAGAGGGCTCCAGAACTCCAAGATTTCTCTAACTTTAGCCACCATATTATTATTCAAATAAGAGAAATACATACAACAAGACCCAGGGATAGAGAAAATGTCACAAAAAGCCTTTGCATAATCTGAATCTCAATGAGAAATTAAAAATAGATGAAAACCTGGGGGCAGAGAGAATGTCATAGAAAGTCTTGCATAAGCTGGAAAAACTACTTACAAAAGTAACTAAAAACACTTATATACAACCTCCCCTAGCACACAGGCTCGAGAGTCAATCCATCGATCATATCCTGGCATAATTAGGGTTACAATAAATATTCATTATACAATGCAAAAATCCTAAATTTGTATTGTTTTTCCATTAATGTGCTCAAGAAATATCCCAGACGGTCATATTAGTCTTGAAAATATCTCACTTCGCCATAAATTTGAGCAGTTAGATCAGATCGATCCATCTACCCACTCTGCAAATTGAAAAAAGTCACCACCGCCATGAAAACCCTGAGAATGATATTTGAATATAATACAAATGGTCATAGGTGGCATGGAATGCCCGATCAATGACCCAGGTTTGAAACTTTATCGATTTTAAAACATGACTGTCGATCCTCTTTATGTTACCTACGAGCACAAGATCTAATCTGCCACGCGGCACGCAGGCGTGATGCCTTTGAATGCTATCTTTTTTTCATCTTGACCTTTGAGCCTTTATGCCCACCATCAGATCTTCATAAATATATGATGCCTTTACTTTAACTTTGGCGCTAACCTAAGAACTAACTTGGACACGTGTCAACAGGGCACATTGCTTTGATGGGTTAAACAACTTCATCTTGGCCTTTAAGCCTTTACGCCTGCCATCCGATCTAATTTAAGTTACGACATCTTTACTTCTCTATAAACCCAAGACCCATGATGTCATCAGTGCCAAATGTCACCTTGGCACAATGCCTTAATTGAATAGATCTCGATCACTTTTACCCTAAGGCAACACGTTGTCCGTCCGATGAAATAAGACTTGCTCGATCCTTACTTTACCTTTTGACCTCAGCCTGGCACGCCATGGACACGTGTCACAATGGTGCAATGCCTTAATGATTAGATTTTGAGCACTTTCCTTTCAAGGCTTCATGCCTACTGTTAGATCTAATGAAACTAGACCGCAGATTAACTTACCTTGGTTACAAACCACAGGTCCCACCTGGTCAGAAAGAACACGTGGCATGCAGGCGCAATGCCTCAAATTGTAGACCTTGATTACTTTGCATTGATTCTTTACGCTGACCGTTGGATGCATGCTAACTTGTTTGACCTTTATCTTACCGCTTGACGGGCCCAAGTTCTGACAACCTACCACACGTCGACGCAACGCATTACCTTGATCACTAAACATCTTCATCTCTGCCTTTGAGGGATAGCTCTGACCATTGGATAAAAACCTTCATCTCAACCATCAAGCCTTTACGCTTGTCATCTGATCTATTAACTTGCTCAAAGATTACCTTTACTGCAGATGGGCCCTGTATGCACCCTAAAATGGTCGCCTAGACTATGGGCCCCCATTCTTCAATTTATCAAATGACAGAATCAATTTATCAAATTCCTGAATCAATGCTTTGCAACATTTTCAATTCATATCAATTTCCTTGATCAAATTGTGATTAATTCAATTATTTCAATATTTCCTAAGGTTTGATTATTTCATCGATTATCTTATTTAATTAAAATAAAACAATCCCTTTTTATTAAATAAAATAATCTTATTTAATTAAAATCTCTTTTAATTAAATAATATTATCTTATTTAATTAAAATCTCTCTTAATTAAATAATATTATCTCATTTAATTAAAATATCCCTTTTAATTAAATTAAATAATCTTATTTAATTAAAAGAAAATCCCTCTTTTAATTAAATAAAACCCCCACTTAAATTCCTCTTTGTTGAAAAAGGAAATAAATTAAATAAAAATAAATAAAGTTCCTTTTCTTCACACACCTTCCTAAGTGGTGGGATTTTTGCCTCTTAATCATAGCCTTTGATTTTGCCTTTTGAAGATAGGAGGACATGGATCAACCAAGATTTAATCTCCACCATTGCTTATTTTCTTTTTGCCTCTTAATCTCTACCATCCATTGCTCTTTATAAGGAAACCTCTCATTCTCATTTGAGAATCAAGATTTTAGGCTATTGTTATGCTGCAGGTTTGGAGGAGATTTTCAGCACTTGAGCTTGGATATTGCAGCTTCTCTCTTCTTGTCTTCTTCTTTTATGCCCCATGGCAATCCATTTAGATTAATTTTGCACTTGCATGTTAGATTAGATTCTCTTTTCCTTTCATAGATTAATCTTCCATTTGTATTTCCTTTCATAGAATAATCATGCATTGTTATCATATAGAATAGTTTTCATTTTCATGCGTACTTGATGATCATGGAGACTAGCACTCTTGTTTTTCCTCTTTGAATCTCTCATTTTATGGTGTACTTGTATGGGCACAAACTAGGTCAATCTGAGGGCCTCCATTACAAACCCTTGCACTCCATGAATAGAGAGCTATGAGTCGCCATTCAAGATCTC
>MU224206.1:2932233-2955241 GCA_018584345.1 Thuja plicata
CGACGGATTTCCTGTATTGGCGACGCCCCAAATGCCGGGGTTGATAGGGCTACATAGCGACGGATTGAAGTCGTAATTGCGACGGGAAAGGAAAGACGTCGTATTTTGCGACTAAAAAATAGCGACGCCTATTACTGTCGCAATTGAGACACATGGCTATCCCAATTGCGACACATAGCCGTTGCAAATTGACCCCAAATGTATTAGTGTCAACACCACCCAACTGTATTTTTCAATACAACCCCTGACATCGAGCGTTTTTCAGCACTTGTCAGTTTGGTCTTACCCAATTTTTTCATGTGATCTTACCTGTTTGCGAGCATTTGATCCTTATCCTCGAAACTCAGTATTAGTTAACACACTTAAATTTTTAAACACAATACTTAATGCTTGAGCTATGTCATGATCTTTTCTTTGTGTGTTGACTGTTATTGATTTTTTTTGTGTGTCCTTGTCTAATAAGTCTCTCTGGGACGCATAGCTAGAGGAATTGGGGGATGGAACATGTTTTTACTTGCTTCCTTCTTTATGCTTCACTATTTTTGCACAACCATTCTTCTGGTCATCCTGGCCTCTATGCCTTGATGCGAGCGTGGTTTTGCTACATTAAATTGGGTAAGCTAACATCACAATCATCTTGACCTTTATGTATTTGATGCTTATGTTAGAATCTTTCCACATTCCAATCTGATATAAATCACATTCATATCTTCATAGTTGCACTTGTGACTAGCGATGATTGTGTGATTTTACGATGTCTGTTAATAATGGCCCAATGATGAAAATAAGTTCCTTAACATTCTCTAATGAATGATGAACACAAAGTCCTATGTTACAGTTTCTCTATTGCAAGTACACCTTTGCATTTTCATGTAGCTTTCATTGTTAGACCTCATGTTAGTTTGGAATTTTAGGCTGCATTATGGGTTTGAGAGGGTTTCCTTCATCGTTCTTGTAGAATTTTAATCAACTGTGATCACGTTCTGATCTTCATTTCCTTATCTTCTTTCGTGATCTCAATCAAAATTTTCTATCTTAAATAGTTGATTGATTTTGGGGCATTCTATTTCTTAAGGAAAATTCTCTTTATTCTCTCCATTTCTTTCCACCTCTTCCAAACTTCTATCTTCCATTCGCTTTCACCCTACTTCTTTTCTTCTAATTCAACCTTGGGGCATAATCTTTCATGCTTGGGGAATAATGTATGAAAGGCCACAGATGAAAATATCTCCCAACAATTTGAATAAGACAGGGGAAGATAAAGGATATTACACCAACAAGATCAAAGATAACAAATTCCAGATGGTTGTCTCCAAACAAATTTAAAGCAATTACAATCACCAGGCGGTTTGAGGACAAAAGTACTTTGAATATCATGCAGGAAAAGTGGTTATTCTGTCCACTTGTTATTTTGTCTTATTTGGCTCTGAGTTTTGTTTCTTAGCTTAGTCATCTGAAGCTTGTTGCATCCTTGATCTTTAAGGATTCCAAGATGACTAATGTTGACTATAAATAGCAAGTTGTAAGATGTTGTAAAGGATGGTAAAATCAAAAATGCGAGGCAGGCTTTTGAATTATGTATAAGTTTTCAAGTTTTTTGTTAGTATGAATGTATTGAAGTCAAGATGCTATTAATAAAATACAATGGAATTTCTAGTTTCAAATCATTGATGTCTTTTTGCGTTTACATTTAGCTCTTGCATGTTTAATTTGTAAGGCATTTTAAATATACCAGTTATAAGGTAACTATGTTGTTATTTGTGAGTTGCTTTCAAGGAGGGTTTAAATCTTGCAAATAGTTCCACAGGGTTAGGGTTTTATGCAAAAATTTGATACAAAGGTATGAGAGGGAAAGGATAGTTTGTAAGGCATTCTATCTAAGATTTTATTTGTGTTTTAATTAATTGTCTTTGGTGAATGTATGTTTCATTACGACTCCTGGCCCAGGATTAGGCACTGGTCAAGTTCTGATAAATAGTTCTTATCATCAAATATTGAATAATCTTTCATTTTCTGTTATCTAGAATATATATGTCTAGATAATTGTATTGAGAAATACAGTTCATCATGGTGATTCCTTAAAGAGATAATCAATAGGTTAACCTTCCTAAGTCAAAAAACTTAAAAAGAAGGATTAGAAATCCTTGATTCACTGAAAGATTCCCTGTGAAGCAGTGAGTCTGAAGATAGGTGCACCCGCCTGAGTTTTTGGAACTCAAAGCGTAGAAGGAATGTATCCTTGTTAATTATCCTTTTCCATGCACGAATCTGAATTTGGAATATGAGAGTCAAGCATTTATTGTTATCTATTGATTCTACAAGAAAAAGTGCTAACAGGATCAACATTTTTACATTGATGAGCACTCCTTTTTACTCTGAATTTCTCCATGTCAATATCTACATAGTAATTAATGTCAGTATCTTCATGTAACTCAATCATATGGGGTCTTGGACACCTTGACATTATTTCTAGAAATATTGAAAGTGGCATAAGATAAATCACACTAAATATTGCCTCCCATTGAAGCACTCCATTTCCTGGACATCAACATGCCATAATGAGGTGGGATATCAACCACCAATACACTCATTGTCTATATTGTGTCAGGGCATATATCTAACTTATAAGGTAAGGCCTCAATGGTACCAACAACATGGATCTCTCTTGAATCCATTGCTTGACATCTCCCATGAGGAGTATCAACTTGTAATCCCATGGATATCATGATTTTTGCTGGCATGACAGTATTAGATGCTCCTGAATCTATCATGCAATTTTTGAGCATCTTACCATTAATTACCAATGTTAGGAAAAAAGGATCAACAATTCCTGCATAATTATTTTTGTTTAGATAAATTTGAGGGATCTCAGAAATCATTCCCTCAGGCTCTTTTCCCTTGTTGTTAGACTTCTTTTCAACATATTCTGTTCTTTGAGGTTTTATTGGAGAAATAATGTTTAATACCAAGAGGAATTTTTCCTTATGTTCTTTTATCCTCATCATTTCTAGAAATGGAACCTTGACAGTCATTTGTGATAGACACTGGCCCATATCCACAGGAGTATATTTCACATCAGAGGATTTTGGTTTTTCAATAATGATATTATTATCCTCTATTTGAATATTGAGAGTAGATTCTTCCTTTCTTGATTTCTTATTTTCAACTTTAGAAGAGGAAGAACTTGTTTCTAGCACTTTAGATTTTCCCTCATGTACATCTTTTGGATCATTAGCTTTGCTTACAATTTTGACCTTAGGTTTATTTACATTTTCCCCAGGCCCTCTTTTTGGTATATACTTGGCATCTATCATGTAGGCGCAATGCCTTGAAGATTAACTGCCTTTCATCTCTACGTTAAGGTAATGTGCTAACCGCACGATCAAAAGGAACTTGATCAGAGATTAATCAAGCCTGAGACCTCACATAAAGGTGACTCCACCATATACGTGGCACAACGACGCGTTGCTGAAAAGATTAAATACCTGTATCTCGGCATTCAAGGGATCACACAAACTATTGGGTCATTTGAAACTCAATTGTAGTTTAATTCTTGACTTGTCAGAACGGTGACCCGATTGCGACATGGCACAAAGATGCAATGCCTTGAAGAACCTTTAGGCTTGATCTGGGCAATTGAGGCTTTGAGATGACCATTGGATGGGAAAGGAATCTTCTGCCCGGAGGTAAATAAAGTATGTCGGGACTTTAGAAAATAAACTTAGGAAAATGGTAACACATTAGGAAAATAACTCCAGCCTCGTCGACCTCCAACTTAAAACACGTGATAAATTTGAAACTTAAGTGGAAAAAAAGGTAATGAAGAATTAGAACGGGCCACCGAGGAGTTAGGGTTTAAGGAGTTTTTCATAAGGTTTTTGCATTTAGGGCTTTAACAAGTCATGAACAAGGGGTAAAACAAACCTAAAAAACATGCAAAGATCAAGGTAAAGACCACAGAAAGGTGCATAATTCATACAAGCTGGGCTCTACCCTTGCGGGAGCCTCATTTACTCCACTTGTAGCCAAATTTAGATAGGATGGGAATTTTGGGTAACAATAACCAATTGAGCTCAACCCCTTGGACCCAATACTATCATTATCAAGCACCAAGCCTTCATATTATTATATTGATATCAAAATTATGCAACTAAATCTGAGAGCATAGCTACATATGAAAAGATTCATGCAAATTCCTAGTTATAATAGAGATTCCTAAGGGTTTTGTATTTGTATTATTGTTTACCATTTGATTTTATGCATAGATTTCAGATTTCATTTTGTGTTTGTTTAAATTGTGCATTGTGTTGTTTCCATTTTTTATTCACATTTTCACATCATTTACATTTTAGCACACTTGATGAGACCCACATCTCTATTGGATTTATATTTTTGGAGGTTTTCATAGTCTTATCTTGTTGTTTTGTTAAAAAATTCTAAGACTAACCTTGTGTAGATAAAATTGAAGACAAAATCTTAGGGTTTGCAAATAAATGATCACATATTTCAAACAACTGTGAATTTTTTTATAATTTTTTAAGTCCAAGTTGAGGATCATATTAGGAGCTTGCACTCCAAAAATTAGTTTTAGATCATAATTTTTGAGTGAGTTATGATAATTTTATGATTTTTCATAAATCTTAATTTTTTATCACAAATAAATAATTTTTTGGGAAATTTTTTACATTTTTGGATTTGACTCAACATTTTAGAGTAAGTGTTTATATTTTTAATTTTGATGTGAAATAACTAATGTAAAATCATATATTTGAAAATTAGTTTATTTTCATTAATTTGCTTTCTAAGGCACAAATTAAGGAGTGTTTCTAAATTTTTTACATTTTTGGAAAGCTCTCAGAAATTCAATAGGGGTATGTTCTTTGAATTTTTTATTTAAGGTCAAATATATTGCAACATAATCAGATCTTATTTGACTAGGCTAGAGAAAAAAATTGTAATTGTAATTTTGTGATGGGTTTATATTTTATTTACATATATTCTATTGCATAATAAGATTAGTTTATAATAAGATTAGTTTTAAGTTGGAGGTCGACGGGGCTGAAGTTATTTTCCTAACAGGTTACCATTTTCCTAAGTTTATTTCCTAAAGTCCTGACATACTTTATTTACCTCTGAGTGGAAGATTCCTTTCCCATCCAATAGTCATCACAAAGCCTCAATTGCCCAGATCAAGCCTGAAGGTTCTTCAAGGCATTGCGTCTTTGTGCCATGTGGCAGTGGGGTCACCGTTTTGACAAGTCAAGAATTAAACTACAATCAAGTTTCAAATGATAGTGTCAGTCCCTTCTATCTGTGTAGAAGTGGTGGTAATTGCATATGTTTCTAATCCTAGGTCAGGGGATTCTTCATACTCTAAGGTGTTCCCCTCATGTCTGGATTGGATTGTATCTCTTCTTCTAGTGTTGTTTTCTTCATTTCTTGGAGATGAGTCATCAATATTAGCTTGGTTCTTCTTTTCTCTCCAAGACATTTTGGTCCTAGAAGTAGTTGGAATTCCACCATCCAAATCAACTTCAGGATTATCTCTCACTCTTGACCAAGTATTCATATTGAAAGGATGTGTATGAATATTTAAATTTACTTTAGCACTGATTACAACGATTTTTCTTTGAGATTCGCCACCCAAAACAAGTTTGGGAAAAATATAGCACAACTTAAATATGAATATTGTTAGAATGACCTAGATAGGAAAACTCAACTGTAAACTTGATTTAACTCTTAAAATACCAGAGATTAAAAGGTTCTTTCAAGATTTTTACTTCTCTCCCCAGCAGAGTTGCCAATTTGTTAGGGATTTTTCTTGCAGGTTCTAAAAATAGTGTGAATGATTACTCCTTATATTTCCAATTTAACTCATGCAAGATAAATCCTAATTGATGAGGACTAGTTCCTCCTTCTACTTTGAGATCCATAGGTTAAGGTGGGTGTACCTTCAAATAATTACTGATTCTCAGTATCTGTGATAGTGGATTAGGGCTTTCACTGATTGCCTACTTGTATTTTACTGTATCAATTGATATAACACCTTGCAGATGATAATGATTAACTAAATATAGAGCATTATGAGCTAGATTATGATCTTGAAAATAATAAACATCAGTGACATAAGGATTCTCATCCTTCTTCCTTTTGTAGTTATTTGAACTTAGGAGGGTTAACCTAGTGATTCTCTCTTTAAGGAATCAACAAACTGAATTGTATTCTCTAATACAATTGCTTAAACATAAATATTTCTCTATAACTGAAGTGTAAATGATTGATTTTATTTAAATATCAGATGATAATTAATTGTTTTCAAAACCCCAAACTAGTGCCTAATCCTTGGGCAAAGAGTCAAATTCAAATGTAAATCTACAATAAATTGATTAATGAAAATACATGCAATTTAGATAGAATGCCTTACAGACTATCCTTTCACTCCTACACCCCTATTATCAGATCCTAATACTAATGCTTAGCTCTCTGGGATCACCTGTAAGAATTACTCCTTCCTTGAAAGAACTCACAAGTAACTACACAATCACCTTGTAATTGGTATATCTAAAATGCCTTGCAAATTAAACATACAAGATCTAGAACAAAAATATAAAGAGACAACACAAGATATCGAACATAAACTGCAATGTATTTTATTAATATTGTTACTGCTTCAAATAAATTCAATAGACAATAAGCACAAAACTCAGACAAAATTGAGTAGTCTGGCTTGCAATTATATTTCACCTCTCATTCTCTTTTACAAAATGATACAAATGCTATATATATAGTCTAAACCATCTTGGAATCCTTAAAGACTAAGGATGTAACAAGCTTCGGATGGTTTAAGACCTAACCCTAAAAGATAGAAGAAGACAAAATAAACTAAGGCTCCAAGTGGTGGAAGGACAAAATAGGAATACAATGAAATTAGATCTTGAAATCTCTTGATAGCTGTCACCTCTATCTGAATATATTCTAGATAGCCTCCAATAGTTATTGCAAGATTTAGTGACTGCCATTACAGGCTAACATACACTAATATTTCTAATGACTAATCTCCCTGTGCTCAAAGATCAGGTACTAGGTGTCCTTCTACTCTTCATCCATGATGTCTAGATCAACTGTCACATGTTTCTTTTTCTTGGGCTCTGTGAGACATCCCATGCTGCAACATCTTCCTCTGTAGGCCAATTAAATCTTTGAATGCTTTCTAGTTGTGCCTTTTTCCTTTCCCATCTAGCATCTGTTATGCTCTTGACATCTATCACAAACTTGTTGAAATTTGTCTCAGCCTTAAATGCCTCATCCAAGGTTCCATTAAACCTTTCCATATCTAATTCATTGTTGTCAGCAATAAATGCCTCTTTACTAGGCATTAATGAATCAAATTCATTTCTCCATATCTCTACTCCCTTGATCTGATCATCCCCTGACCTTATTGAAGGAATAAACTTGTTGTAATTAGATACAAACATGTTTAATCTGGCCTCTATCTGATTTGCCTTGCCATTAAAGAAGGACAAGGTTACCCCAATTTGTTCTATCTCATCACGTAGTTGTGTGACAATTTCTAGTAGGTTTGCCCTAAGTGGCTGTAGGGATGCTAACCTTTCAAAAAAATTGGTCCTAACTGACCAAGTCCCAAAATAGGGGTTCAATGTTGAAACAATTTTTTTTACCTCTACTTGTAGGCCAGACAACTTGTTGTAGGCAGTATGCACTAGGTCAGCCTTATCTTTTAGGATGTTAATTCTGTGTTGCAAAATGTTCAAAAAGTCTTCTAAAGCCACATTGTTCTACTCTGTATCTTTTTTCTCTATTTCTTTCTCAAACTCCCTTGCATCCTTTGTTTGTACTTCTACATCTACAACTTGTTTTGGCTCAGGTAGGAGCAGCTTCAGGGATCTCTTGTAGCTTTTGAGTTAGATCTACTATTATTTTCTCCAAAGCATTGATCTTTATTAAACCCAATTCTCTATCCTTCACAACAAGACTTGCCTAATAAAATAGATTTTGATACCTATTTGACATCTGCACAAATTTTTCTTCATTCAAATGAGAAAAGTGAGTTAGGGCATGTGAAATATCCAAATCTCCTGTATTGTGAACAGACCAGATGATTTTGTTCCCTTCCATCTTCTCTTGCACATTTATCAATGATGGCTTCTGGTTTTTGGGAGCTAGAGCCCACATAGCTAGAGTTTGAGATTGTGCATTATAACCACACCCTTTAATCATCTCTCCCACTTGCGTCTCTGTTGAAAATTTGATATTTGGTTGCCTTCTAATTTGGTCAATGATGAAGGCTGAAGCTAGGTCCCATCCCTCTACTAGTAACATGCCACTGGACTTCACTAATTGTCTAGCTTCATCAGGGGTCATGTTATCAGATTTTGGATCATATTCTTGGGGAGCTTGCAAAACTTCACTTGTTATTGCTTCTGCTCCTTCTAATTATAGTTGTGCCCCCACTTGATGTTGCTTGGCCCAAATAAGAAAATCCTTGAATTCCTTAGTTTTTATAAATTCATCATCCTTCAAGAATTCTTCTTGATGTAACTCCCTTTCATCTTGACACAATAAGAGAGACATTTCAACATTTTCATCTGTGTCTTCTCTTTTCTTCTTGCCTTCTCTTATGACCTTTCTCAATTGATGATCATAGGCTCTTGTCCCAGTGAATAGTGCACTCACTTTATCCTTTTTATTCTTCCATGTCTTGACAACAGAAGGCTCCCCTGTTTCCACCTTTTTCTTTTTCTTGGGAGGTTCAGGTACTACTCTAGTTTCTTGTCCTTGTGTTAAGTCAATTATGTTTTCCTCATTTTGAGGTGGCTGATCCATTGGTGGTGGGATGTGTACTGAGTAACTACTATCACTATATTATGAGGAAGACTGTTTATTAGGACCTCTGTCCTTATCCTCAATTTGTTCTTCGAGCTGACTACATAGTGTCCCATAGGAATCAATCATCTTATCTAATCTTTGTAGATAAGGCAAACCAGGGAAATAACCTCCAAATGGGATCCCTTTCCTCTTTAGTTGCTGCTCTAAGTCCATGAATTCTTGGTACTTTATTGTTCTAGCTGAAATTTCATCCTCTCCAAGGATGTTCTTGATAAGGTCCTCCTCTGCACACTGCTCATGCACCTTAGTATTAGGGATAGTGGGTGTCAGGAGTCTATTTGCACTGGATATGAATCCCTTTGTATCCACATATCTATACAAGGCTACATTCATCCTAAAGTGGCTTAACCATCTACTCACTGATTCATAGGCCCTCTTACCAATTGTGAAATGAAAAGCAATGAACTGCCGAGGTGTGAAAGTTCCTTTTCTATGTGGATCCAAATGCTCCTT
The DNA here is from genome assembly GCA_018584345.1 of Thuja plicata. Classification (NCBI taxonomy): domain Eukaryota; kingdom Viridiplantae; phylum Streptophyta; class Pinopsida; order Cupressales; family Cupressaceae; genus Thuja; species Thuja plicata. The sequence goes on from MU224206.1 coordinate 2,941,594, forward strand.
GTCAGTCAACATGAGCTGCCATATGAACTCCATGACAACAATTCTTGGTGGTACTCTATATGGAAAAATGTGTGGTGGTTGGGAGAAACCATAAACTCTAATCAAAGTGAAATTCTGATGATAATATAAATCTCCCCATTTGTGATCTCCATTCCACTTATCAACAAATTTGCAGGGCCTCAGGAGTTGCAATACCTTAATTGGTAGCTTAGTCTTGTTAACTCCTAAACTACTCAATAGGGGATATACTACCCAATTCTTGAAAGCACATAACTCATTCTCCCTGGATGTGTAATTCCATACCCTCAACCAAAGTTGTATAGGGTTGGATTGAACATGATAAAATATTTTAGGTCTCAGATTAGGTTGGTCCATGATATTAAAATTGTAGAACAAAATTAAATGCATGAGCAAAGAATACTGTAGGAATTTAGGGCTTCCTTCCTTCTTTTGAATATCCATGAACCCTTGATGCATCTTATCAATTACATACTGAATGTAATCATAATCAGTACTGACATAGTGACTTTGCAAGTCCATAATTATCATTAGCATATCAAAGGATACTCTCTCTCTTCCACTATCAACCCCTAAAACTCTACACAAGGCATAGGAAATGTACTTCATGTAGAATGCCAGGTCCTTATAGAAATAGGGTGCATTATCACTAGGAATATGCACTATATAGTTTCTATTTCCTTTCGGCTCATGGGCTTAAATCAATTTGGCTACAATACCGATCTCCCTAGTATATCTAGCAGCTAAGGCTTTCAAGTTTATTTCTATTGTGCACATGTTGTATATATTAAATGCTTTCATGAATGATTCCCTATCAAGAGTTACTAGGATTGTGTCATCATCCTTTTTGATAGTCTTTGAGATAGTGTCATACCTACTAGCCAGTTTTAACAACAAATCCACATCCACAAACACACCAGGAACTATTAATTTTGCTAACCCTAAAATCCAATGGTTTGACATTGGAACATGACCCTCACTATTCTTATGAAGTAGTCAAATAAATGATATCCTAAACAATCAGGCATTTTGGCATTTCTAATGTAAGCCATATTGTCACCAAGGTACTCGTCATTTACCTTCTTTCCTTGGTTGCATCCTAGAAGGAGAGCTATGAATTCCTTTGAGTAGTTTCTCTTTCCCTTCAGATCATCATCACCATCTCCTCTCATCCCGCTAGTTGAAGCAACACTCACTGATCTGCTCATCTTGTCTGTTCTGAATTCTAACTGATCAAATCCTTTTTCTTTACTTTGAAAGTCTTGATAACTCTGTTCTCTTGAAAACACTGATCACTTATGCAAATTTTTCTCTGAAAACTGAAACTCTTGGTAAAATGAAATGATCAACGGTAATGCCTACTTATTCAGAGAAATTAATGCACAAATCTTATTTCAAAATCATGAAATTGCAATTCAGTCACTTCTGTCATTACTTCTACGTGCTGTGATATCAATTTTTCTTTCTAGTTGTGGCATTTGAAATTGACAAGTGTTCAATTTTGAATGAGTTCTTTTTCTATTAAAACCTTATTATATTCGAAATAAGATCAAGATGTGATATGATTGGCTTATTTATCACAAATAAAAAACTCTTTAAACATGTCATAATCCTTATGTTCTGATTGGCTGATGATTGTACAATATGGCATGGAAGGAAACCTTATTTTAACCTTGCTCAAACCCTGGTTTCCTTCAGCAACTGCGCAACTGTATGACCTCCTTGTCGCAAAGAGTTAACTTCAACTATGGCTCTTTTCTGATATTTAACGATCACCACACGATCAACATCTTGATCAATATTCATCTCTTAATCATTGAAATAATTCACTTAACTCATGTTTCCTTTTGAGACTCTCGCAACTAAGGCTTCAAATAAATCTTGCTTAAACCTTTAGTTTCTTTAGAGACTACGCGACTATGCAAATTCAAAGTCGCTTTAAGATTTCACTGACCTTGAGTTTCTTTTGAGATTATGTGGCCATCGCTAGATCTTACTTCAATCAGATAGTTCATGTGAAATCTCATATCCATTTTGTACTTTCTTCATTTGATCTGAGATTTTGAGACTACCTTTAGATCAACTTTTAATCCAATGGTTCGCATGCAATCTCATTAGCTTTACATTTAACTGCAGTTTATCTTGAGACTTCACGACTAAAGCTATCTCCAAGTCATGGGATGAATTTATTAACCTCTGGTTTACATTGATATTTTACGCAAACCTCAGATCTTTGAATGACATAGACACGTGTCCATATTTGAATCACTACCACTGAATCACTGAACTTTCTTTGACTTGTTGACTTTTATCAGCGAATACACGCCATTCATTAGATCTTTTTCTTTTCATGGTTCAGATCTCCTCACTGTAAACTTCACTTGAGATTTACTTAACTTTTATTAACCATGGTTCTTATTGAGACTTCATGACTAATTAAATCTTGTTGTCACTTTATAATTTATCTAACTCAAGGTTTTCTTTGAGATTGAATGCCAACCTCTAGATCTTCATTTAATCTGATGGTAGTCGCTAGATCTCTTAAACCTTTTCTTATCTGAGCTTTTATCTTGCAACTTAACACTGGCCACATGATTAATCTTTGCATCGGACGACAGTCGCTATATCTCATATATTTTAACTTAACCCTTGATTTCATTAGAGATATGTTAGTAAACAGATTTGCCTTCAAAGAAAATGATTACAAATTGACCCTAAACCTCCAAACAAGAAGAATTAATTTGTACTAATAGTTGGGTCACTTCACGATTGGAAAGCGTAAGCGTCCTCTGAATTATTTTGGGTACAGCTCCCTGTACAAGATTTGCAATGAATTTTGATAACAATTTCACTGGTTAGCTTTTAACCCGAAAGCTTATAAAGGCTGCATTATCATCCTTAGATGATATGCTACTGAACAATTGCAAAGAAATAAAGGCTGAATAATAAAGGGGAAGAAAATCACAGTTTCTTCCTTGACTGGGTTTTATGAAAATATGAAACAAAACTTCAACAGTAATCAACAAAATTGGGAGAGAGTCAAGCCATTGCAAATTTTAACGTGCATTACAGAATAGATAAAATATTAACACATAACATTTATCCATTCTCCTCAAATAACATAGATCTTAGAATAAATGCTACGTATTTTCTTTATAAAATCTTGCTACACAGGCAAAGATACAAAATAAAGATTCTTTTTTACAATCAAAACTTGCTTTCCTCCCTTTTCTTTTAAAAAAACTGAACCCCCCTCTATAGCCCACAGACTCCCAGAAAAAGCCGAACCCCCTTCCTTTCTTTTGTTGGCCACTTTACCTTCTTTACAAACATTTCTTTTTCAATTATGAAAACTGATTCTTGAGGATGTGTCTCTCTATCCTTATTCTTGGTAAATCCTAACTTGGTATAGTAATCCAAAGTCTTTTTATAAAGATATTACCTTTTCTTTCTATAACCTTAGAATTAATATTTTAGAAAGAAGAGGTGGGATACATGTATATTTTAGTGATGACACCTGTCACTAAAATCTGACCAACACATTACCTTCATTACTCATATAAACTCTGCCAGTTTACATTCCTCTGTTTTGATGTTTTCACTAGATTCAATCCACCTGTTTATGTGAAGCTTTCATTTTGGGCATGGGTTGATTTGAAATTGACATGATCTTTTTAATTTTGCTCTTCCCACTCTCATCGAGCATTCTTTGATTTTGAAGAACTACTGGAAGTCAGGCTTTCGAACCACCAGGTTCCTTTAAATGCTCCAACATTTTGATTCCTCGGCACAATGCAAGATGACTGAGATGCCATTGAAACTATGGCATATACATCCTTCAATCTGCATTCTCCAGAACATCATACACTTATCATTCAAGTTGAATCGATAACTAATATCGATTGGATGGAATCCTGGGTTTGGTGCCTTTCTTTTCAAATTTCTAGTTGAATCAGATTCCGTCCAGTTCTTCATCACCAAAATAGGGTCAGTGCACATAGTTTTTGTCAAATGGATTGGGCCTTTTTACATATGATCATCGTGTCCTTCAAGGACACTTACAAACAACTTCTTAGCCTCCAATTCTATCGGTTGAGCATCATCAGTCTTCTAACAAAAAATTCACAGTCTCTCCATTTGGATCAGGCCTTGTGTTTAGATCGACACATGATTCAAAATGGGTTCTTTCAAAGATTATGGAGGGTGAATTCTATGAATTCATGCCATGCAATCAATTGGGGTGACTAGCGAGTATTCTGGCATTGATGTTTGGTTCACCTTCTTCAATCCATTGGATGTTCCCTTCAAACCACTGCTAGTGGTCTTGACATTTTGTCAAGCAGTTCATGACCGATCTGCACATTTAACTTGTCTCCTTCCTTTGTGTCGATAGAAGTCTGCCATTGTCACTATGATGCCTTTGCACCTTCGACATTTCCTTCTTACCAAGTCTAGTGATTTTGATATTGATGGTTCTACGCACATATAATTCTGTCAACAACTTCGACATGCTCAAAATCCTTATCATTAATTGCCCAAAACTTCATGCTTTTGGAGGTGCCAATAAAATCCTATCGGCTTTGAGATCTTTCAAATGAGATAATTTTATGAATCAGCAATGTTTGAGCAAAGTCTATGTAACGGCAGAGGCACAAAGATGATTGTGTAGAGCATCATTTGTCTTCAAAGTTGAGGATTATAAGGAGGTCTCCAAAATGAACATCCCTGACATCTAACAACTATACATTGTGATAAGGCATTCATCACCAATTGACTCTATATGAATTCTCTATTTGACAAGCAATGCACATAATTCATGCGCCCTTCACTTTGAAATCTATCTTCATGAAAACGCTCGCATTTTGTCAAATGATTGGCATGTGTTGTCAATGCTTGGAGACTTTCTTTGTCGGTGCATTGACAAGAACGCACCAATACTGCCAAGTGTAAGGGGGAGGGACTACCATGGTGTTCATAAAATGTCGATGGGAATCCATGCCTTTCCTTTTGAATGCCAGTGTGGAACAACATTCATATCAACACATGTACAAAAAGGAGTAAATTCATAGTATCTCAATTCTCGGCTAGTATCCCAATTCTCGGCTTAGCATGAAAAACTCTTCATTGCTATTTAAGTTTTCCACATATCTCTTGAAACTGCCAGTGCCATCCTTCCTTTTCGATGCCTTATGATAATAATATTCATCCTCATGACTTTTGTAACTGGATCTTTCACCCTATTCAAATATCCGGGCATTTTGTCAAGCAATTTACAAGAATTCATATGAATCACTGTCATATCTGTGTGGACTATCCACCTCACAGATTCAAAATTGTGAGCTTACCACTTTGTTGGATTCTATGGGATTTGTTGGGAAATCATGCACTCAAATAAAGTTTTGAACTTAGGCCTCTTTGATTCTGAATGAAATTTGCAATTGAAGATCTCTAGCCGGATTTGGTAACTTAGATCTAAACCGAGAATCACAAACTTGAAACTAACCTTCATGCATTGACAACTAGTGAGCCTTCACGTCAAGATTGAAATCAAATTATTGGAATGATGAATCTACATTTTAGACTTTGAACATTGAAAAATAAAACTGAACCTCTAATTCTGAACTTGAATGATGCTCCCTGAACCATGTGTACTTGGGTTTTGAACTTGGCTTTGAACTGAACAAGTTTGAACAACCTCGAACCACTCTGAATAAGTTTGAACAACCTCGAACCACTTTGAACAAGTTTGAACAATGTTCAAAGGGGTTCAAAGATTTATGCTTCCACTTTACATCTTTATAAGCATGATATTTTCAAGGATAAGAATCAACAACCATGCAAATCCCGCATTTTGGTCAATAATAACAAGATAAGGGCTGAGTTTTGAAAATTTTAGATTGGGGCACTATAAGTGGGCCAACAAGATATCGCAACTGAATGCATTTAACTCATCTCTTAAACCTTGGTTCAATTATGAGACACCATGACTGAATTAATTTGAAGTCGCTTTATGAATTCTTAACTGAAGAGTTTATTATGAGACTTCACGCCTACCGCTAGATCATCTTGAAAATCAACGGCTATCACTGAACCTCATGAACTTTTACTTAACTCTTATTTCCTTTCACAATCATGCGACTACCTAAAAAATTCAAACCTTTTTTAACTTTGATCTATTTATGAGACTACACGACTGAATGATCTCAAAGTCGCCAAAGGATTTCTTTAACTCTGGGGTTTTGAATGAGACTTTCCGCGCACCACAAGATCAAGATCTTCATCAATGGCTCATGTGAAATATCCTTAATACCAAAAGCAAATTCTTTTCTTATAGAGATAACACAACCAAAGCATTTCACTAAGTCTCTAAGTAATATGGAATATTCTTAAATCTTAAAGAGACATTGCGACTAACTTATAAAACATGAAAATAGGCACATGACTTAAGTGGCTCAGGTTTTCTGAAAAAGTAATTGAAAATTAGAAACCATTTTGAGGAACTAGGGTTTTCTCTTGGATATGCATGAAAAATGACCTAGGAATTGATGTTTTATACACTTCTTTTAATTTTAAGGCTCATAAACCAATAATTGCAGAGAAATTTTGATAAAATTGGATAGGATTTTGACATTAATGCAAGAAAATGACTGGGAACTCAAAATTTTTAATAGAAAGATTCAAAATTGGAAATACAACCAACATAGGAATTGACATCAATATCCTTTTGTCTTAAGCTTTGTCTCTTCTTGTGTAATTGTATTTCGTAATCATCTTGCATGTATGCTTCTTTCACTTTGACAACCATTCCCTTCCATGTTGAAATTGGTTTCTTGCCTTCTTTTTTATCTCTCTATCTGAATGAACTTCCACCATGTCAATGCAGAGCCTCTAAGCCTTGAATTTTCTACCTTGACCTTCTGATCTTCTTTGACTCCATCACATTCAAAGTGATTTTCCATGCCTTCAATCGAGTCTATGACTAGATCTACCTCCATTTTCCCACTGAATATTGGTATTCCTTCAAGTGCCTCGCTCATAGCCTTCAATGCATTTAAGAAAGGATCTTCTTGCAATACAGGTTCAGGTTCAGGGGTCTTGTCTTTCTCTGCAACCTCTTTACCCTTAGTTTCTTTCCCTTCCAATTTATCACTGACTTCATCAGTCTTGGTCTGCACTTCACTCAATGCTTGTTCAAGTTGAGCTATTCTTTCCCTTAATAGCCTATTGTCTACTTCCTAATCATTGAAATTATTGGCCAATTCCAAATTAATCACCATGATTGTGGACCCACTAGACTCACAATCTAACATGCACTATGCAATCCCAAATCTTTTGGGGCTCTGATACCAATCTGGTAGGGAGGTTGGATGAATCAATTAGTGATTCATGCTACTAGTCTTCTTGAAAGACTTCTAGGGTGTCTTCACAACACCAATTGGTACCTATAGGATCTTTGCTTTCTTAGGATCCACAGGTTTCTCTAGCCAACCCAACTATCATGAGATTTTTCTCTATCAAGCCTAAACTTGATGCATTCTTGCTACACTAGTCATTTGCGCTTAAACCACCTTAAAGGCTTATAATCTCCAAATTATTGAAATATCCTTACAGAGGTGTGGAGGTTTCTTTAGATACTTCAATGAAAAAAAATAGGGGTTTTAGGAGTCCCACCTAGTTCAACTAGTAATTTGATTCACCAAAAAATCACAAAACAGGCCTAAAAGGCTACTAGCCCAATTAGGTATCCACCTCCGAGAAATTAGGGATTTACTCCTAATTCTTCCAAAGAAACTTTCAATCTTTTGTTTGGATTCTTGAATCATATGCAAACCCCTCAAGGATTTTGTGGGTCTTGGGGTCACCACCTTCTGTACTGTATCCTAACTCAAATTGAGTGAATTTAAGGGCTTTTAGGCTTATACTAACTACTCTTCAAGTTGGAAGGTTTTAGGATAGTTAATGGATTGGTGTGACCTCTCCATCTTAACCAAATATTGGAAAGACTCCTATCTTCCAATTCCAAAAGTAATTTTTTTCTATCAATGAACCTCTGCAAGTTGTGCTCTCTGCAACTTGGTCTTCTCTAGCTAGGCTCACCACTGGCTCGCCTAGGGAAAGACTTTAAAAATAGCTCCTCTAATTTGAGGGACCAAATCCTGCACAATATATACACATGGAGTCTACTCACTATTCCCAAAGGGCCATACAAATTGGATGGTGGGAAAGTGAGCTAGAACCCCATCTCTACAAACTGCCTAGATAGAACCAGTGATAGTGAAGAAACAAAACTATTTACAACAAGAACTTCAAAATGAAAAAAAATCCTAACTAATTCCACACATAATCAATAATTAATCTACCCTACACCATGCATGAGTTACAATGCAATATTTAATCCTTTAAAGAGCCACTGTTATAAAAAACTTGAAAAATTGCACACAAAATCACATTTTCTTGATTACTTTCAAAATCTTTGTCCGTACAATGGGTTTCCAACCTTGTACCTTGGTCCAAAAATGCCTTAAGTAGGGTGGTGAAGTAGTTATTTTCCCTTTAGGGCTCTTTGTCATCGATTTTTCCAATCTTGACAATGTTGTCCGAGCAACATTTCAAAGTTGCGAAGTTGCAAAATGCAACTTTACAACTTGTTGACAATTCCTGTAAAACTCACTAAATGAGTTCTAATCCTTCATTAAACTTCACCAAAGACATAAAATATGGTTGAAACATGATTCCAACCTAACCTAGACCCTACTGAACTTATGATGACATCATCACTATACTTGTGCATATCAGAAAGCTTTACAACTTCTTAGCCCCTAATTGCACTTTGCAAAAGTCCTAAGACTCAAAATGAACTAAAACCTATTGCACCTACTCTATGGTCAACATGACCTTAAGCTTAACACAAAAAAAATTCCATAAGGCACACACACAATTGAATTTTTTTTTTCCCTAAACAACCTATGGGTGCTCCTGCACCAAAGAAGAAGAAGAAGAAGACAAAAGTAGACAATGAGAAAACTGATTTAGAGAAGGAGATCACTAACATGGGGAAGTCTGGAAAGACAAAATTCAATATCTCTAAGAATGTTAATGAAGTTGCAAATAAAATACATGGAATGATAGGTAATATTAGTAAATTTAAATTCTTTAAATTGTTTGATGAAGACAAGAAAACAATTGAAGATGCTATTGTATTTCACTTTCACAAATTCATCAGAGTAGCTAGTCAACTCAAAAATCATATTGCTGATGAACTATATGAAGCAATTAATGTCAGATGTGAGTCTGTAGTTGAGACTGAAAAGGAAATAAGAGAAAGGACACTTCTCTATATTATGATACATTTGAAAATAAATAAATTAGATGAAGCACTTGAAAAATATGAAGATAGATCTAGTATTGGTCATAGGACCTTGAAAACTATTAGTTGGGAAGGAGAAAGATGTTGAAGAAGAGACAGTGGTGACATGGAAAAGGATATTCAACATGAATTAACCACAAGTAAAAGACACAAAATGTACATCTAAAGTAGATGATACTTTTACTGTGAAAGAGTTAATGGGAGATGTGTTAGGTAGTATTCCAAATGTTGTTACTCATATTGACCTAACAAAAGATTTTGTTGATGATGTTATGGTTGAAGATATCACTGAAAATACCAAATCTCCTATGGTTGGAGATGAAGCTAAAGATATACTACTTAGGTCTCCACTTGGTGTAAACCCTCTTGAGATAAATGATGATGTAGTTGATATTGAAACAAAAAAGGTTGATGAGACATAAATGAGTAAGGAAACATAACATGTGACATAGACCACAGATCAACTAAAGGACACAACATAATAGGTAAAGGATACAGAATAAGGTGAAGAAAATCAAGAAAAAAAATGAGCAACAACAAGACAAAGAAGGGGACAAAGAGACAAAAAAGGAAACCAAAATAGTAACACTGGAATAGGTGAGCAAAGCATTAAAGATGGAGTTGAGACACAAAAGGATAACACCACCAGTGCTTCACAAACTCACATAGAGGATGCCGGTGAGAAGAAGAAAAGGAAGATAATGGAAGAAGAAGAAGAAGAAGAAGAAGAAGAGGAAGAAGATGATACATAATTTTCTATTCTGAAGAAGGGTGTTAACAAGTTAAAGCCAAATGAACATATACTATTTTCAAGAAGCTGGTTGAAAAGAACAGAATAAAGAAGAAGTTCAAGAAGAAAATACTAAGGAAAGAAGTTGATATACTTTATGATCTAGTTCCTAATGTAGAATTTGATGAATAAGCATCTATGATTGATCAACTCAAAACCTTAGTTGATGCAATCGCTAGTCCAGATCATGGCATGGAAGAGGAGATGATCAAATGAACATAGAAGACATTAGAGAAGGGGATGATGGATAAGATACTATAGAATATTTCTCTTGAGAAGGTTTCACTATTTGAACTAGTCAAGGAGCTCAAGGAATCATTACTTGAAGTTGGAAAAATATTTAACACAAATCTATTCTGACCAAATTCATTATAGAGATTAAGACAAAGAAGGAAGAGCTGAAGACAAAGTTGGCTACACTTGTAAACCAATTGGACCCATTAAAAAGTTCCATGATGGATCATAATACAAAACTAAAAGCATTGATACACAAGGAAATGGAACTCAAGACAGAAGAGGATAGGATAAGGATGATTTTTCTGTAATTACAAGGATTTATGACTCCGCACATGGACATTATCCAAGCATATCTTAAGAAAGCTGAAGTACTGATAGGTACTCCAGAAATGAGTATAATTAATAGTATGGAGGATCTGGCTTCTGGCTTAAATGGCCATCACATTTCCTTAACAACCCTAAAGAAGTCATGGGAGAATTCACTTTCTAGTGCAAAGGTACATTTCAAGACTATATTTGACAAACTGTAAGGTATTATGTGTGTGAATTAGTGGACCTATTATCTACAACACGACACTTTAATAGATCATTATATTAGTGAAAAAGCATAAAAAGAAAGAGTTTGAAGCTAAACACTAAAACCGATCTATTGCTTCCTATCTAGGAGGAGTTTGAAGAATGCAATAATCATGCCCTCAAATTATGCACAAATCAGTGACATATACAACCTAAGAATGGAAGATTTGAATCAAAACTAATCTAAATGATAAAGAAACATGCATATTAGCTCTAAAAATGAAGATAAAAATAATGCATAATCTCAAAGCTAAAATGGAACATGGACTCACAATTAATCTAAACAGTATAACAATGCTTTCAAATCTGAAAATTAAGGGCTATTTGAGCTCAAAAACTCATTCTATTTATAGAAGAAATGGGGAGAGAGAGAGGGGAGAAGGCCATTAATGGAGGTGTAATAGCCATTAATGAGGTGTAAGAGGCTTTAATGCCAAAGACATTAATGATGCATGGGCTTGAGGAATCTCCATTAATGATGCATTAATAAGAGCAATTAAGAGGCATGGTGAGGGTGTAAGTCCAAGATTGATAATGTGGAATTAGAGGGAGTCAAGCTTGAGAAAGTTGACTTTCTCAAGTGGGTTGAATTCCTAATCACAAAATTAAGAATGTGACAACATTAGGAAGTGGGTTATGATGACATGTAACTGATTGAATGTTTGATAATGTTATTTTGAAGATGATGCAAGACATTAAATTAGTTAATGGTTTGTATTGTCATTGATGTCAACTTGATATCATCTATACAGTCATGTACATAATGCCAAAGACTTCAAAAAATCAATGGAACATAGGTTATGCTTTCAGCAATGCATAAAAGTCATGTATTCACTAAGTGACAGACAACATTGATGGAGTGCACACCACTGGTAAAGAAAAAGAAAAAGTCATAGTGATGCCCGACGAGTAGAAGACAGTGTTGCCCGACAAAGCAGAATCACAGGATGCCCGACGAGCTAAAAATAGAGTTTCCTGATGAGAAAGATCCAATGATGCCCGATGGACAGAGATCCCAAAGCTAACTGAAGTTGCATCGATGAAACTGGCAGTGTTCACCAATGACAAACTACAGAATTGACCAACATAATAGAGAGATCAGAAAATGACAAAATATCTAGCTGGCAGAGCTTAAGGATAGACTTAACTAGTTTTTTTGTTTGTTTTATTAAACCACAGTTAAAGAAATTGATTTATATAGTTGGCAAGAAGATAACTACGAGATAAATCAGGAGTTAAAGCCGTAAATCAAATTTGCTGGATTGTTTTTCACGCCAAGAATCAAGAATCAAGAATTAAGGAATATCATGTCTATATAAGAGATAAAGTATAATTCATTTCTGCAAGCAATCAGATACACGGGGGAGTGAATTGAAAGAAGATGCTGAAGAGAAACTGGTGAAGGATAAGATTCATACAGTCCTGATCAATAAAGCTAAGGGAGAACTAAATAATTTTGCAGACACCGACAAATAGTGAAGCACAACATCACAGAGCAGAAAGTGTAAAGTACAAAGGAATTGAATTGATACATTGATCAGAGAGGTATTGTACATAAATAGATCTGAATATCTGTAATTCAAAGTTGCATTAAAAATAGGTCATTGTGTTTCAGTTTAACCATTGAAGCATTAAGTCTCTTAACATAGCAGGACTTAACCATCTTCTATAATTGAGGTATATCCTAACAGATTACCAAAAAGGTTGATTCATTAGAGTAGCAGCGGTCTTACCTAGAGCCTATTGATAGTCTAAGAAGGAGGCTGATTCAAGGATGGTAGTAAGATTAGCATAAAGCCTATTGACAATCTAAAGACTGATTCAAGGATGGTAGCATAGATGCCAGATACTAAGTGAAAAACTATGTATAAAAATCCTCTAGCAAGGTCGCACTTAACCATGTGTTTGTAACCTTTAACAGGCTTGGATCCTAACAGAGCTCACTTCAAAAGAGTGAAAATTTGGGGTACCGGTCCCAGTGGTTTTTTCCCTTAAGAGGGTTTCCACGTTAAAATCCATGTGTTATGTGTGTATGGTTTATTATTTTATTATTTTACATTTCACATATGCATTTATGGATTGATTGGTATACTCTGCATATTTACTGAGTATCGGTAAATAAGTTTTACTACTTATCGGTAATCATGGAGAATAAGGACAGACAAGGTAAGCTGATAGACACTTAATTATTTCAAGTATTTCAAGGCATACATCTTGTAGAGACTTAATAATATGAGGTGTATTAAAGTTTAAAGGATAAATTTTTGAGGCCACTGATTCATCCCCCCCTCTCAGTTATTACTAAAAATTGGTATCAGAGCTTGTGTGCTTAGAAGGAAGGTTTCAAGACCTAAGTAAAGATCAGAAGATGAACAGATGAGATGTGCCCAAGTTGAACAAAGACAACTTTGATTCATGGCAAAGAAGAATAAAAATCCACTTATCAGGTATTGGCAATGATATTACTCAATACTTAGATACTGAATATGTGTTTCCTATAGGACCATTGATGGTAGATAAATTGAGAGTAAAACATGAACATAACTGCATGGTTATAGAGCTTTTTGCCTCACTCTCTGATGCTGAATTTGAGGATGTCAAAGATTGCAAAAATGCAAAGACAATGTGGGATAAACTAAAGCTTGTACATGGAGGTGATA
>MU224206.1:2996980-3013507 GCA_018584345.1 Thuja plicata
ACTTTCATATCATCCTCACTAGCATTAGGATCATATTATCATTTTGAAGAGGATTTTGAGACTAGTTTCTTCATAACTAGTTCTTGAATCTTTCTTCTTGTTATCTAGTATCATTACATCTTTTTTTACATTGGGATCTATGGTCATTGTGTGTTTGAGAGAGCACACCCACATGCAATCTAAATAAGCACATCAAAATGAGTAGATTAGGGTGCATGTTATTTACTCATTTTTAGCTTAATCTGATGTTATTTGGTTTCTTTGTTGTTAGCTTAATCTCTTGCATGCTTTTCTTGTCATGATATGTTCTAACCAGATAATGTTTGCATGTTTGAGCTTGCTCCCAACAGATTGAAGGATTTCGTATACACAGTTATTATTCACATGCTTAGAGCTAGAATGCTTGTTTATCATCTTTTTAGCTTGTTTTTAACTAAAAATCCTTGATGCTAGGCTGTATTTGTCACTGATTGTAGCATATTCTAAGGGCTAATACGTTACTAATCACACTCCTCCTAGTTAGCAGGCAATAGGTCAGTATTAGTGGGTTTTGTATGCTTTATCTAACCTTTCGAGCTAATGAAATGACTTATTGAGTGTTTGTGTCTTTCTTAACAGGTTCCCAAATACACACACATTTTTGGCGCCCACCGTGGGGCCTGATTTTCAACTTGGCCTCATTTTCTAACAATTTTTTGCCAATTCGCATGCTTAGGATTCAGACATAGGATCATTTTTAATCATTCAAGATCGCATCTCGGATATGCCATCGCACTGCGAAAAAGTCGGATCGCATCCGTGATTTTTTGGATCGTTTCTAGTTTGGGCTCGCATCTAGTCAGCAAGGGATCACATTTGGTGAATAAGCTCGCATATGGTATACTGTGTCATATTTAGTAAAATTTTAAGATCGCATCTGGTTAAAAAGTTGGAACATCTCGTTTGCCTAACCCCTAACATTCTAACAAGTGGTGTTTTTGATGATCTATAGCTTAACAAGTGTTTGTAGGTTTTTGTGGGAGTTTACACCAACAGATACTAACGTGGTTTTATAGGTTTCCAACCCCCATCTTGACTTCTATTTCCTTGCTTTCCAAACTTAAAACCATTTCTCCACTTGCTAAAACAACCAAATAATATGCTGTTTTCCTCTTGAGGAAAATCAGAAAGTTGGACGTTGTCTTATTATTTGTGATGAAATTAGGGATAAATGAACAAAGCAAAACACATCATCTAAATTTGGAAATAGTAAATGAACAAAACAAAGCACTAAATATGTGGGATTAAAGAACAAGTTCAATCACTTAATTATTTTTGGATCAGAAATTGAACAACACAAATCATTAAATCATTGTGGTTAATTGAACAAGGCAAACTTTCCCTTTCAAGCATCCTATTTTTTTTAAAATAGAAACAATTAAATCGAGCTCAACATAGCTTGAGGGAATGAATTTTGTTTTAAGTGCTTTGGGAGAAAACAACTTAGATTAGGAGAGTATGCTCTTCTTCCTCAGAAGAATTAGAAATCCAGACATCCAAAAGCTCGCCAATCCTGGTTAAATATCATTTAAATAGTAGAGGGCCTGCCGGTTGAGGAAAAAATCTTCTAGGAATGACCCAAGTGAGGACAGGTCTTACGCCGACCCTTTCAACTCACTATAAATAGTTACTTCCTCGTAGGCCAAAGCCTCAGAAGATGGAACTGGTTTTATTCTTGGAATTATGACATCATTCCTTGAACATATCTGGGTATATGTAGAGCGGAGCCACTTGAATCTTGCTTGTGAGACTACATATATTCAAGTACTCATAGGGCTATACGCATCAATTTTTCCTTGTGCAATTCTATGGGGGAAAGTTTCGAATAGATTTCCCAATAATCTACAACAACTTCAACTGAAAGAATACTCGATTCATCCCCGAAAGGGTGATAATCTTTGTGCAAGGCAAAAAGTAATTGCCCCAAGACACTTGTCATATTGTGCTCTCACTTGCATTTGGAGTTGGCTAATACAACATCATGACTAGAGCCATTGCGTGCTTGGTGATGGCTGTATTTTGATTATCATTTGAGTGTGTACCTGAGTCAACAAGCAAAGATTTTCAACCTCCACCTAGAAAGTAGGATAAAAAGAGTTTGTTTCACCCTCTTAACAATGCAATATTGTTTGACGTGTCCAAAAGATCATTAAAAAGATAAGCTCCTCAAAATAATCAACAAATTTCAAACCCTGGAGTACAAGTGTTTTTCACACCTTACAACACCTCTTGATATAATCTGGAAACAAGCAACTTCACGCACTTCAAAAATAAATTTTTAAAAAACTGACCCAAATTGATAAGACATCATAAGATCATATCCTATTTTTCCCAAGTCACATATGGTATCTAGGATAATATTTGGTATTTAGGATTGTATCTAGTTAGCAAGAAGTCATATCCAGATTCTAGGATCATATCTGGTACCATCAGAGGCTTGTATCTAGGAGCTCGCATTCAGGACAGTGGGAATTTGTAGGAGTTTTTCTTAGGAAGTCTCAGTTGATTAGGACACCCTTTTTTCTCTTTAGCTAGTTCCTGTTGTCTCTTCTGGTCTCCCTATTGTTATTTCAAAACACTTTCAAAATGTCCACCTTGCATGCTTAGTCAGTCTTTCATGATCAATTCAATACGTGTGGTCTACCCATTCTCTATCAACAACTTGGTTCCCAGCTCACTATTAGGGCATTCTAACCCTCTAACACTGGAATCATTTACATCCACCAACAACAAACTGTTACTCCTACCTAGACATGCCCACTTGAACAATCTAAAATCCTTACTTGCACTATTGGGAAACATTAACAAAGTTGAGGAACAAACTTCATGGTTAACACAAGGCGTAACCAGTACACAACTAAAGGATCATAAGTGCCTCCTAAAACACCACACTTTCAAGAAGAAACTTCTCGCAGTTCACTTTTTGATCTAGATTCACCTCCAATGGATATAAACACTAACGAATGGAGTAAGGCCTTTGAGGGTTATAATGATGGCAAACAAGCACAATCTGAAGGCATAAAAGAGGAAGAAAGACCCAAGTTTGAACATAATCTATTTGGATCAGACAGTGAAGAAGAGATCCTTGAAGATGAATACGAGAAACTCAAACAAAGTAAAAGGATCCACAAGCTATTGGAATGGATAATTAGTGATGATAAAGAAAAATACTTCCTCCATCTAGCATCCACAGGTATCAAATTACACAAAGATTATGACGTGGAAAAACTCAAGGAGAAGGAAGTACCAAACCCAATATCTATTCTCACCAAATAGCTCAATCTAATGCAAAAAGAGCTCACAAACCTCAAGCAAGAGAAGGAGAAACCCAAAAAAAAATACTCTTCGGACGCCATTTGTCCATTTCCTTTCGACAAGAGTATCACTATGGTCCTGTTTCCGCCTAATGTGGCAAGGCCAAAGTATGAAAAGTACACAGGAGAAACTTATCCACACGACCATGTAAGAGAATTTTGTGCTCTAAGCATTGAGTACATGCACGAACCCACTTACCTCATGCGATTGTTTCCAGGAAGTCTAGGAGGTAATGCCATGGAGTGGTTCTCAAAATTAAACCCTAAGGTCAAGACATTTGAGGAGTTGATCCAACGATTCATTCAACATTACTCCTACAACATCCAACATGATGTAACTATGATGGACCTATGTAACACCAAACAACAAACTGGAGAATCATTCACACACTTCCTACAAAGATGGAGGAAGATTTTCACATGATATTCAAGGGTCATTCCTGAAATAGAGAAGATGGAAATCTTTGTTAATAATCTAGTTCCTGAATTGAGCTATGCTCTAAAAATGCAAGACTCTCCTAGCTTCGATAGGATGATTAAAAATGCCCTCCGTATTGAGGAAGTCATGGTCAAAAAGGGAGAGATCACCCTTCAAAATGAAAACAAAGGTAGTAGCTCCAACTTCAAGCCTAAATATTGGAAGAAAAAGAAAAATGTTGTTAATGATGGAGTAGTTGATGCCTCTTACATAAATTCTAAACCCGAAGTGTTCAATCTGACCAATGGCATGCAAGCAAGAAAAGAGGTTAAAGTAACACCTCTTGTTCCCAAAATGAACAATGATAATAACAAGGAACAAACCTGGACTTCAAAACCCCAAAGAACATTCACTCCTTTAGGGGAACCTCTTGAGATCGTCTTAAAAATATTGGTGGATAACAAGGTTCTTACGATTCCCGATTCTAAATCATGGGAACCAATGGTCAACCCCAGGTGGTGGGATGATAATTCCTATTGTGTCTTCCACAAAAACAAGGGACACAAGATTAATAATTGTCTCAAACTAAAACATGTCATCCAAGACCTCATTGAAGGAGGTAAGATCAAAGTCGACAGAAATACTACCAATGAGGACCATACAACATTTAACAAACCCTTTCCTAATTATAATCAAGGAGAAACATCTAAAGGGAAAGGTAATGAGGTAAACTACACCTATTCCAAGAGTGACCATGTGATCAATATGCTCAGCATTAAAACTGAATCCGTGAATGTGATGACAATTAAAGGTGCCTCATCCTCCTCAAATGTTGTAACATGGAGCCAGGCACAGGTTACAATCAAAGGACCTCAAAAACCAACATCAAAACCCAAGGTTCCTATTGTAACTATTCCTAAACCAACAACAAAACATGTGGTCACTATCCCCGGAGCAAAATATGACTTGGTAGACCAATTGCAAAGAACTGCTGCCAAAATTTCCATCTTTGAGTTGCTCAAGATATCCACTGTGCATAGAGAAATCCTAGAAAAAGCTCTACACACTGCTAATTTTCAAAAGGATATCGATATAGACAAGTTTCAAGCGATGGTCAATCACATCTCAATGCCACACTACCTCTCCTTTTCTGAAGAGGACAAAAAGTCATTGACCCATCCACATAATCAACCCCTCCATATCAAAGTCCTTATTTATAGATCCTGTGTTAGACGTGTATTGGTAGATGGAGGCATAGGATTGAATATCTGTACACTAGATCTCGTCAAGAGACTAGGTCTCTCAGAACAAACAATTGACACTAGAAACAAGATAACCATCAAAGCTTATGATGAGGAAGAAAGATCCTCCAGAGGTCTTATTGCTCTAATTATCAGAGTTGGACCAATTGAGAGGGATGTCATATGTCAAGTTCTAGATTTACCATTGGCCTATAATATTCTACTAGGCAGACCATGGATTCACGAGATGCGAGCTGTACCATCCACTTATCATCAATGCATAAAATTCCCACATAATGGGATAGAAGTGACAATTCCTACAGATGCTAACTACACTTGCAACAATATCAAATCAGGTAGCATGATCCCAAACAACAAAGAGGCTATGGATGTAGTTGCTCCTGAAACAACCAAGGACATGGTTATGAAGAGTTTTAGAAAAAATTTGAAACTCAAATAAATAGGTATGGGAGAGTACAAGATGGACCTGACTCCTTCACTGACAGACCTTTCGGTGTCACTGAGATCCTATGGAAAACCGTCATCAACATTCATGCCTCTAGCATTCAAAGAGCCAGAAGTACACAAGGCAACTAGCATTATAAAGGCATCGACATCTTCTTTAGATGACACAGAAGAATAGACAGTCTTGGAATGGCTTTACAAAGGAGAACTAGTGGAATCTGAGGTCAAACATGTGAAGATATCCCCAGAGCAGTATGAAAAGGGATATGATTTCCTCAAAAAAATGGGTTACAAAGGAAAGGGACCTGTAAATGACACAGGATGAGGGATCATTGAACCTATTACCATGGAGTTCCACCTCAACAGAGATAAAATAGGACTGGGTTTTAATACTCAATCCAACAAACCTACTTCAAAAGAGTCTCCACCTTCTAAAATAGGAAGTGATAAAACAAATGAAATAATATTGGAACCATGGCCTTATGAGAGATTAATACATATTGGTACAAAGAATCTTGAATATCAAGGAGAACGCTATGTACCTAGCTTTGAGGTACCACAGGATTTTCACACTCCTTTACTAGCACAACCTCCCATTCAAGAGGTAGGAGACACCATAGCAACAATCACTCAAGAGATACCCCGGCCACAAAATTTACATCCTAACTGGGGGCAATTAGTCACAATTTCACATGTCCTTGATCTACCTCACTTTGATCTACAAGTAGCTAGCCGAGTCCATGAAATAAACATTGCTGAATATTTAAACAAATCTGATGATGAAGTCACAGACTCTCATGACTATGAGTGGGATCAGCTATCTATTGCCTCTGAAGAAATCGGGATAGATATAATTCACATGTTTGCAGCTTCCTCAGATCCTAGTAAACAACCTAAGACTCCTTTTAATGATACTGATCCTCTTGAAGTAGAAGAAGAGTTCATTCCCCCAATCATTGATGGTGACACTGGTGAATACATAAGTCTACAAGAATTTCATAGGCTACAAGCAAGAAGCCTCCTTTTACAAAGGGATGATGATGAGATTTCTACTAATGAGTCACTAGAGTTCGATCCATATATAACTGACAATGACCCTTTTAACAATGATCTCGCTCTTATTGATCTAAGCATCAAAGATATTAACTTAAGAGACTGTGTCATGTCAGTTAATGGTCTTGATGCTAACACGATGCTGTCCTTCCCAGAATCTGACTCCCTAAAATTGGTACTTCCAGACCTAATTGATTGGACTGAAACAGATCCTACTCCTATCCTTGACTTTTCCAATGACCACTCCCTAGCTTGTTATCTTAATGCTTGTGAACCTTACCCTTCTTCCACCAATGCAAGGAGCGAGAACATGTCACAGGAGGATATCAAGTTTCTTAGTCACAAACTAAAAAAGAAAAAGAAAAAGTAGAATGATGGTAAAAACCACTCTGTGGCAGTATCAGATCCCAAAATAGTAAAGAAAAAAGACGTATCCAATGGTGAAAACCTCTCAGAGGTGAAAACCTCTCAGAGGCACCAAAGGGTGAGACTCTTGATATCTTTCCTAAACACTTTCAAGAAATATCTTCAGTATTGATTGAACCAACATAGCCAGTAAACTTGGGTGCCATTGAGAATCCTCAAATAGTTCATCTGGCTCAATCTTTATCAGAAGAAGAGAAGGTACAGTTCACAGAGTTCCTAAAAGAGAAGAAGATCAACATTGCATGGTCTTAGACTGATATGCCAGGGCTAGATCCTAATCTCATCATGCACCACTTATCTATAGCTCCTGGGATCAAGCCCGTAAAATAAAAACTTAGAAAAATGCATCCTCATGTTGCATTATTGGTGAAAGAAGAACTAGAAAAGTTGTTAAAAGCTGGATTTATTTGAGTCATTGCCTATGAAGCATGGATCTCCAATGTGGTCCCCGTTTCTAAATCTGATAAATCTATCAGGATCTGTACAGATTTCAGAGACCTAAACAAAGCATGTCTAAAGGATGACTTCCCTCTACCAAACATTGACATGATCATAGACCTTACAACTGGCTTTCAGATGTATTCATTAATGGATGGATTCTTAGGCTATAATCAAATCAAGATCACCCTTGAGGATCAAGAGAAAACTGCATTCACATGCACATGGGGCACATTTTGCTAGAATGTCATGCCATTTGGGCTAAAGAATGCCAGTGCAACATATCAAAGAGCTATGACAACAATATTCCATGACATGATGCACAAGAACATGGACTATGTCGATGACACATTGGCTAAATACAAAGAAAGAGGTACTCACATTGCTGATTTGAGAAAGATATTGGATTGAATGGAATAGTTCTAACTCAGGCTCAATCTAAAGAAATGTGCCTTTGGGGTCCAATCAGGCAAGCTCCTATGATTCATAGTATCAGGAAAGGGAATCAAGGTAGATCTTGTAAAGGTAAAAGCTATTCTAGAGATGACTCCTCCATGTAATATCAGTCAAATGAGGATGCTACAAGGGAGACTCCAGTCTATCAGGAGATTCATGTCCCAACTTGTAGACAAGGCACAACCCTTTAACAAGCTACTACATAAGGGGGTCACCTTCAACTAGGATGAACACTATGAAGCAAACTTCAGAGAATTGAAGGGGTACCTGGCTGCTCCACCTATTCTTATGGCACCTATTCATGGGAAACCTTTGCTCCTATACATATCAGCTATAGCTACATCCCTAGGAGTATTACTGGCACAAGAATATGACACAAAGAAAGAACGAGCTATCTACTACATTAGTAGAACCCTAGTCACTTATGAGCTCAATTATAGCATTATTGAAAAAGAATGTTTATCAGTCGTCTTTGCATCACAGAAATTGAGACACTACATGCTCTCTCATACAGTGAAGATCATTGCTAAGATAGACCCTCTAAAGTATCTTTTGAGTAGAACAACATTAACAGGACGTTTGGAAAAATGGGTCCTAATTCTAAGTGAGTTTGATATTGAATATGTAGAACAGAGAGCTATCAAGGGACAAGTACTTGTAGATCAATTGGATGATTCACCATTCCTAGATGATGAACCATTACTAATTGAATTCCCTGATGAAACAATCATGCATCTCACTGAACATCCATGGAAGATGTACTTTAATGGTTCATTTACTCAACAAGGATCTGGAGCAGGGGTCCTCTTCATAACTCCACAAGGATACACGATTCCCAAATCTTACAAATTGATGTTTTCATGCACCAACAATATCTCAGAATATGAAGCATTGGTCAATGGCCTTGAGCTAGCCATGGAATGGAAGATCATAGAGTTACACATGTATGGTGACTCCCAACTAATTATTAATCAAGTCAATAGGGAGTATCAAACAAAAGATGAAAAGTTGATGCCCTAAAAGCAACTAGTTGATGATCTAAAGAAGTACTTTGTCTTTGTCACCTTCCAACAGATACCGAGATTAGAGAACAAGGCTGCAGATGCTATGGCTACCTTGGCATCCATGTTACAACTGGAGGAGCATCCATGTTACAACTGGAGGAGCATCAATTTTGTGATGACTTCTTGGTGGAAGAAATATCCTATCCCGCCTTTGCTAACCCTGTATACTAGGTAATATGTGCCTTGAATACCCCAGATCAGTCTCGATATGCCAGTATCATTGCGTACCTTTCTGACCAAACCATTCCTGCCAATCTATCCAAAAATGAACAAAGATCCCTGATTAGGATAGCATCACGTTACATCCTCATAACTAACAACCTATATCGACATAGTCTTGATGGTACACTTCTTCAGTGTTTAGAACTTGAAGAGTCTAATCTAGCATTAAAAGATGTCCACTAAGGTGTATGTGGATCACACTCAAATGACTTTTCATTAGCCAAGAAACAACTCAGAGTAGGCTAATATTGGCCTACCATGGAGAAAGATGCTATTCAATTTTCAAAAGCATGTCTTAAATACCAGACACATGGAAACCTTATTCATGCTCTTGCCAGAGAACTTATACCTTTCATAACACATTGGCCATTTTAGCAATGGGCCTTTGACTTGGTTGGACAAATATATCCCAACTCCTCAAATGGACACAAGTTTATCATTACGGCCACTGAGTATTTCACAAAGTGGGTCAAAGCCGTGCCGCTAATCAAAGCCACTGGAAAATAGGTGGCTATGTTCATTCTGAACCACATTATTTGTAGATATGGGATACCCTCTTCAATTGTGAAAGACAATGGGGGCCAATTTAAAAATCAAGACATTGATGACCTCTGTGAACAGTTCCATATCACTCAACATTGCTCCTGAATCTATTACCCTCAAGGTAATGGACAGGATGAGGCATCAAATAAGAATATTCTCATGATCTTACATTGAACCGTAAGCAAGACTAGCAGAGACTGGCATCTACAACTAAATCTGACACTATGGGCCTACAGAACAAGCATCAGAACACCAACTGGAGCCACACCATTTGCTCTAGTCTATGGCACTGAAGTAGTATTACCTATTGAGGTTGAAATCCCATCTTTGTGGATATCTTTACAAGGACTGGTTACTGATGAGTAGTACCGCATTGATTGGGTAAATTCTTTGGACCTACTAGATGAGCGCCGACAACAAGCATTTGATCACCTCAAAGTGTACCAAGCGAGAATGTCCAAAGGTTACAACAAGAAGGTCAAACCACGCAAGTTTGAGGTAGGAGACCTTGTCCTGAAGGAGAATCCTAAGAACCAGCCTAACAAAGAGCAGAAAGGTTCAAGTTTGAACCTAACTGGCTGGGACCTTATGTTATCACTACTACTTTCAGGACTAGAGCTTATCAGTTAGCTACACCTGAAGGAGACGTTCTTCCAGATCCTATCAACACTCTACATTTGAAGTGGTTCTACGCTTAATGTTCAGCTAGCAAAGCCTGTACAGCAAAAAGTTCTTACAAAATACCAAAAACATTCAGAAAATTGATCCTAAAGAAATCCAAAAATAGTGGAAAAGGTCTTTCAAAATGGGTATCCTTGGTGAAAACCTGGTAAACAGGCGCCTTGATACTACAAAAATATTAAAAAAAAGGCAAAAATAGCAAAAAAATTGAAAAAGAGAAAAGTGCCTTGATGAGCACCTAGTAAAACAGGCATCTTGGTAGCAAAAAGAAAGAAAAAGATCCTACCAAGTGGTGAAAACCTAGCAATCAGGCATCACTTATGTTCTGCGCTTCATCTATCAATACACTACTGATACTAGGCCTTCATAATTTTGTCTGTGCTTATACGCTGTCTTCATTTTCCTACATGACTATCTTATCCTCGCTTGAGATTTTTCTATCTGTACATCCTAGGAATAAGTCATTCTGCACTGGGGGCATCTTTGTTGGCATAGTCAGTTGCGGTTGCTAGGTTTCTCTAGGATGGTTTGCCTCACAGACACAATGTTTCTCGATACATGCAAAACAATGTCACTTTTCAAAACAAGGGTGTCTTTTCATAACATGGGACATGACATTTACATTCAAAGCATTCCTACAAAGCCGTATTGGATCACAAACATGAATGGATTATCCTATCAATACACAGACATGGAACACCATATTGCTTATATTCTAATTTTCTGATTGATGAATCTTTACTGTGTTTGACATAAGAATGAACAAGTACTACTTAAACACACAGTTTTCTATTGGTTTGATTATGATTCTTTTATGTCCTGATGATGTTTTCAACTAGGGGCATCTAAGTAATTATGAATTTTATTTGATTTATTCTCAATTGATAATTTATTATGTCTCCTTAGTTGCTCAAAGACGTCTACGCAAAGACAAAGAGTCACAAGGATAGGAGGCATAATGTTTTCTTGATTTTCTGTGTATGGTGATTGTTTCAAAGGATCCTATAAATTTCACCTAACTTGGATGTTTATGGTAAGAGTTTCCACTATGGGTGGATAGCTGCATATATCTTGATCTTGGTTATGTGTAAACTACGGTGAGTTTGACACAATTTTCTTGTCTGTGTTCTGATCCAGATTCCCACTAAGGTATACAAATCATAATGTACCCAAGGATATGAATTTTCAAGGTCATTGCGGGTCCAATATCTTGCCTTACTTAGAATCTGGTATATTAAAAGGAAGGTGACTATTTTTATCCTGGCTTCTATGCCTTGATGCCTAAGTCTATTTCCAACATTTCAGTAAAACATAGTATTCATACTTTCATAATATCAGTGGTTATTAATGATGGTTGTACTATCAGATGGTATCCGTTCTGAAAAGCACCCAATGATGATAAAAATATTGCAATATTTGTTAAACCAGTGACAAGTCCTAAGAGTCTTCATATAGCTGCATTTAGCGATTGCATGATGCATTTATCAACATAAATAATAATAATAGCATAAGGAATTTTTAAGCTCAAAAATGGTTTCTATCTTCTTCTAAATCATCAAGTTAATTACATCATCTATATTACTGATATCAAATATCATTGCACATCCATAGCATACATTTTGCATTCATTGAAAAGAAAAAACTGGAAAATATAAAATATAAAGCATCCATGTATTGCATTTTTACTTTTTCATCCTAACGTGCATCCATACATCTATTTGGCATAACTGAAAAAATAAAAGAAACATGCATTTGCATTTTCACATAGGTATCATTTATAACATATTTATATCAGTAAAGATTCATCACATCCAAATCATAAAATGATGTTATCATCTGCAAAATTAACTCATCACGAGACCAAGATATCATCACATGTGCAAAAAGATACATTTACCACATCTATGCAAGCAGAAAGAACTCATGAAACATGTCAGAAGTAAGAAACTGCATTGGATATATATCATCATAACATGGTACAAATCAAAGCATAAAGAGTATCAGAAAGCATAAAGTGTACAAGTGAGCATAAAGTGTATCAGTGAGCATAAAGAGTATCAATATGCCAAAAATGAATTAGATATATGTATGGATTTAATATACAAAAGAGGGGATCTCAGTAGGATCCAGATATACATGTATGATCTCAAAATGTGCCTTTCAAAAATGCTAAAAAAATCTTAGCTTTGTCCCGCCCCCTCTCCCTGGTCAGGAGGAGGAGGAGGAGGTTGTGCAAAAGGTGCTAATGGAGGCGGCATGGCCCCCTCTGACTGCTACACCACTTGAGAAAATGTAGGAGCTCTCTTCCCCTCTGGAACTACTGCATGGTATAGGGCATAGTAATATGTGGCCCTCTGTCCCTGATGGACTGCTGTCTGGGCCTATGTGTCCCTCTTTGCCCTCAGTCTCTCCATCTACCAGTCAAAATCACCACGCTAGCTCTGGACTCAAAGAAAACCTCATGTCCAACAATCGATACATGAAGTATCCTCTAGATGTCCTCGAGTCACAGTAATCTCTCCTATCGGTAAGTGGAAGGTGTTGTGCTCAGAATGCCATCTCTCAGTCAGAGTAGTCAACAACCCATGGTTTACCCCGATCTCGGGTAAACCTATCAAGGAACACAATCCACATCGGATCATGGTGGTCTGCTCATCATCTGACAATTGGCCAGACAATGCAAGTACACGTGCAGGATAAGTGCCGCGAAAAGTGACTACCTCAAACTGGGCCTAATTTTGAACACAACAGTAAAACATCAAAAACTATCTACATCAAGGGGCAGGCTCCTACTCCGCTAAGTTATTCCAAGTTTGCAGGACATAAACAGATCAAAGCACATTAAAAATCTAAGTCTTCTACCAGATGCAATCTTGGAAAATAGGATGCGATTGTGTATACAGGATGCGATCCCGAAAAAATGGGATGTGATCCTAAATGCGGGGTACGATCCCAAGCAAACGGGATGCGATTCCCTGATGAATTTCCTAATAAAACAAGGCAAAACCTAAGGAATTGGATATGATCTGGGAAATACCAGATGTGAAGCAGAAATCTAGAAAAACTGGATATGATCCAGAAAAAACAGGATGCGAGTCGGGATTGACAGGATGCGATCCGGAATTCCGGATGCGATCCTAACTTCAACTAGCTCCAAAATTCATAAAAATGCATGAAATTCAAAAATGTAAAATTCACAGGGTATTTTATCGAGCACTTACCGGTGGTGGGTAGTCGGCTGGTCGCTGATATCGACGGCTCATCTCAAAATGGTGCTTCCTCACGGGGACTACCATCTTCTCTGCAGAGCTCTCTAAATTTCTATGGAGGAAAGTGAAAATGAATAGTGAAATGGTAATTTTGGAGGCTTATATGGGTCTTTTGAGACATTTAGGGGTTTCAAAACTCCTCTTGAACAACTACAGATTCATTTGTGTTCTCTTTTTACTCAATTGGGAACCAAATCAAAGGTGCCTACGATGTTTTCAGTAGCACAGTGTCATTTTTGTGATAGTTCTAAAAATTATGAATTTGCTTCATTTGTTCCTAACATTGGTCAATACTGCACATTTCATCATACATCTTGGTCTAAACATCATTTTATTAGCCTTATCACTCATATTTTCACATAATTAACTTGGTAACTCCTGTGTTTATTTTTAAACGCACCTTCTTCTACTCCACTCTTTCTTGCCCAAACACTTCCTGCAAGTGTTCTGTTTGTTCAATTGAGGGATTTATTTCTTTTCCTTTGATTTTGTTCCTAAGGGGGCATGATCACACTATCATCAATTAAATTTTTGCTCAAAACTGCATTAAAAATGACTTCGTTATCAAACAAACTAGGGGCATGACAGTTTCCTTGACTAAAGTTAGAACTGTTGGATAGAAAGCTTTGGTTCTCATGAGCTGGATATCTTATGTTTCCTCATTTTAAAATATTTTTTTATCAAGCTCCTAGCAGCTTCATACTGGCTTTTTGGACGACAACCAAGTTCAGAATTAGTATTATCAATCTTTG
Source organism: Thuja plicata (assembly GCA_018584345.1). NCBI lineage: Eukaryota > Viridiplantae > Streptophyta > Pinopsida > Cupressales > Cupressaceae > Thuja > Thuja plicata. The sequence continues at coordinate 3,011,362 of MU224206.1, forward strand.
GAAAACAACCAAGTTCAAAATCAATTCTATCAGTTTGGTTCAATCAAGTACGAGACTGATCTCATCAACATTTCATTTGACAACCAAGAACGGGATTCTCAATCTTTCTAAAGTCAAAATCAAAAAATTTCTTTGAATCAATGTGCTTCTCGCACATCAATTCAAAGAGGGGCAAATGTAACCACCCAAATTTGGTCTGTTCCAACTATGGACCCTATTTTCCCTAAGTGTGATCATACCCTTGATTATGTCCAAATGACCCTGTTACTGCTTGGCATAATTCTTCAAATCAATTTAATGTCCTAGGTGATTTTTATCACTAAATTATATTAACTATTATAGCCATACAATTTAAATCAATTCAAACCAATTAAATCAAACCAAAATCAATCATGGCTATACTATTTAATTATAAAGGAATTAAATAAATCCCTAAATCAATTACCCACTTGCAATTAACCCATTCCCCTAGCCTATTTAATTTAATTATAATTGCTATAGTCCCCTTAATTATTAAAAAGCAATTTCATTGTTTAAATAATTAATTCCTATATTGTTAAATGAATTAAATAAGTTTAATTCATTTATTAATATTCCCCTAAACCCCAACCTAACCTATCTCAACCACTTCTACCCTGGGTTCTAACCCGTCTCAACCCATTCACCCTTGCTAATCTAATCCTAATTCTAGTCCTAACCCACCTCCTAATGTTGTCACATTCCATTAAAGAATGCTTAGCAACTCAACCCACTTGAGAAAGTCCACTTTCTCAAGCTTGACTTCCTTAAGGTCCACTTTCTCAAGCCAACCTCTTACACCCTCGCTTGCTTCTTTAAGGCTTTCATTAATGCCTCATTAATAAAGATGCCTTAATCCTATGTCTCCTCCATGTCTTATTAATGCCTTGGGCATTAATAGTTCTTACACCTCCATTAATGAGTCTCTCAACTCATTAATTCACCTTATCCCCCCTCTCTCTCTCTCATTCTTCTATAAATAGAAGCCATTTTTGAGAGTAAATAAGCCTTCACCTTAGATTAAAAATACATTGTTATGCTGTTGGATTAATCCTAGACTAGTATTTCACTCCTTATTTCATGCTTTTTCCATTGTTATTATTCACATGCTTATAGCTAGAATGCTTGTTTATCATTTTTTTAGCTTGTTTTTAACTAAAAATCCTTCATGCTAGGTTGTATTCGTCACTGATTGTAGCATATTCTAAGGGCTAATATGTTACTAATCACACTCCTCCTAGTTAGTAGGCAATAGGTTGGTATTAGTGGGTTTTGTATGCTTTATCTAACCTTTCGAGCTAATGAAATGACTTATTGAGTGTTTGTGTCTTTCTTAACAGGTTCCCAAATACACACACAGATAGATTATTAGGGATAGTTTGGTTAGAAAGGTAAGCAATGATATTACCTGGTATTCAGGGGTATCAAAGGCAGGATAGAATAGTTCTTCCACCAATAATTCATAGTGGAACTGATGTTATTCTAGTTGTAACATGGATGCCAAGGTAGCCATAGCATCAATAGCTTTGTTCTCTGATCTTGGTATCTGCTGGAAGGTGATGAAGACAAAGTACTTCTTCAGGTTATCAACTAGTTGCTTGTAGGGCATCAATTTTTCATCTTTCATTTGATAATCCCCATTGACTTGATTGATAATTAGTTGGGAGTCACCATACATGTGTAACTCTATGATCTTCCACTCCATCGCTAGCTTAAGGCCATTTACCAATGCTTCATATTCTAAAATATTGTTGGTGCATGGTGTGTGTGTGTATTTGGGTACCTGTTAGATCAACACAAACACTTCAATAAATCGTTATATTAGCAACATGGGGTTAGTGAAAAACATGAAAAACATAGGAAACCCGCTAAAATCGATCTATTGCCTTCTAACTAGAAAGAGTGTGATGAGTTGCATATCAGCCCTCAGAATATGCTCCAAATCAGTGACCAATACTATCCTAGCATGAAGGATTTAATTCAAAAACAAGATAAATGATAGAATAAGCATGCAAACTAGCTCTAAATGATGAAATAGAAGTAACAAGCTAGCATGTAATAATATGGAATGTAATTCTATGAGTATTCTAGCAGCATAACAATGCAATTTTGATCTAAGATGAAGGCT
>MU224206.1:3022474-3047147 GCA_018584345.1 Thuja plicata
CTTTGAAGTGATAAGTTTTCTTGTAAAACTATCTCTGAGGTTGAACATAATATTGGAATGATCTTGACTCTATTGCCCATGGTAGAATAAGGCACTGGTCTAATCATTATTTGGATTATAGTTATTCCATTCATTTTTTATAGTTTTGTGATATCTTATCTATCTATTCATTTCAAATTACATACACAATTACTAAACATTCTTTCAATTACTTAAAGTATTTCAGTTTACAGTTCATGATATATTGATTTAAGTTATATTTATTTCAAGTTCCTTGCGATACTTTGAGAGACAAAAGTTTGAGTTCCATACACAGGTTATCTACTATAAAAATCCTGTTCAGGTGAAGGTTCACCCGCCTTGGTCCTGCAGAGCCAAAAGCGTAGGGGAAGAGGATCATAATCGATCATTCCCATTAGTTGGCCAAAAATAATTGGATTTCCCATCATTGGATTGGCAAGTCCAAAGGAAATTCAATTCAGCATTTTTGTGCACCAACACGATGTCCATATCTGACCCTTGCTATTATCATTGTTTTCTTTGGGTGTGGGGGTTGTTACTTTAGCATCCTTTCTTTCTTGCATGCCATTGGTTAGGTTGAATACCTCGGATTTAGGATTAATGTTAGTGGCATCAACCACTCTGTCATTAACAAAATTTTTCTTTTGTTTCCACCATTTAGGCTTGGAGTTGGAGTTGTTGGTCTTGTTTTCATTTTGAAGGGTGATCTCTCCCCTTTTGACCATGACTTCCTCAATACAGAGGGAATTTTTAATCATTCTATTGAAGCTTGGAGAGTCTTGCATTTTCAATGCATAGTTCAATTCAGGTACCAGATTATTAACGAATATCTCCATCTTCTTTGTTTCGGGAATGGCCCTTGAATATCATGCAAAAATATTCCTCCATCTTTGTAGGAAGTTTGTAAATGATTCTCCAGTTCACTGTTTGGTGTTGCATAGGTCCATCATAGTTACATCATGTTGGATGTTGTAGGAGTAACGTTGAATGAACCATTGGATTAACTCCTCAAATGTTTTGACCTTGGGGTTTAGTTTTGAGAACCACTCCATGGCATTACCTCCTAGACTTCTTGGAAACAGTCGCTTGAGGTATGTAGGTTCATGCATGTATTCTATGCTAAGAGCATAGAATTCTCTCACATGGTCATGTGGGTCAATTTCTCCCATGTACTTGTCATAATTTGGTCTTGCCATGTTGGGAGGGAACGGGACCATAGTGATACTCTTGTCAAAAGGAAATGGACAAATGGCATCCAAAGAGTATTTCATTTTAGGTTTCTCCTTCTCATGTTTGAGATTCATGAGTTTTGTTTGCATCAAATTGAGCTATTTGGTGAGAATGGATATTGGATTTGGTACCTCCTTTTCTTTGAGTTGTTCCACATTGTAATCTTTAGGCAATTTGACACCCGTGGAAGCTAAATGGAGGAAGCACTTTTCTTTATCCTCATTAATCATTCTTTCCATTATCTGGTGGAACCTCTTGCTTTGTTTGAGTTTTTCATATTCATCTTTAGTGATTTTTTCCTCACTGCCAGATTCAAAAAAAGGACGTTCGAACTTGGGTTCTTCTTCTTCATCAGTATCTTCAATCTTTTGGTGTTTTCCATTGTCACAGTCCTCAAAAGCCTCACTCCATCTGTGAGTGTTGCTATTCATTACTGGAGAGTCTAGATCGAGAAGGGAACTACAAGAAGTTTCTCCTTGAAAGTGTGATGTTTTAGGAGGCACCTTTCAGATTTTAGACATGTACTTGTTGCATCTTGTGTTAACCATGAAGTTGTTCCTCAACTTTTGTCAATGTTTCCCAATAGTGCAAGTGAGAGTTTCAGATTGTTCAAGTGGGCGTGTCTAGGTAAAAGTAACATTTTGTTGTTGGTGGATGTAAATGGTTCCAGTGTTAGAGGGTTATAATGCCCTGATAGTGAGCTGGGAACCAAGTTGTTGGTAGAAAGTGGGTAGACCACACGTATTAAACTGATCATGAAAGACTAACTAAGCATGGATGGTAGACGTTTTGAAAGAGCTTTGAAATTTCAATAAGGAGAATAGAAGAGACAACAGGAACCAACTAAAAAGATAAAAGGGTATCCTAATCAATTGACACTTTCTAGGAAAAATGTCTACAAGTATCCTCTGTCCTGAATGTGAGCCCCTAAATGCGAGCCTCTGATGATACCAAATGTGATCCTAGAATCTGGATGCGACTATGTACTGACCAAATGTGAGCCAGTATACATGATGTGATCCTAAATACCAAATGCGACTTGGGAAATCTGGGATGCAATCTTATGATGTCTTTGTCAATTTGGGTTAGTTCTAAAAAGTTTGTTTTTGAAGTGCGTGAAGTTGCTTGTTTCCAGATTGCTTTAGGAGGTGTCGTATTGAGTGAAAAACACTTGTATTCCAAGGTTTGAAACTTGTTGATTGTTTTGAGGAGCTTATCTTTTTAATGGTCTTTTGAACACATCAAACAGTTTTTCATTGTTAGGAGGGCAAAAAAAACACTCATCTTTTCCTATGCTCTAGGTGGAGGATGAAAATCTTTGCTGATTGACTCAGGTACACACTCAAATGCTAATCAGAATATAACCATCACCAAGCATGCAATGGCTCTAGTCATGATGCTGTATTAGCTGACTCCAAATGCAAGTGAGGGAAAAATATGACGAGTGTCTTGGGGCAATTAATTTTTTCCTTGCACAAATATTATCACCCTTTCGGGGATGAATCGAGAATTGTTTCAGTTGAAGTTGTTGTAGATTATTGGGCAATCCGTTCGAAACCGTCCCCCATAAAATTGCACAAGGCAAAATTTAGACGTATAGCCCTATGAGTACCTGAATATATGTAGTCTCGCAAGAAATATTCAAGCGGCTCTGCTCTACATATACCCAGATATGTTCAAGGAATGATGTCAAAATTCCATGAACAAAACTGGCTCCATCTTCTAAGGCTTTAGCCTACGAGGAAGTAATTATTTATAGTGAGTTGGAAGGGTTGGCATAAAACCTGTCCTTACTTGGGTCGTTCCTGGGAGATTTGTCGTCAACCGGCAGGCCCTCTACTATTTAAATATACGTAACTAGGATTGGTGAGCTTTGGATGTCTGGATTTCTGATTCTTCCAAAGAAGAAGAGCATACTCTCCTAATCTAAACCATTTTCTCCCAAAACACGTAAAGAAAAATTCATTCCTTCAAGCTATGTTGAGCTCAATTTAGTTTGTTCCTATTTAAGAAAAATAGGATTTCTTGAAAAGGAAATTTTTCCTTGTTAAATTTAGCCACAAAATTTTAGTGAGTTGCTTTTCCAATTACTAATCCAAATTGAATTAAACGATTGAACTTGTTCTTTGATCCCACATATTTAGTGCTTTGATTGTCCAATTTCTGAATCCAAAAAGAGAATATATGATTTAGTTGTTCATTGAACCGCAATATTTAGTGACTTGTGTTGTTCATTTACTAGTCCAAATTGAATTAAATGATGTGTTTTCTTGTTCAGTTAACTCCAAATTCTGTTCAATCCATAAATTGATGTATGAGTTTCTGATTTTCCTTAAAAGGAAAAAGAGCATAATCCTCTAGTCAGTTTAGTGATAGATTGGAATATGTATCTTAATTTAGAAAGCAAGTAAAATAGAAGTGAAGATGGGGGTTGGGTAACCTAAAAAACCAAGTTAGTATCTGTTTATGTTAACTCCCACAAAAACCTTCAAGAATAACCTGCAAACACTTGTTAGGATGCAAGATGCCAAAAACACAACTTGTCAAAATGTTAGAGTTAGGCAAATAAAATGCACAAACTTTCTAACCAGATGCGAGCCTAAAATTTTACTGAATGCGATTTAGCATATTGTATGTGAGCTTCCTTACCAGATGTGATCCCATGCTTACCACATGTGAGCCTGAACTGAAAATGATCTTTGAAATCTCGGATGTGAGCCTCATTTTCTGCGGTGCGATGGCGTATCCCGGATGTGATCCAGAATGGTAAAAAATGAGCCTGTAACAGAATTTTGGGCATGAAAATTAGTGAAAAAGTGTTAGAAAATGAGGCCAAGTTGGAAATCTTGCCCCACGATGGGTCCCAGAAATGTGTGTGTATATTTTTGCACCTATTATCTGCAACACAACACTTCAATAAGTCATTCTTTTAGTGAAAAACAAGGGTTAAAGAGCATATAAACCATAACATTGACTTATTGCTTTCTAACTAGGATGAGTGTAGCATGTAACATAAAAGCCCTCAGATTTATGCTAAATACGAGTGAAATAAATAACCTAGCATGAAAGATTTAGTTTACAACAAACTAGTGTTCAATGGTCAATGCATATTAATCTAAAAATGGACATAATAACAAGGTGTAAGCATAAACTATGAAATGAACTATGGGTCTAAGTCTATTCCAACAACATAAAAATGCATTTACAATATGAAGTGAAGGCTTCTTTACTCTAAAAAATGGCTTCTATTTATAGAAGAATGAGAGAGAGAGAGGGGAGACAAGGTTCATTAATGAGTTGAGAGACTCATTAATGGTGGTGTAAGATCCATTAATGCCTTGGGAATTAGTGAGGCATGGAGGAGACACGGGCTTAAAGAATATTCATTAATGAGGCATTAATGAAAGCTTTAAAAAAGCATGGGGAGTGTGTAAGACTCAACTTGGCAAGTTGGTCCCTTAGGAAAGTCATGCTTGAGAAAGTGGACTTTCTCAAGTGGGTTGAGTTGTTAATAATTCCTTAATGGAATGTGACAACATTAGGAGGTGGGTTAGGGTAGAATTTAAGATTAGGATTAGATTAGCAAGGGTGGATAGGTTGAGAAGGGTTAGAACCTAGGGTAGAAGTGGTTGAGATAGGTTAGGTTGGGGTTTAAGGGAATATTAATTAAATGAATTAAACTTATTTAAAATATAGGATTTTAATTATTTAAGCATTTTATTTCTTTTTAATAATTAGGGGACTATAACCATTTTAATTAAATTAAATAGGCTAGGGGAATGGGTTAATTGCAAGTGGGTAATTGATTTAGGAATTTATTTAATTCCTTTATAATTAAATACTATAGCCACATTTGAATTTAATAGGTTTGAATTGATTTGAATTGTTTAGCTATAATAGTTAATATATTTTAGTGATAAAAATCACCTAGGACATTAAATTGATTTGAACAATTATACCAAGTAGTAATAGAGTCATTTGGACATAATCGAGGGTATGATCACACTTAGGGAAAATAGGGTCCATAGTTGGAACAGACCAAATTCAGGTGGTTACAGCCAACAGCGCATTGATTCAAAGAAAATTTTTGATGTTGACTTCAGAAAGTTCGAGAAATTTGCTCATGATCGAACGAAATGCCTGATGAGATCAGTCTTGCACTTGATTGAACTAAACTTGATAGAATTGACTTTGAAATTGGTTGTCGTACAAAGGTCAATAAGCAAAGATCTTAAAGATATCAATTCTGAACTTGGTTGTCGTCCAAAGATTGATAATACTAATTCCAAACTTGGTTGTCATTCAAAAATCAGTATGAAGCTGCCAGGAGCTTTAATAAGAATCTAAGAAAAAGTAGACATAGGATATCCAGCTTGTGAGAACCGAAGCCTTCAATGCAATAGTTCTGACTTAGTCAAGGAACCATCATTCCTTTTAGTTTTTTGATAACGAAGTCATTTTTAATGCTGTTTCAATAAATAATTTGATTGATGATAGTGTGATCATGCCCCCTCAGGAATGAAATTGAAGGAAAAATAATAAAAATACCTCTATTGAAAGAACATGTCACTTGCATGGAGCGGTTAGGTCAAGAAAGAATGAATTAGAAGAAGTGAAGAAATGAAGGCGTGTTTAGAGAAAACACAAGGGTACTGAGTTAATTACGTGAAAATGTGAGTGGTGAGACTGAGGAAATGTGTCAGACAAGGAGGTCTTGATGAAATGTGCAAATTTGATGAATTTTTGGAACTAATGGAGCAATTCTTCATTTTTAGGCGCGATCGCAAAAGGTGTATTGTAATGCGTAAAATGGCATAGGCACCTTTGATTTGGTTCCTGATTGATCAAAAGAGAATAGAAATGGAGTTGCAGTTGCCTGGGAGGAGTTTTAGAACTCCTAAATAGCTTAAAAGGTCCAATATATATCTCAAAAGTCACTTTTTTACTATTCATTTTCACTTTCATCCTTGGCAATTCAGAGAGCTCTGCAAAGAAGATGGTGGTCCCCATGCATAGGCATCATTTTGAGCTTGGTCTTCAATATCGGTGTCCAACTAACTACCCACCTCCGGTAAGTATCATAAAACCTACCTTTTAAAATTTCCAGTTTTCAATTTTATGTATTTTTATGCAAGATATGGTCATTTTAGTCATGTGTCACATCCCATGTTTTGCGTCACACTTGGTCAATCCCGCATCATTTCCTGTCTTTGACCAAATTCTTGGGTCGTATCTGGTAAATTCAGGATCGCACCCTGCTAGGTCATTTTTGGTTAAATTGGGGTGATTTTTGTCATTTTTTGTACCCTGTCAGAACAGGGTCGCACGCGACATCCCGTGTCACATCTTGTGAAAATAGGGTCACATCCCGGATGCCCCATCACATCCCATAAATTGGGGATCGCATCTAGTAAACAGGATCACACCCTGTAAAAACTAGGTCATTTATGGTTTTTAACATAGTTACCTTCTCATTTTGACTGGTTTTCTTTTGCTGACCATGAAAACACTTAGCTGATAGGTTATCTTTGTAACTTTCTTTATATAGATCACTGAGTCTGAATGTTTGTGTAACACATATCTCTTTGTTTTATTTTTTAATAGTTCCCCTTTGAGGTGGTTTCATTTCAAAGTCCATATCCTGGCCGAGTGCTAGCTTTGTTACGTCGGTTGACTGTGGATGAGAAAGAGTTAGTGGCTCATGTCGGTCTAGCTACATTGGGAGATTTACCCAACATTAGGGTAAATCGAGGGTTGTTGACTACTCTTTCCAAGAGATGGCATCCAAACACAACACTTTCCATATCCCTATTAGAGAGATGACCATTACATAGGAGGATGTGTGGCAGATCCTAAGAGTACCAGTGATGGGTTGAGAGATCCAGTTTGATTCTAGATCGACGACATCCATTGCCACTGCTCGACGATTCTTTCAGGATGATAGCATTGTGTGGTGATATCTAACATGGGATTACATGTGTGATCACTACAAAAGTCTTCCTGTATACTTGGCCGATTTGATCAAAGGTGTCCTTATGCCCAACTAAGGACAACATAGATTCATGGTCAGCTGAGTCGACATGTTGGAGCAGATGGTCGTGGCCAGATGGAGATTCACATGGGGTAGCTGCATATTGGCATACATGTATAGAGAGCTCCATGAGATAGTGTACCATCATACCCAGAGAATGACAATGGGTATATTAGTTCTTCAAATCTGGGCCTGGGAGCACATCCCTTTTACATGGCTGATAGTTGACAAACATCAAGCACCAAAGCATCCCTATGTATTTATGTACCCCAGTTGGATTCAATAGCCCCATCTGGGCAAGGTGGAGTATTGGCACTATTTTTTAGATGATGTTATTGCAGTGGTATGGTGACCGTAACTTGATTGTGAGGAGTGGGGATTAGATGGATGACAAATGTCATACTTCTTTCAGAGTAGGTACCTCATTGGCTGGACTAGATATATCATTGAGAGGTTCTTGGTTACATGGGTGTTGAGGTAGTATGGTTGATTACATGGCCAATGTGAGGACCTCACTATATATGTGCAGATACGCTATGAGAAACCACTATGGGGATGATAGATAGGATACAAGACTGCTCAGAGGGCCATTGCAAATATGGTAGCTGTGCTGTTGGATCTTCGCCCAGATATAGTTGATGGAGGTTGTTCTATGGGATATCTGGTAGAGATGAGACAGTACCCAGAGCCTCAGTTCACAGATCCAATAGAGGCAGTCCCTTGGAGAGAGGACCCAATAGATTATGATCCTGTGGAGGATCATCCAGTTAGAGGCCGAGGAGGAGCCCAGAGAGATAGGGGCACCGATGGTAGAGATGGTAGACATGGAGGGAGGGATGGAGGGAGGGATGGAGGTAGAGATGGTAGGAATCCTCCTCCAGATGATGGCGATGATGGTGGTGATGACAAGGGTGGAGGAGCTGTAGGTGGGATTGGAGAGGTGGCGAGTGGTAGTGGAGAGGGTCAACACACCCAGTTTAGATTTGTTGCTCCCAGGATGGATCCAGGGACTTTAATTATAGGGGAGAAACAAAGACAATAGAGACAATAGAGGCATCAGCAGCAGCCAATGGACAAATAATAGAATAAGCCCTCGAGGCAGGATTCTGGCAAGGGTTCTGGCAGGGACGGAGATCCCTTATCTTAGTGTGAGTAGGAGTGAGAGCAGCTCAGGGAGAGGATCACAAAATTAGAGGCCAGGCTCACAACAATAGATACTTTATTGGTAGATAGAGATGCGCAGCTTGAGTGGCTTAGAGAAGAGAAAGATACACATATGGAGAGACTTAGAGTTGAGAGAGATACACAGGTGCACACTGCTGTTCACTAGGGCCAGAGAGCTACCCATTATTATGCTCTTTATCATGTGGCAGTACCAGAGGGGAACACAACTATGTCCTTTTCACGATTGGTGCAATAGTCAGAGGGGGCCATGCCACCACCAGCAATTCCATTTGTACCACCTCCTCCTCCTCCAGATCAGGGAGAGGGGGGAGTTAGACATGAGATACCCTTTTATATCATTTTTGTGATATCATTTTGTATATCTGGATCCTTGTGGGACCATTCGTTTGTACCATTGACATTTATACATGTATATCTAATTCATCCGGATACTCTGATACTCTTTGTGTAGTTTTGTGCCTTTTGTTGATCTATACCATGATTTGATACATATATCTGATGCAACTATTTTTGATTATGACATGTTTCATGAGCTTTCTTTTCTTTGATAAATGTTTTTGCACATGTGATTGTATCTTGGTCTTATGATGAGTTAGATTTGTAGATGATGACATCATTTATGTGTTTGGATTTATCATTGATATAAATATGTTTTAAATGATACTATGTGAATATGCAAATGTATGTTTTTGAGTTTTTCTTATGCAAGTAACATGTATGGATGCACTTAGGATGTAGAAATAAAATGCAATGCATAAGTGATTTGTTTTTGTATTTTTTTTATGTCTCATTTTATGGATGCAAAATGTATGCTATGGATGTGCAATGATATGAATATCAGTAATATTGAATTGATGTAATTAACTTGGATTTAGAATAAAATTTGAAATCATCTTAAGCTCAAATTCCTTATTCTTTTATTTCTTTCAAAAATGAATCATGCAACCTCTAAATGCAGCTATATGTAGACTCTTAGGACTTGTCACTGATTTGTAGACATTGTATTGTTTTTATCATCATTGGGATCTTTTCAGAATAGATACCACCTGATAGTACAACCATCACTAATACCCACTGATATTATGAAAGTATGAATACTATTTTTGTTTGGAGAAAATGTCAGAAATAGACTTAGGCATCAAGGCATAGAAGCTAGGATGACAAGCTAGTCACCTTCCTTTTACGATATCAGAATCTGTGTAAGGTAAGATATTGGACCTGCAATGACCTTGAAAATTCATATCCTTGGGTACATGATGCTTTGTATACCTTAGTGAGAAACTGAGTGTTTAGAAAATAGACAAGGAAATTGTTTCAACCTCACCATAGTTTACACATAACAAAGATCAAGATATATGTGGATATCAACTTATGTTGGAAGCTCTTACCATAAACATCCAAGTTAGGTGAAATTCATAGGATCATTTGGAACAATCACCATATGCAGAAAACCAAAAAAATGTTATGCCCCCTATCCTTGTGACTCTTTGTCTTTGTGCAGATGTCATGGAGTAACTCAGAGGACATAACAACCATCAATTGAGAATTAATCAAAGAAAAATCATAACTGCTTATATTCCCCTAGTTAAAGCATCATCAGAAGATAAAAGAGTCATAATCAAACCAAGATCAAACTGTGTTTAATTAGTATTTGAGAAATACTATTGGTTCATTTGTCAAGTGCAGTAGAGATTCATTAATCAAAATGTGGAATTTAAGCAATATGTATTCCATGTCTGTGTATTTTTCATATTTTCAATCCAATGTAGGTCTTAGGAACACTGTTTTAGGTTAGTGCAATGTTTGTGCCAGATAGGTGGTTCAAAGGACACACCCATGTTTTGTGAAAGTGACAATTTTGTGCAAGTATCGAGGGGTATTGTGTTACAAGAAAAACTATCTTATGACAACCTAGAAGATGCAACCCAACATGCTAGCAAAAGATGCCCCCAATGTAGAATGACTTGTTCTTAAGATAGAAATGCAAAAAAATCCCAAGCAAGGATAAGATATTTGTGTGAGGAAACAAAATCAACTCTTAGCACATGTGTAATCATGAAGGCTTAGTATCAGCAATGCATTGATAGATAGAGCGCAAAATATAAGTGACGCCTGATTGCCTGGTTTCCACCACTTGGCAAACTTTTTTCATTCTTTTTTCTACCAGGATGCCCATTTTACCAGGTTTTCATCAAGGCACGTTTCTCCTTTTCAAGTTTTTTTTTTCTATTTTTTCTTTTTTGAATGTTTTTGTAGTATCAAGGCACCCATTTTCTGGGTTTTCACTAAGGATACCTTTCTTCAGGACTTTTTCCACTTTTTTTTGGATTTCTTCAGGATCAATTTTCTAATTTTTTTTGGTATTTTCTAAGATTTCCATTGTACAGGCTCTGCTAGCCAGACATCAAGCATAGCACCACTTCAAATGTAGAGTATTGATAGGATCTGGAAGGCCATCTCCCTCAGGCGTAGCAAGCTGATAGGCTCTAGTCCCAAATGTTGTAGTAATGACATAAGGTCCCAACTAGTTAGGTTCAAACTTTCCCTTCTACTCTCTGTTAGGCTAGTTTTTAGGATTCTCATTTAGGACAAGATCCCCCAATTGAAATTGTCATGGTTTGACCTTTTTATTGTATCCTTTGGACATTCATGCTTAGTACACCTTCAGATGACCGAACGCCTGTTGTTTGCACTTATCAAGCAAGTCTAAAGAACTCACATGATCAATGCGGTATTGTTCATCAGTAACAAGACCTTGGAAAGATATCCGAAAAGATGGGATCTCAACCTCAAAAAGTAGTACTGCCTCAATGCCATAGACTAGGGAAAATGACATGGCTCTAGTTGGTGTTCTGATGCTTGTTCTGTAGGCCCAAAGTGCCAGATTTAGTTGTAAAGGCCAGCGTCTGCAAGAATTAATCACAGTTCTGTGTAGGATCTTGAGAATATTATTATTAGATGCCTCAGCCTGTCCATTAACTTGAGGATAATAGATTGAGGAGCAATGATTAGTAATGTAGAACTGTGCGCAAAGGTCATTAATGTCTTGGTTTTTAAATTGGACCCCATTGTCTGTTACAATTGAAGAGGGTATCCCATATCTACAGATAATGTAGTTCAAGATGAACATAGCCACCTATTTTCTAGTGGCTTTGATTAGCAGCATGACTTCGACCCACTTTGTGAAATACTCAGTGGTCGTAATGATGAACTTGTGTCCATTTGAAGAATTGGGATATATTTGTCCAACCAAGTCAAAGGACCATTGCTGAAATGGCCAATGTGTTATGAAAGGTATGAGTTCTCTGGAAGGAGCATGGATGAGATTTCCATGTGTTTAGAATTTATGACATGTTTTGGAATATTGAATAGCATCTTTTTCCATTGTAAGCCAGTAATAGCCAACTTTGATCATTTTCTTTTCTAGTGAAAAGTCGTTTGAATGTGATCCATATACATCTTCATGGACTTCTTTTAATGCACGATCTGAGTCTTCTTGTTCTAAACATCTAAGAAGCATACCGTCGAGACCTCATCTATATAAGTTGTTAGTAATGAGAATATAATGTGATGTTGTCCTAATCAAGGCTCTTTTTTCATTTCTAGATAGATCATTAGGAATGGTTTGGTCAGTTAGGTAAGCAATGACTTTAGCATACTAAGATTGGTCTGGGGAATTCAAAGCACAAATTACTTGGTATTCAAGGGTATCAAAGGTTGGATAGGGTAATTCTTCCACCAAGAATTCATAGAGGAATTTATGTTCCTCTAGTTGTAAAATGGATGCTAGTGTAGCCATGGCATCTGCAGCCTTATTCTCTGTTCTAGGTATCTGCTGGAATGTGATGAAGACAAAGTAATTATTTAGGTCATCAACTAGTTTCTTGTAGGGCATCAAATTTCATCTTTTTTTTGATAATCTCCATTGACTTGATTGATAATGAGCTAGGAGTCACTATACACATGTAACTCTACAATTTTCCATTCCATGGCAAGCTTAAGACCGTTTACCAATGCCTCATACTCAAAAATGTTATTGGTGCATGGAAACATCAATTTGTAGGACTTTGATATCTTATAGCCTTGAGGAGTTATGAATAGAACTCCTGCTCCAGAGCCTTGCTGCGTGAAAGAACAATCAAAGTACATCTTCCACAGATACTCAGTTAGATGCATAAATGTTTCATCAGTGAACTCAATTTTCAAAGGTTCATCATCTTGGAGTGGTGAATCAGCCAATTGATCTACGAGGACTTGTCCTTTAATAGCCCTCCTGTCCACATACTCAATGTCAAATTCACTTAGAATGAGGACCTACTTTGCTAGACGTCCTGTTAATGCTGTCTTGCTTAGGAGGTACTTTAAAGGATCTATCTTTGCAATGAGTCTTACTGTGTGTGATAGCATGTAATGCCTTAATTTTTGTGATGCAAAGACAACTACTAAGCATTTTTTCTCAATAATGCTGTAATTGAGTTCATAGGAGACTAGTGTTCTACTGATGTATTAGATTTCTCTTTCTTTCTTAGTTTCATCCTCTTGTGCTAGAAATACTCTGAATGATGTGGCTGTAGTTGAAATATAGAGGATTAATGGCTTTCCATGGATGGGTGACATAAGAATAGGAGGAGTAGCCAGGTACTCTTTTAATTCTCTGAAGTTTTCTTCACAATGCTCATCCCATTTGAAGGTGACCCCTTTGTGTAGAAATTTGGTAAAGTGTTGTGCTTTATCTGCAAGTTGTGACATGAACCTCCTGATTGATTGGAGTCTACCTTGTAATGTCCTCATTTGACTAATGTTGCGTGGAGGAGTCATCTCTAGTATAGTTTTGACTTTGCCAAGGTCTACCTCAATTCCTTTTGCTAAGACAATAAATCCTAGGAGCTATCCTGATTGGACCCCAAAGGCACATTTCTTGGGATTGAGCCTGAGTTGAAATTGCTCCATATGATCCAATATCTTTCTTAAGTCATCAATATGAGTATCCCATTGTTTTTATTTATCTAGGGTATCATCCACATAATCCTCCATGTTTTTATACATCATATCATGGAATATAGTGGTCATTGATCTTTGATATGTTGCACCTGCATTCTTTAACCCAAATGGCATAATGTTCCAACAAAAGGTTCCCCATGCACATGTAAATGTGGTCTTCTCTTGATCTTTAGGAGAAATTTTTATCTAATTATAGCCTGAGAAACCATCCATTAGTGAATACATTTGGTAGCCTACCATGAGGTCTATGATCATATCAATATTAGGTAGTGGAAAATCATCCTTAGGACATGCCTTGTTTAAGTCTCTGAAGTCTGTGTAGATACTGATAGATTTGTTTGATTTAGATACTGGGACTACATTAGAAATCCATCTTGCGTAAGCGATGAATCTGATGAATCCAACTTTCAATAATTTGTCTAGCTCTGCCTTTACTAGTAATGCAACATGAGGATGCATCTTTTTGAGTTTTTGTTTCATGGGTTTGATCCCAGGAGCTATAGATAAATGGTGCATGATTAATTCAAGATCAAGCCCAAGCATATCTGTGTAAGACCATGCAAAGTTCTTCTTCTTTTCTTTCAGGAACTCAGTGAATTGTGTCTTCTCCTCATCTAACAAAGACTGTGCTAGGTGAACAATTTGAAGAATTTCAGTCGTACCCAAGTTAACTGGTTGTGTTGGTTCTATCAGAACTGAAGACCTTTCTTGAAAGTGCTCGGAGAGGATATCAAGAATCTCATCTTTTGGCACCTCTGAGAGGTTTTCACCATCATATATGTCTTTTGTTTTTACTTTTTTAGAATCTAACATTGCCACAATGTAGTTTTCACCGTCAGTTCTGTTCTTTTTTTTTTTTAATTATTCAATTTGAGACTGAGAAACTTGATATCCTCCTGTGTCATGTTCACGCTCTTTACATTGGTAGAAGAGGGGTAAGGTTCACAAGTGTTTAGATAGCAAGCCAAAGTGTAGTCATTAGGGAAGTTGAGGATAGGAGTACGATCCATATTAGTCCAATCAATTAGGTCTGGGTTTATCAAAGACAAGGAGTTAGACTTTAGGAAGGACAACATCGCGTTAGCATCAAGACTATTAACTGATGTGACATGTTCAGTTAAGTTAATCTCTTTGAAAATTAGATCAATAAGAGTTAGATTGTCATTATCAAAGTCATTGTTAGTTATATGAGGACTGAACTCTAGTGATTCGCCAGTGGAACTTTCATCTTCATCTCTTCGTAAAAGGAGGCTTCTATCTTGTAGTCTCTAAATTTCTTCTAGGTCTAGGAGAATACCAATTTCTTCATCAATGAGTGGGGGAAGGAATTCCTCCTCTGCTGCAGGAATATCAATATTGTTAGGAGCAGTGTTGGAATGTTCTCCATGTGCTGATGGAGCTAAAAACATGTGAATTACATTTGTTTCAATGTCCTTAGTGGCAACAGATAGTTCATCCCACTCGTAATCATGTAAGTTAGTTACTTCGTTGTCAGAACTGTTTAAGAATTCAGAAATAGTTACCTGGTGTACCCTATTAGCCACTTGTAGATCAATGTGGGTTAAATCAAGGACATGTGAAACTATGACTAACTGCCCCCAGTTAGTGTTAGAGTAATCTTTAGTTGCTTATTGATTAAATCATGTTGATTTAATTAATTAATTTATTACTCTTTAGTGCTTAAGTTTCACTTAGGCAGTTTTTATTTCTTAGAGTTTCCCTTTCAGGGTTTCGGTATCCTTTATAAGGAATGACCGCTTTGCATTTCATTACAGAGTTTTACATCACATTGTAATTGATAGAAACATAATGTTAATATATTGTTTTCTGTTGCACATGATGTCTCTGGATTTTTGGCCTCCATAGCTATCTTCTCTCTTCTGTTTTCTTGCTTCTTCTTTGTAACAGTTATGCATGCAGGTGATCTTGGGAAGATTTGATGGTTATCAAATCTAACATGGTATCAGAGCTCTCCTGCAGCCGGCTGTTCATTCTTTGTTGAAGCAATCGAGGGTTTGAAGATCACCAATCTTTTCCTGGCACTTTTTATTAGCTTTGGGGGGTATCTATTTTTTGAGGCATTTTGGACCAAAACTGACCTCACGGTTGAGTCCGAAAGGCCCAAAAACCCCAGGATTGATATAAAATTTGTCCGATTTGGACACCGGAGCATCTGGCAAATTTTTTTTGCCCTACTAGGACCGTACGAGCTCACAAAATGAGGCAAGATTGAGAAAAAAATTCAAAAAAATGCTTAGTTTTCAGCGCGGCCAGTGTATTTCACCGGGTGTCGCCGCCGCGCCGCCTGCGCGCCACCCCAGCCCGCTCCACCACTGGCCCCGTAGTGTATTTCTTCAACGCCGCCACTCCGTGGCCCCCCGGCCCGCCCGACCTCTGGCTCACCTGGCTTACCTTGCCCAGGCGCCGCTCTGCTATCTGCACCCGCTCTGGCCGCTCTGCCCGCGCCCACCGCTCCCCGGTGGCGCATTTCCTTTTAGCCACCGGCATTTGTTTTTGACAGCCCCTGCGGGCAGTTTAGCCTAGGCGGCAGGTCACATGCGTGACCGGGGGCTTCGCCCCAGCCCCTGAGCGCGCCATGCACCCGGGGGCCCTTTTTTTTTAGCCCTAGGGGCTTAAATTTTTTTTTCTGAGGCCTTGTTTGACCTACTTGGAGTGTTTTCGCTCTATCTTGAGCATCCGGGGGTATTTTTTTGACTTCCATATACCGTCGGAAAGCTCTTTCTAAGAAATTTTCGATGATTGAGGTTAGGTTTTTGGGTTCTATCGTTTTGACAACATTTTTTAGTGTTGAAGTCTGATGTCTTTTTTTGCCTTTCGGGAGTCATATCTGGCTCATCTAGACTCTATTTTTGGCAAATGAGATATCGTCAAAAAGCTGGTTTAGTGTACTATTTAGTTGCAAGGTCCTTTTTTCTAGCTTTTTCTCTAGGTTTTCTCTCCTCTGAGTTTGGCAGTTTATGCACTCTGGTGGATTGCTTGGTTCTACAGGTCCTGGGATCTCTTCTTCTGATTTCATAGCTCACTCTTCTTTCTGACTTCTGAGAATTGTATGCTTCTTCTATTGCATCATTTTTCTGTAAATGCACTGAGATAAAGTGCCTTCTTCTGCATTTCTGGGATCTTGTACACCTTGTATAGTTTTTGTACTCGCACTGTGTTATAAAGTGCCATGGGGGGTTATGATGTTTATGCCGCTTTAGGTGCATCCACCTTTGTCAAGTGAGCATACCTTCCATGACATTAGCCCATGCTGTGTGTCGATGACACCACCCTTTATCCTGTGTTTGTACTTCTATTGCACTATTGGTGTTCCTGATTCTCCTTCTTCAGATGTTTCTGGCATTGCATTTCAGTGTTCCTGTCACCTCTCCCAGTTCAGCATTATGGGGGGGTTCACCTGTTGGTTCTATTACTTCCTGGTTTGATTGATCAGCTCTTCAGACATTTGTCTTCTCTACCTGGTCATGCACTTTAGTGGGGGTTCCAGCAGTCTCTCCAGATAGAGTTTTTAGCTACATGCTTCGGAGATGCTTCTTGCTCATTCTTGTTCCTCTCTCTGGGACATCTTTTCCCTTTATGTTTTGGGTTCCTGATCAGGCCTTGTTGCCAGGACCCATCTTTCCTGCTTTCTACAGTAGTTTAGCTATTTTGCTTCTCCCTAAGTTACACTTAAGGGGGGGTGTTAGAGTAATCTTTAGTTGCTTATTGATTAAATCATGTTGATTTAATTAATTAAGTTATTACTCTTTAGTGCTTAAGTTTCACTTAGGCAGTTTCTATTTCTTAGAGTTTCCCTTTTAGGGTTTCGGTATCCTTTATAAGGAATGACCGCTTTGCATTTCATTACAGAGTTTTACATCACCTTTTAATTGATAGAAACATAATGTTAATATATTATTTTCTGTTGCACACGATGTCTCTGGCTTTTTGGCCTCCATAGCTGTCTTCTCTCTTCTGTCTTCTTGCTTCTTCTTTGTAACAGTTATGCATGCAGGTGATCTTGGGAAGATTTGATGGTTATCAAATCTAATAGTTAGGATGTAAATGCTCTTATCAGGGTGTGTCTTCAGTAGTCGTTGCTATTAATGGTACTTCTAGATCATCTTCTGCTATTTCTTCTACCTCTTGACAAGTAGCTAGTGGTAACAGAGGGATATGAGTGTCTTGTGGTACCTCAAAGCTTGGTACATACCTTTCTCCTTGATATTCAGGATTTGATGTGCCAATATGTAATACTCGCTCATAGGTCCATTGTTTTGGTTCTATTTCCTCTTCTTCATCATTTTCTTTGTCAAAGATTGGAACATCTCTTGAAGTAGGTTTTTTAGTTTTATTATTGAAACCTAGCCCTATTTTATCTTTGGTATCCCTGAATTCCATGTGCATAGTTTCAATAAGTCCTTTTCCTTTTTTGCCTAAAGGTCCTTTTCCTTTGTATCCCATTTGTTTAAGAAGGTCATATCCTTTACCATACTTCTTGGGGGGATATTTCTACATGTTTTACCTTAGCTTCCTTTGGCTCTCCCTTGTAAAGCCAGGCCAAGACTGCCTGTTCTTATGTGTTATCTAAATGGGAGGTAGATGATTTAACCATGCCAATTTCTTTGTGAATTTATGGAATTCAAGATGCAGAAGGTGTGAATGATGAGGAAGGTTTTCCATAGGATCTTGGTGATACTGGAAGTTCTATCAATGACGGGGTCATGTCCAGCTTGTATTCTACCATACCTATTTCTTCAATTTTTAGGGTCTTTCCAAAGCCTTTAATAACCATGTCCTTGGTAGTCTTAGGAAAAATCTCATCTGTAGCCTCTTTGTTATGCGGGACCATACTATCTGCCTTAATATTGTTGCAAGTATAATTGGCATCTACAGGTATTGTCACTTCCACCCCATTATGTGAGAATTTGATACATTGGTGGAAGGTAGACAAAATAGCTTGCATTTCATGGATCTAAAGTCTCCCTAATAGTATGTTGTAAGCCAAGGGTAGATTGAGAACTTGACATATGACATTCCTTTCAACCAGCCTGACTTTGATGGGTAGAACAATAAGACCTTTAGAGGATCTTTCTTCCTCATCATAAGCTTTTATAGTGATTTTGCTTCTAGAATTAATGGTCTATAATGAAAGACCCAATTTACTGATTAAATTAAGGGTACAAATATTCAATCCTGCGCCTCCATCTAGAAATACACATCTAACATGAGATTTATGAATGAGGACTTCAATATGAAGGGGTTGATTATGTAGATGGATCAATGATTTATCATCCTCTTCAGAAAAGGAGAGATAATGTGGCGCTGAGATGTGATTAACCATTGATTTAAATTTTTCCACAACAAGGTCCTTTGGTACATTTGTGGTATGTAGGGATTGTTCCAGGATCTCCCTATGCACTGTGGAGATTTTAAGCAACTCAAAAATGTAAATTTGAGCAGAGGTTTGTTGTAATTGATCCACCAAGTTATACTTTGCTGCAGAAATAATAACTATTTGTTTTGTTGCTGTTGGCTTGGGGATAGTGACAATGGGTATTTTTGAAGTTGCTTCTAGTTTTGATGAGGAATTGGGTCCTCTGATCATGACTTGTGCTTGACTTTGGGTCACCACATTTTTTTGGGAAGATGTGTTTTGAACACCTTTGATAGTGGCCACATTAATTGATTCAGTTTTAATGTCTAACATGTTGATCATGTTATCATTTTTAGAGTAGGTGTAGTTCACCTCATTTCCTTTTCCTTTAGATGCTCCCCCTTTATTGTAG
This sequence comes from Thuja plicata, assembly GCA_018584345.1. NCBI lineage: Eukaryota > Viridiplantae > Streptophyta > Pinopsida > Cupressales > Cupressaceae > Thuja > Thuja plicata. The sequence goes on from MU224206.1 coordinate 3,041,732, forward strand.
TTAGAGAATGGTTTGTTAAATGCTGTATGATCTTCGTTAGTGGTGTGTCCTTCCACTTTGATTTTTCCTCCTTCAATAAGGTCTTGAATAACATGCTTAGGTTTAAAAAAATTATTAGTCTTATTTCCTTTGTTCTTGTGAAAAACACAGTAAGAATTTTCATCCCACCACCTTGATTTGACTTCCGACTCCCATGGTTTGGAATCTAGGATTGTGAGAAATTTGTTGTCTAATAGCATCTTCAAAATAGTTTCGAGAGGTTCTCCCAAATGAGTGAACATTATTTGAGGTTTGGAAGTCCATGGCCGACCTCTATTATTCTCATTGCTTGCTTTCGGTACAGAGGTTGTTACCTTGGAATCCTTACTTTCTTGCATGCTATTTGTTAGATTGAACACCTAAGGTTTAGGATTAATATTGGATGTGTCTACCACTCCATCACTGAGAATGTTTTTGTTTTGTTTCCACCATTTTGGTTTGTGGTTGGAGTTGGTAGATTTGTTCTCACTTTGGAAAGTGATTTCTCCCTTTTTAATCATGACTTCTTTGATACATATGGCATTCTTGATCATCCTGTCGAAGCTAGGGGAGTCTTGCATTTGCAATGCATAGTTCAACTCAGGTAGCAAGTTATTAATATAGATTTCCAACTTTTCAGATTCGGGAATAGCTCTTGAATACCGTGCAAAGATTTTCCTCCACCTTTGTAGAAAGTTTGTAAAGGATTCACCAATATTTTGTTTTGTGTTGCACAGATCCATCATAGTTACATCATGCTTTATGTTATAGGAGTAATGCTGGATAAATCATTGAATTAACTCCTAAAATGTTTTTACCTTAGGTGTAAGATTTGAGAACCACTCCATGGCATTTCCTGCTAGGCTTCATGGAAAGAGCCACATGAGGTATGTAGGTTCATGCATGTATTCTATGCTAAGAGCACAAAATTCTCTTACGTGGTCATGTGGGTCGATCTCTCCCATATATTTTTCATATTTTGGCCTTTCCATGTTTGTAGGAAATGGGACCATAATAATACTCTTGTTGAAAGGAATGGACAAATGGAGTCCAAAGAGTATTTCATCTTGGGTTTAGCCTTCTCTTGTTTGAGAGTCACAAGCTCTGTTTGCATCAAGGTTAGTTGTTTGGTGAGAATAGATATAGGAGTTGACACCTCCTTTTCTTTTAGTTATTCCACATCATAATCCTTAGGTAATTTTATGCTAGTGGATGTTGTTATGCCCTGCATACCCGTCCCTACGTTTTGTGTGCAAAATGTTGGGTCCCCCACTTTTCACTTTGGCTCTTGCCTTATTTTCTTTGCTTTTGCTTTCTTCTCTAGGATTTCCCTCCCGTGAGGTTTGTTCCTTTCTACTTTTGTCTTTCATGCCTCTGGGACCCGGTCCCAGAGTTTGTTGTTCTCCCCAGAGTCAGATTCCAGACTCTGGGATTCTTCACCGCAATGTCTCCTTTTGTGAGGAGGTATGGTTGCATGGAATCCCTGAGGCCAGAGTCTAGAGGTTTGCCTATTCCAGAGTTTGTGGAGTAGAGGGTAAATTTCTTTTACCTTGGGTATAAATAAAAATTAGATGCCACTTTTATAGTTATCGCGATTAAAACACTTAGAGCTTTCAGAGATTTCTAGGCGATTAAACTATGATTAGGCTGTGAATTACTCTGTGCTTAGTGATTGAATACAAACTTATTCTTGATTCTGGTTAGTGATCATTCAAAGGTTGAGATTGTTGCAGAAGCGCTCCTAGTGCCCTTCTCCCCTTGCTTTCCTCTGTGCTTCCAGGTAGGTTCTCTGGTTTCTACTTTTTGTTCTTTCTAGTTTTGTTTTCATTTCATTTTCTCTAGTTTTGCGGTTTTGGTTTCTTTTCATATTTTTCTTTTGGTTTGCCTCCCGTTGGTGGGTTGGCTCTGCCAGAGGGTTGTGTTAGGGTTTTTTCTTACAGGGCCCCTAAAGATGCTTGAATACTTAAATATCTCTATGACTCCCAATGCCTTTGATACTCTGACTCAAACAAGAGAAAACACTAATTGATGAGGTATTTTGATAACACTGGGGATACCTATTATCAACTCCTTTTTTGAGATCCACTGACTCAGGCAGGTCTTACCTATGACTGATTATTGACTTGACAGTATCTTTAGAGTAGATTTTACTTATGTGCTGAATGCTCTATTTTTATATGGACATATATATAACAATGCAGATAACTATGACTATTCTGAGAAAAAGCTTAACAATCCAAATCAATATCTTAGTGATAGCAGACAACATCATAATAGGGAATTTCATCTTTCTTTCCTTTTATAATTCTTATGAATTTAGGAGGAATAGCCTATTGATTTACTCTATAAGAAATCAACAAACTTCAACTGTAATCTAATATGAGTACAATTGATTTTACACAAATATTCTGAAAGTAATTGGTTTAAATGATATTGAATATTTGGATGATGATAGATTACCAAACAAATTCCTAGACCAATGCCTATCCTTGGGCTTAGAGAACCAATAAATGAAGATCCACATAAAAACAAAACAAAGTACTGTAAGTTGCCTTACAACCTACATGCAACTTGAATAAAATGCCTTACAAACTATCCTTTCACCTCTACAATATTGTATCAAATCCTTAAATATTGTTATGCTCCCTGAAACCACTCACAAAACTTAGTTATTTCCTTGAAAGAAACTTGCAAGCAATTAGATAGTTACCTTGTAACCAATATGCTTAAAAATGCCTTATAGATTTAAACATAAAAGAGCATACACAAAAAAATAAAGAGACAACAATAAGATAGAGTAAAGTTGCACTGTATTTTATTCAAATGTTTCTTCTTCAATACATAAAAAAGTAAAAATCTTGAAGACACAAACACCAATTTAGAAAGTCTGATTCTCAATATATTTTAATCCCCTTTACAATTACAAAATTTGATCTATTTATAGGTCCTTAACCATCTGGGAATCCTTAACATTAGGATGTAACAAGCTTCGAATAGTTTAAGGAACCTAACCCTAAAAGTATAGAAAAGACAAAGAATGAGAATGTAGAAGCGGTGGGAAGACAAAAACAAGGGATGAAATATGATATTCTTTGTCTTCATCTTGAATCTGGCACCTTTGTTTGACAGTATTTAGGATAGCATCTGATATTAATTATGAGACTAAGTGACTGGCATTATAGGCTAACTTACACTTATCTTCAATAATAACTAACCTCCCTGTGCTCAATGATCAGTCGCCAAGTGTTCCCCTTTATTCTTCATCCATGATTTCCTCCTCTACTACCACAGACTTCTTCTTCTTAGGCTTGGTCAACAGGTCCTGTTAGCACTGTGTTGGAAAAATTTGAATTTCTTGGCCTTTGCTTTTCCCGGGCTTTCTTGTTTCAAAACCAAGTGCTTTGCCGATGAAAATAAACCCTAAGTCATGGCACATTCTATTTTGCAGTTACCTTTTTCCATCCACTAAGGGAATGTGTTTTAAATTGATTGCCTTGTCGCGTTACCCCTGAGCGAATATTCCATATCTCTCCCCGAATTTTCTTTTTCCATATGTTGCGTAGTCTCGTTCAAAATCAGCATATTCCTTTTGCCTTCTAAGACTCAGCAATTCCTTTCATGTCGGGTAGTCACAGAATAGCTATGTCATAAGTCTTTATGAAGATGGGACCCACTGTTTAGTCGGGTGATCACGACAGATTCTTAACAGTTATGAAAATGTCTTCAAACTCTGTGATTACCGTTTGTCACTTTGTTGCCAGTTCAGTCAAAGTTGACAGTTAAGCAATGCCTTCAGTCGCGTGGTCTTGGAATGGGACAGCGGTTAAGAGATTTTAGCTTAGACTTTGTGACTAACCGTCTGTGGTTTGCAGTAATTTGTAGTCGAGATATCACCAGAATAAGATGGTGACCCAGTTCTTTAGTATGCATCAAGTGAGCTAATGATTGTGTGACATCTGTCAGAAGGCGAGTGGATATAAAAGATTTGTCAGGTTGTCACCAGAAGGAGAAAGTGGATTCAGTGATTTTGAGACTAAGGTGCTTTGCCTTCTGTCGTGATGTCTGGAAATGATTTAAGGGCAGGTAGAAAATTGAGCGATTAAACGACGGCCGTCAGATGAAAGAATTAGAAGATCCAACGGTGGTCGTGAAGTCTGAAGAAGAAAAGTTTCCTAAGAGAAAAGTCCTCCCGACTTGGTGATTAAGGTCTGTCGCGCAGTCGACAGAAGTGAAAAAGGGCGCTTAGGACCTGTTAAGGTAAGATTAAACATTAAGGACTTATATCCCCCGACTTGGCGACTAAGCATTGTCGCGTAGTCTTGAAACAAAAATTAAGCATTTGGTGACAAGGAGATAACCGTGATGGTTAAGGGTAACGACTAGTCGCAAGGTCTCAGAATCAATGACGAGTTAATGTTAACTGTGCATGACTTTGATTTCAGTTGTGTCGCATGATCGCCAGATTGTAACCCAGGTCAGCCAAATGTTAAGAATGCACATTGTTGCCAAGTTTTGAGATGGAACCATGGTTAGTGACAGAGGCCCGCGACAAAGAGATTTAATGCAGTCGCTCAGTCGCCAGTAAATGAAGGTGAAAGAAAAGTCAGCTCGTGAATTAGCGACCAGTAAAAAAAAAAAGATGTCATCGCTCACCCGCTCAAAATCCAAAAGTCAGTTTAAACAGCTCGCGAGTATGTGATGATGGAATGTCTGAGAAGTAAGATGCATAGTCGCTCAGTCGCCGAGACTCAGGTGATATGAAATGTTAACTCATGAGTGTGCGACTGATTAAAGATGAAGAAAGTATTGCTCACTCGCAGAAGATGAAAAGTTGAGCAAGAAAGGATGGCGAGTATGCGACCGGTTGAATAGCAGGGCTAAAGAGCCACCAAAGAAGAAATAGAAAAAATAGAGCACAAAATGGTGTAGGACCGAAAGAAACATGGCAAAATTCGTGTCTAAGGCTAGAATTGCCATGGATGCCAGGTGGGTGGAAGATGTTGCCTTTTGATTGGCTCACTGTCAAAGAAATGAACAGATGGGAGGCGAAGCTTAAAGGATGAATAAGGTTAAGACACAAAAGACAGACTTTGTAAATTAGCTACCACCTATGTTCGGTTGCAAATTTTTTTTGCACAGCTGTTGCAAGCGGTTGTGTAATCCTTCCCAGATGTCGGTAGCTTGTTGCATCCTTGTGCTATAAAAGGATCCCAAGACGACTGGGAGGATGATGGTCATTTTTCTGTCCAAAAATAATACTAAGTCAATTGTAATATATCTGGTCTTTTCTGGAGAAATCTCGGTTGAATGTAGAAATTGATGATGACTTCTGAATGAAATCCAGTTCACAGTTTCTGAAGCATTTATTGGATTTTCTGTCTTCATTTTTGCATTTTGA
>MU224206.1:3056619-3097632 GCA_018584345.1 Thuja plicata
ATTTTCTCCAGCAATGTTAAAAGTAGCATATGATAAATCACTTTGTATACTACCTCCCATCGAAGCACTCCACTTTCTTGACAGAAACATGCCATAATGTGGTGGTATGTCAACCACAAGAACATTCATAGTCATTATTACATTAGGGCAAACTGCTAATTTGTAAGGCATAGCCTCAATGGTACCAATCACAAGAACCTCTCTAGAGGCCATGGATTGACATCTCCCATGAGGAGTATCAACCTATGATCCCATTGCCCTCATGATTTCCACTGGCATAACAGTATTAGATGCTCCTGAATCAATCATACAATTTTTTAGCATCTTTCTATTAATTATCAATGAGAGAAAAAATGGGTCAACAATCTTTGGGCAAGAAGTTGCATTCAAGAAAATTTGAGGAATCTCAGATGTTAACACCTCAACTTCCTTCCCTTTATTAATTGGTTTCTTACCAACATTTTTTGGAGTTTGGAACTTTATTATGGGAACACTGTTTAACAATGACATTACCTTTTCCTTGTGTTCTTTAATTCTCATCATCTCTAGAAATGGTTCTTTAACTGTCATTTGGGACAAACATTGACCCATATCTACTGGAGTATATTTCACATCTGAAGATTTTGATTTATCAATAATGATATCATTTTCCTCATTATGTTCATTCAGAGCTGATTCTTTTAATTTTTAATTCTCTATCTTTTGAACAGGAGTACTTGTTTCTTGCCTTTTCGTATCTCCTTCTTGTACAACATTTGGTTCTAGGGCTTTTGTAATGATTTTGACCTTATGTTTATGTACATTTTCACCAGGTCCTTCCTTTTTTTGCACATACTTAGTGTCTGTCTTATTTTCTTTTATAAAGACACCTGATGGTTGACTCCCAGTACCACCTACTACTCTATTTCTCAAATGATAGTTGCTTCTAGCCTTGTTTACTAAATCTGCAGTAATCCTGGCTTTCTCTTCATCTAAATATTTTCTAACAAGTAGAACATCTTGATTGTCTTGAACATAACATCTTATATGATCATCAGTTCCCTCAGTTTCACTATTAGATAAGATCTGTTGATGATGATTTTCCACCCTTCTTTGTGAAATACAAGAATCATGATTTTCATTTTTACTGTCTAAATCTATATAATGGCATGAGTAAGTATTTGTCATACTATGATCACACTGTTCACCCTCATCATTTCCCTGTTCTTCACTTACTCTCAAATCTAAGGAAATGATACAAAAATTAGGGTTATGAGGGGTTTCAAAAGCCTCACACCAAGGATCATCATTGCAAAAATGGACAGTATTTTTATGTAGAGGGTCTGGAGTTCTGTTATCTGTCTTTTCTTTTCTAGGTAAAATAACAGGCTTCCCATCTTTGAACTGAGTTCCATAAGGATGGTTCTGCATTCTATTTTGAAGATTGTATGTAGTATTATAAGAAGGCCTATTGTTCTGAGGAGCCCTATGTTCCTTATATTCTGGTTCTTTTAAATTGCTCCTACTAAACCTTGTGTCATCCCTCCTATTCAACTTACCAGATACTCTTCTGTTCATTTCAATAATGACTGCTATCTTATAAGAATCAGTAAGAGTTCTAGGGTTTTTATCTCTAAGAGAGCATATCCCATTTTAGAATCAAAGGCATTCAAATAAGTTGCTAGACATACCTCTTTGTCCAGCCTTATCTTCTGAAATAGTTTGTGCATAGCTCTTTGAAACCTTGTATTAAACTCTATAACCTCTTCATTGTAATTCTTCTTGATATTATTGAACTCATTCAACAAAAAGCCTTTATTTGTTTTATCTCCATACTGATCCTTAAATAATTCAATCAACTCATCCATAGAAATAACAAATCCATTAGACAGGCTCCTAAACCATTCTCTTGCATCTTCTACTAAAGACTGAACAAATAATTTCATTAACACAGCTTCATGGGTGATATTTAAATCATCAACAAAATCAATGAAATTTCTTAAATGTGTTTCACAAGAAATAACATTGTTACCTGCAAACTTTGGGAGCTTTTCTCTGATATCACCCACATCTTTAGGGAAAGCATTAAGATACCCAGGGATACCAACAAAGTTAAATTGTTTGTACCTTTCAGTATGCAATGGTTTTCTTTGAAAACTATCATCTTCCTTGAAAGTGGTGGTTTTTGCTTTAGAAGTAGCAATATTCTCTGGTCCAGTATGAGAATACTTTGAAGACTGCAAGAAATCTATCTTTTTCTTCATTTCAACTGTTGCATCTTCCATTTGTGCCTTTTCCAACATTTTATCCATGGTTTCCTTTTCAATTCTCAACTTTTCCAAGTCAATATCTAACTTGGACATTTGCTCTATCAAAGGCTTCTGAAACTTAGGTTCTTGATCTCTGTGTTCACTCATCTTTTGTTTACCTTTGTCCTTCTGTGAAGTAGAAGCCTTATGAGTGAGTAGTATTTCTTGGTCCTTTTGAGACCTCTTTGTATCTTTCATATTTTGATGTCTTGAAGATATTCTTTTTCTCTTATCAACATCCTTATGCTCAAGTTTTTTCTTTCTCATTTCTCTCTCCCTTTTCATTTGTTGAAGTAGGGCAAGCTGTTTCATGATGAACTTTTCCTTGTATGCTAGCACATCAGAGGGAGCATCTTCAGAATCTGAATTAGATGTACTTGTCTCTTCTCTCTCATTTGAAGTAGAAGTGACTATAGGTGTTTCTAAAACTCTTTCAGCAGCTTCTTCATACTCTGAAGTATTTCCATCATAGGAATGTTGATTGTTGTTCATGGTTCTCCTAATAGTACCCTCTTTACCTCTTGGAGGGGTTTCATCCATGCTAATTTGGTTACTCTTTTTTCTCCAAGACATTTCCATCCTTGAGGATAATGAGATTCCACCATATAAAACCTTCTCAGGATCCTTTCTCATCCTTGACCTAGTATTCATTTTGAGAGATATTTACTAAATTTGCACTAATCTCAGAGATTTCCCTTTAGAGTCGCCACGCAATGATTTGGGATGAATGAATACTTATCAAAGAACAATTTTGACAACTACAGCTGGAATGATGTGTAATCACCTAAACTTTAAATCACCAGAGATTTCTGACTACTTGGACTAGAGATATTCTGAAAATTCTTTAACCAGACTTTATAATCTCTAATTCCCCAGTGGAGTCGCCAATTTGTTAGGGTTTTTTTTTGCAGGGCCTCTAAAGATGCTTGAATACTTAAATATCTCTATGAATCCCAATGCCTTTGATACTCTGACTCAAACAAGAGAAAACACTAATTGATGAGGTATTTTGATAACATTGGGGATACCTATTATCACCTCCTTCTTTTTTGAGATCCACTGACTCAGGCAGGTCTTACCTATGACTAATTACTGACTTGAAAATATCTTTAGAGTGGATTTTACTTATGTGCTGAATGCTCTATTTTTATATGGACATGTATATAACAGTGCAGATAACTATGACTATTCTGAGAAAAAGCTTGACAATCCAAATCAATATCTTTGTGATAGTAGACAGTAGCATAATAGGGAATTTCATATTTCTTTCCTTTTATAATTCTTATGAATTTAGAAGGAATAACCTATTGATTTACTCTATAAGAAATCAACAAAATTCAACTGTAATCTCATATGAGTACAATTGATTTTACACAAATATTCTGAAAGTAATTGGTTTAAATGATATTGAATATTTGGATGATGCTAGATTACCAAACAAATTCCTAAACCAGTGCCTATCCTTGGGCTTAGAGAACCAATAAATGAAGATCCACATAAAAACAAAACAAAGTACTATAAGCTACCTTACAACCTACATGCAACTTGGATAAAATGCCTTACAAACTATCATGTAACCTCTACAATATTGTATCAAATCCTTAAATATTGTTATGCTCCCTGAAACCACTCACAAAACTTAGTTCTTTCCTTGAAAGAAACTTGCAAGCAATTAGATAGTTACCTTGTAACCAATATGCTTAAAAATGCCTTACAAATTTAAACATAAAAGAGCATACACAACAAAATAAAGAGACAACAATAAGATAGAGTAAAGTTGCACTGTATTTTATTCAAATGTTTCTTCTTCAATACATAAAAAACTCAAAAAGCTTGAAGACACAGACACCAATTTAGAAAGTCTGATTCTCAATATATTTTCATCCCCTTTACAATTACAAAATTTGATCTATTTATAGGTCCTTAACCATCTGGGAATCCTTAACATTAGGATACAACAAGCTTCAGATGGTTTAAGGAAACTAACCCTAAAAGTACAGAAAAGACAAAGAATGAGAATGTAGAAGCGGTGGGAAGACAAAAATAGGGGATGAAATATGATATTCTTTGTCTTCATCTTGAATCTGGCACCTTTGTCTGACAGTATTCAGGATAGCATCTGATATTCATTATCAGACTAAGTGACCACCATTACAGGCTAACTTACACTTATCTTCAATAGTAACTAATCTCCCTGTGCTCAATGATCAGGCGCCAAGTGTTCCCCTTTATTCTTCATCCAGGATTTCCTCCTCTACTACCACAGACTTCTTCTTCTTAGGCTTGGTCAACAGGTCCCATGCTATCACTTCATCTTCTGTAGGCAATTTAAAGCTTTTTGTACTCTATATTTGTACCTTTTGTCTTTCCCATCTGACATCTGTGATGCTTTTAACATCCATTAAGAATTTGTTGATGTCAGTTTCTGCCTTGAAGGCTTCATCCAAAATCTTATTGAATCCTTCCATATCTAAATCAGATCCTGAAATAAATGCCTCATTGAATGGCATTCTGCTATCAAATTCACTCCTCCAAGCCTGTAAGGCTTTAACTTGATCATCTTCTCCTTTCAATGGAGGGATAAATTTATTAAACTCTGGAGAAAAAATGCTTAACTTAGCCTCAATCTGTTTTAGCTTACCTTTAAAGAAAGATAAGGCTATATTAACCTTTTTGATCTCATCCTCCACCTCTGTTACAATCTCAGGTAAATTTTATCTATGTGGCTGCAAAGAGGCAAGTTTTTCAAATGTTTGGACCCTAGGAGACCAAGTAACAAAATAAGGGCTCAAAATAGCAATATACCCTATCACTTCTGTATGCAAGATAAGCAATTTATTGTAAGCATTTAGGATGACATCTATCTTATCCTTGAGTATATCAACCCTATGCTGTAGAATGCATCTTAATGCATTTAGGGCTACCTCATTATTCTTTTTTCCCACATCTTATATCTCAACCACTTCCTCTAATTTTGCTTTCTCCTCTATCAGTATAGGTTGTTCTGAAGGCACATAAACTACTTCAGGTTTCTCTTCAAGTTGCTTCAGCAACTCAACAATTACCTTATCTTGCTGATGTATCTTTATGTGGCACAATTCCCTATCCTTTTCTAGGGCACTGGTTTCCTCAATCAAAATGCTACACTTCTTAGACAATTATTTTTTTCTTGTCTTCATTCAAGTGTGTCCAATGAGTCATGATCTAAGAAATTTCAAGATCTCCAGTGTTCTGTACGGTCCAGACCATTTGGTTCCCCACCATGCTCTCTTGAATATTTACTAGTTGAGGCTTCTGGTCCTTGGGACATAAGCTCCACATGGAAAAGGCTTGTGACTTTGGACTATATCCAAATCCCTTTATCATGTCACCCATCTGAATCTCACTGGCTACTTCCTAATTAGATCAATAATGAAGGCTGAGGCTAAGTCCCATCCCTCAGCAAGCAAAATGCCACTGTTCAAAACCATTTTCCTTGCCTCATTTGGAGAGACATCCTCACTATCATGGTCATAGGATTGCAAATATAGAAAATCCTCATTTGTAACTGTTTCCTCTCCATCTGACTTCAATTGTTCCCTAATTTGTTCTTTCTTATGCCACCTCAAAAATTCTTTAAACTCATCAGTCTTGATAAAGTTGTCATCACTTAAAAACTGCTGCTGATGCAATAATCATTCATCAATGCATACCTTAAGAGGCAATTCAATGTTTTCTTCCTCATCCTATTGTTGTTTCTTCCCTTGTCTGATTATTTTCCTTCGATTATGGTCATACAACCTATTTCTAGGAATGAGAGCAATTGTTCTATCTCCTTTCTTCTCTTTCCTAACAGAGGAGGTCTGACCAAGGTCAACCTTTTGCTTTTTAGTAGTAGGCTCCTCTACATCATCTGGCTGTGACACCTTAGTTAGGTCTATGATGTGGCCTTGTTCCTCCTATACCTGTGCTACCTCTGCAACATTCTATTGAGGTTGATCATACTGAGGTGGACGGGCATAATCCCCATCACTATCACTCTCATATTCAGACTCTGAATACTCTGGCTCTTTCCCTCCTTTCTTTGTATCTAAAACATTATCCAACTTCTCACAGAGTACATAAAAGTTGTCAAGCATGGCTTTGATCTTATCAAAATAAGATAAGTTAGGGTAAAACCCTCCAAATGACAATCCATTTCTCCTTATTTGTTTCTCTAAATTCAGTAGTTCTTGAATTCTGTCTCTTCTTGTCCTTATCTCATCTTCATCAAGGATATTTCTTGTGGCATCCTCCTCTACACAAAAACCATGAACATTTGTATTGGGGATGGTAGGGGTCAAGAGTTTCCTAGCTCCTGCAATGAATCCCTCTGGATCAATGTATCTATATAATGCTGCCCTCATCTTGCAGCTTTCCAACCATGAGCTCACCTAATCAATCACACCCTTACCAATAGTAAAGTTAGATATTTTAAATTGTCTAGGCGTTAGGGTCCCCTTCCTATGTGGTGCAAAATGTTCATTATCTGCCAATAATAGTTGCCAGATGAACTCTATGGTATCAACTCTCGATGGCACATGATAGGGTAGGACATGAGGTGGATGTGTGCATCCATATACCCTAATCAAGGTAAATTTTTCTTCTAAAAAGAAATCTCCCCAGTTGTGATCACCTTCCCATTTGTCCACATACTCACAAGGTCTGAACAACTGCAGCACCTTTACTGGGAGTCTGGTTTTGCTGATACCCATGCTCTGCATTAATGGATATACAATCCAATTTTCAAACCCACAAAACTCACAGTCCTTGGATGTATAATTCCATATCCTAACCCAAAACTGAATAGGATTAGGTCGGTCCTAGAAAATCCTCTGAGGATTCAAGTTGTTCACATTCATAATCCCATAGTTAAAATGCAATAACAAATGCATTAGGATTGAATAATGAAAGAACCTAGGTTCCTTCTCTTTGGGATCTTTCATCTTCTTCTGCACAACTACAAATCCCTCATGCATTTTGTCTATAATGTACTGTATGTAGTCATAACTGGTGCTAGAATGTACATATTGCAAGTCTAACACCATCATCAAAATTCCAACATTTATTTTCTCTGCTCCTCCATCTATCCCTAACACTCTACATAAAGCATAGGCAATATACTTAATATATAAATGTAAGTCTTTAAAGCAGTAGGGTGCAATCCCAGGTATAGGAGTAAGATGATTCCTAACCTCCTTAAGCATATGCTTCTGTAATTGGTCCCTAGCAGCACCAGGTTTTAACCTATATATCTCTTCTTGCTTAGTAATATTTAGCTTGGTAGACATGGTACTGTATAAGCCAAAGGCTTGCATAAATCAATTCCTATTTAACATCAATAGGGAAGTACCATCATTTTTATTAATTTTCTTAGACAAAGAATCATAGTGGCTAGCAAGACCTAGAAACAAGTCTACATCTATATGGACACCAGGGACAATTAACCTGGCAAGACCACTTGTCCAAGGGTTTGAAACTGGGATGGCCTTATCAGAATTATTATAAGAATAATTGTATAGAGAAAAAACTTGTGGATCCTGGAGTGCGAGCATCTCTGATTTTAGAGTAGTCATCTGCTAGAAAGTTTGCATTTGCCCTCTTGTTCTGGGTGGACCCTGGCAACAGCTTCAAGAATTCATCAGAGAAATTCCTCTTCCCGTTGGCATCATCATTGACTTCATCACTTTTTTTGCTGGTAGAAGCCACACTGACTGCTTTACTCATCTTTCTATGTTTTCTCCTACTCTTTTACCGATATTGAAACAAATCTCCTCTCAGGACTCACCACTCTTCTCTATGTACTACTTAACAATTCAAAAATCCTGACAACAAGAGAATTACTATGCAAATGACCAATTTATGCCTCCTGAACACAAAAGACCTAGAAATTCTTTGCTCTACAATTCTGGAAGTGAAATAAGTGAAAATGAACCTACGATCAACTCTTTATGGTAACTCTCCCAAGTACATATTTCATCATTAGAAAGACAATCAATTTTGCTTTCAAGTTAACATGATGTGGAATTAATTAAAATCCTAGCCGTAGCTCATGAATGTGATAGGAAACAAAATTCATATGAGTGCATTTTCAAAAAAACCCTTATAAAATTCGAACAGGATGACATGTCTTCATATGATTGGTTCTCGGATAGACATCTCAACTACCCTTTTCATACAACAATTAATTTTCTAGATTCTCATTGGATACTGAATCTCCACGTTGTCATATTAGTAACTGCTGCCTTTTATCATTTTTCATATTTAGCGACCACACGACTGCGCAGTGTCTCTTTGTCGCTGATCACATTTCTTAACCCTCAACTTTTCTAGAGATCTGGCGACTATGTGATTTCCTTTACTTTTCTAACCATGGTTCACTTCTGGCGATCATGCAACTGAATGAATCAAAGTCACTAGATGAAATTCTTAACCTAAAGTTTACTTGGAGACTCCACGACTTAAAGGTTACCTTTACTCTTAACTATTATCACTAAGTCGCTGAGTGTTTATTTCTCTTTACGAGACCCCGTGACTAACCTTTACCCTTTGATTTTAATTTAGAGACTATGCGACTAAAGGTTATCTCATTGACGCGAGCAGTTTTTACTCTCATGCAAATATGATGGAGACTTAGCAACTGCCGTTGATCTTTTCCCATCCTACATCTGACGGCTGCGCTAAGTCGCTGAATATATTTTAAAAGCCTTAAATCATTTGGAGACTACGTGACAATACATAACTTTATACCTTTTAGTCTCTTAATTTTCCAAATGACTTTTTCCTTTTGGGAGACCACACGACTAGCCTTTATTCTGCTCATTGTGGACATGTGTCTCTTTTAACTGTTTGTCACCAAATCGCTGACTAAAAACTAACTTAGCATTTTAAACCAGTGACAACCCGACCGCCATATACTCTAAACACCTTGTGATTTGTCGCGAAGTCTCAACATCTTTTACTTAACTGTCATTTTACTTGGAGACTACGTGACATAAACTTTTAACATGTCACTTAACTATGTTCCAATCTGGAGACCCCCCGACTGAAGCAATCGCTAAGTCTCATAAAAAATCACTAACTGCTAGATTCTTTGCGTGCCGCCGCAACTTAACTACTTGCTTAGACGTTGCCTGGTGACATGTTTCTAAATTGGGAGACATCGCGATTGAAGGGTTTCACCAAGTCTCATAAAAAATAAGGAATATTCTATTTCTTTCCAAGACATCCCGACAATAGTTAATCGCCAAGTCTCGTAACAGAATGGAATATGCTTCTAAGATCAAGTGACTAGGTGACCATTTTAAAAATGCACATGACTTAAGTTTCTCAAAAAGGTAATGCAAAATTAGAAACTCGATTGACATTTTAGGGCTTTTTTACATTTTGACTTAGAAGATGGCTTAGGGTTTTGGGTTTTTGCACTATTCATATGGATCTTGACCTAACAATATAGAAATTTCACAGGGGTATTTCAAAAATGAGACAAACCTTTCTGATTTGGGAAAGAACTTGGCATGAAGACACAAAAATTTGTGGCAAACCAACAAAACCAGGAATACATCCAACATGTTGTCCACCCTTTGTGTAGTTGTAAGATAGTGTTTATAATGTACATTGTCTTAGGGTGGTTCATGTGCTTATGTGTATAGTCATGTAAATGTTGTATGAATTTTTAAAAAGCTTGTAAATACTATATATTTTAGTGTGTATGTGTTTCAGCCTTCAGTCCTCTATGGTTTTGTGTAGATATTTTGTGTATATCCTTTCAAGTTGACGATTTCCTCACACTCTGTCATGTTTTTTCACTTGGCAAACCGAGCTCGTCGAGATGAAGTCACCATAGTTTGAACTTGGCACCTCGCTGGATCGACCCATGGTGAATTTCTCTCTCCTCTGTCTCATCCCCTTAATGGTGGGATTAATTTCCCACGAGTGGGCATTCAAAACATGTCCCATCTGGCATTAATTTTACTCCGTGTCAGCCCACTTGTTGCCATTAATGTATTTATGTCACCTGTCACATGACCACATGCCAACCCACGTCAGCCAATAATGGTTTCTCTTTGGTCACATCGGCATGGTAACAACTAGTTCATTCGGACTCCGGGTCCCAAGTAGCCTCTTGTTTTTCATTTCCTCTTATCACTTGGTTCAACACCCCAGAGTCTACCTCACATCTATTTTAAGTATTCCAGGATTTTTTGATATATGCTAACACTTATTAAACAGGTGCAGGGTGGGGACAATTTTCCCAGAGTTTTAAGGTTCTTTATGTATACCATATTCGAACGGTTCTCCGGTCTTGCAGGTTGTGGATAAGTTGATCAAAAAATGTCTAAAGTAATCACCCCTCCTGATATCCCAGAGCTACCTACAACTTCTACCTGGGTGGCCAACAAAACCAAGGTTGAAAGGTTGTTAGCTAAGCTTCCCTTGACCTCTAAATATCCAAAATAGGGTGTTCTCATGGGATCCAAGGTGGATTCAAGAGTTCAAGAGATAACAGACACAAATCCCGGACCTTGGGCTGAAATGCAAGGCTTGATCCAAGTTATTTATAGGTTGAAGGCCACCGGAGATAATTTGGCCACCCAGGTAGCTGCATTTGGCATCATCAAGGCAATAAAGTTTCTGTGTTTAGTACAATCACCAGAGTTAATACTCTAGCTGGAAACTTTATATAACGCACCCACTCAGACCATTCCACTCATGGATCCTCGGCCACTACAATACCCAGCAACAATTGTCACCCTGGACACAACAACTTTCACTTTAGGGCTGGGGATCCCACAATTCAAGGGATCCATTATCCAGAATCAGGGCCATACATTACAGGAGTTTGAGGAAGCTGTTCTCATTTCCCAGCAACATCTCAATAGCCACTGGATGAAATCCGCAAAGAGGGATTGTAGGAGGATGAAGATGGAAATTCCCCGTGGGGAGTTCAAAGAGCCCATTCAGGCAGGTATTATATTCTTGTGCAGGATATTTGGATTGCCCCATGCCCGGGATTTCCCAGCATGGATGTACTACTTTTTGTACTACATCACCACTCATAGTTAGACCTTTAATTGGATGGCTATCATAGCCAATCACGTGAACACGCAGCTGAAGGGAATCGTCCACCATTCCAAGTTTGACATGACATCATACATGTTATGGGCACTTTCCTAATAGAGACTGGCTTTTCCAAGATTAGGAACAGTTGGGGAGCTTGGAAATGGGCTAGGACAAGTAACACCATGGGATCATTATCCCCAAATATAGTGGGAACGTAGCTTCCTGAACTTCTACCGGGTAAATGATGCTTTCATTTACCACAACATCCTAACACTTACTCAGGATTTTGGGTATTGACTGTCACAGGCGGCGATGAATCTAGTCATCAGCTATGGCTGCTATTTTATTCAATTCCAACACCACACCTACATTCGGGTGACCGGCTTCTTTGGGAAGCCCCATCTTCTTCCCCGGTATTACAGGGACATAATCATTCTTTTAGAGTTTTTTTGGCAAATGATGGATCTGCACGCCTTCTTCACATTGAAGAAGGTCATCAATGTCCCATTACCATTTTCATGCAGGAATTACACATGCAGCCTCACCCTAGCAAGGGAGACAGATAATGAACTGAAAATCTTGGGACTGGTGGAATTCCACCACGCCAGAAAAAACTATGATCCACTAGGCAAAATTTCCACAGTGCTTCCCCAGGCATCCCCACCATATGAACAAGATATTGAAGGATTTTGGGTGGATTGCCAAGATAGTTTTGATCTTCAGGTCGGATAGTATTTGCGGATGAGCAAATGGCTCATGAAGGCACTCGACCTTCAGACTTTCCAAAAGGGCTTCTTGGATGATGGGCCACTGGAGGATCCAACATATAAAGGACAAGGAAATGACCAGTTAGATCTTCCTCTAGTGGATTGGGCCACCCCAGAGGACCTAACAATTGAAGGGGTATGTCACCCTATTTTGGAGGAAAGTCACTAGTATTTTTCCCAAGTGTGTCTCAAAGCACCCAGAAGAAACTAGCAGTTTGCAAGGCCACTCCCTCTTCCGCTGGCGCTGGACCATCTTCATCTTCCACCACTACCAAACCAAGCACGATCAAAGGAAAAGAGAAACAGGGCACTCCGGCCAAGGCACCTCCCAAAGTTCCCACCCTTCTAATGGCCCAACTACATTAGCAAATGGAGTCGGCAAGGCTGGCCATCCACCAGATAAGTACTCAGATGTCCTCTAGCCTCCTTGTAACTCCAATGACATCTGCTCACCCAATGAGATCCCCATCGTTGGCTACAAAGATGAGCAAACATACTTTCACTGAGGCTAAGTCCACCAGCATTCTGGCTACCAGGGTTCCACTGACAAGAAAGAATAAGAAGAAGGTGACCCCTACACCAAGTGTAGCTACTAGTCCCGGTATGCCGAATGTGCCCCCAGTGAATGTCAGTTTGGACTCTCCCAAACTTGAAAATATTTCTTACTCCTCGCCCCTGCACAATGACTTTGACGAAACTTTGTCGGCGGAGGAGCTCATGGACCTCCAACAAGGTATAGATCATGCGGTGGAGGAAATTGCCGCTCAAGATAAGGAAGAGGCCCCCATAGAAAATGATATCCTGGAAGAAGAGGGTACATCAAAACAAGAAGCCTAAGAAGAAGCACAAATGGGGCCTAAATAGGAAAAGACACCGGTCCAAGAGACTGAGGATACACCAAGGAAACCCACAAATCAATAGCCAATGATTGGGAAACCTAGACCTTTGGGTTCAACTGTGCCCCCTTTCATCGTGTTCCAGACACCTTTGGTTACTCTAGGTGATTAGGTGCCCTGGAGCACATTTTGTGAGGTAGTAACGGTGGCCGCATTGTTGAACTTTGGCCAAAGACCTCACCCACCTCCAGAGGATATTCTGGTGGAGGAGAATGTTCTAGCAGATGAGGCTAATGAAGCTCAAGAATAGCAAAATCAGGTTGATCATGAAGCCCAGAATAATGAAAATACAGAATCAGTTGACACCGGGATGGAAAAGGAAGTCCCTGAAGATACAAGAAATGTTGAGACCGGGGAAAAGGTTCCAGATATTACAATAAAGGACGCCAGAATGGAGGAAAATACTAAAGGTTTTGGAGAACAAGAAAAGGAATGAGAGCAAGAAGGGGAGAAAGAGCCTGAAGATAATGTACATTCTAGGAACCCACCACCAGATTTCAAAGGGAATCTAGATGAATTGGTCTTAGCAATAAAGCTACCCCAGCCACCCCAATGGCTGGTTGAATCAAAGAAAAGAAAGGCCTCGACAGTGGCATTAGGCGCTACACTCTTGTTGGCCGAAATGATGGCCAGAAATGCAGAGGATAAAAATCCCAAGAAGGCATGGACAATCCATACTCTATGGATTGGTCTAACAGGAAGCATGGTTGCGACTATCGTAGCACCCCCTCCAGGTGAAAATGCAGCGGCCATAAGGCCTGAAGACTATAACATAACAGAAGTGGCACTGGGGAGGAGAGACAAGCAAGGTGAATTGGACTTGCTGAGGGAGGCCACAAAAGTAGTAGAGGCCAGATACATCAAGCATGGCGAGAAGATGAAGGAGGAAAGAGAGACTTATTCCAATCTCCTCGCACTTCTAGTAGAACTGACATATCCTTTGGCCGAGGTCCACCCTGGAACCCCTTCCTTTGGACTGCCTCTTGCATAGGGTGATGTGGAGATTCTCTATAGATTATGAAGAAGAAGGCACAGGTTGTAGATGGGTGGGCCACCAAGAAAGTAGCCACCATGAGACAATTTCTAGTGGCGTCCCTCCCAGACCTTTATCGGGTTGACACTCTTCTCAGTCAGGCAAATGACTCCACTATTATATGGGAGAAAGATTTAGCAAAGTACAAAAATGGAAGGCTGGGCTGGAAGAGATTCACAACATAGGAGAAGAAGTTTCCATGGAGGTGGGGATTTTGGGAGATGAATCATATGATTTCCTCTAGGCCCAGTACTCCAAAATTGTCCTCAGGATTGAGGTATGCAAGGAACTGGTTAAGGCCTTGAAAGAGAAAGTGACAGTGGCCCATACCCCTTGGGATTATTTCAATCATTCATGGCTAGAGTATCGCAAGTTGATCCCTTCACCACTGGAACATGTAGCCCAGAGGATTATGTCCTCAACAAATTTGATGAACGGATGGAGTCCTTGTATCCGCCAGCTCGAGATTTTGACTAGGGAAGGCTATCTAGATTATCCAAGATAATGATGTAGTTGCATGATGCTATCAAAATGGTGGATGAATTTTTGAATGGGGCCGGAGATGTTGAGGAAGCATTGGAGGTTGTTCACAGTCGGTGGGATAGCATCAAAGACATAGATGAAGAAGGCATAAGCCAAGTGTTGGAAGCTTAAGAAAAATCATAAGGAACAATAAAGTTCTCTGAAGTCCAGAGAATTTCACCAACCATGTATCAGTTGTATTCTTTATTCTTTGAGGTGCAAGCTTCTAGATCCCTGAGTTTTGGATCCTATAGTTTGTATTCTTTAAAGTGACCCGTGTCCCTGTTCCCAAAGTTGACCAGTCACTTTCAAGGTAGTTAATGAAGGGTGTCAGAAGTAGGTAACTGCAATAAGGCATGTCAGCTTGACAAGAGGGTTCTGACATGTGGTCTTCCCAAGGTGCCACTTCAACATAACACCTGGCACATCGAAGACAATGAGCCACTCTCCCATTTATGAGGCTTGTAGCCTCAATCCCTGGGGGATCAGATTTTTTTTTTCTCTCGGCTCCCTTCTCAAGGCTGATTCTTCCACTCTTTTCTTCTCTTATTCTTCCAACATGTCAGACCTTTTCCATCTAGAGGTCTTTTGTAGCGTGGCATAGGTAGTACCGACCATCAAAAATAGTATTATATTGTAAAGTGTAAAATAAATTAGGTTAAAGTTTTAGGTCAAATCTGGTGTATAAATAATAAGTCTAACCTCATTCCAAGGGTCGGTGAAATTGATGATTTTGCAGTCCATAGCTAATAGCATTTCAATTTTCTCAATTTTTAGTTGCAGAGATCAATGCTCCTTAGTTTTAAAAGATTTCAGTAGTTAAATGCTCCCTTGGAGCTGCCATTGTAACATGCACCAGTGCTTGCTAGAGATATGTTAATGAAGAAGGAAGGGTTCTATTAATGACGTTGTTAGCATTCTGATCTCTGGGTTGACGGTATTTAATGCTTTATGTTCTTATGTCCTTTTCTCTAATACTTCAAGTAGATTAACAACCTCCTTTTCCTTTGCTATTGATTAAATATGAGCTGATGGTTCTGTATTTCTTTAGTATTTAGTGTAGTGTGTTAGAGCATTGTCGATGTTTTGAATGTTTAAGTATAACTATAGATAGATGGTATATTTCTAACTTTGTAGTATCTTTTGAAGTTTATTTGGTAAAGTTAACGAATGCTTGTAGGAAATTGCACTCACTTGAATCCCCAAAGAAGACAAGCCAAGATAACCAGCTATCCCCCCATACAAAATAGTCACATTTCCCAACTAAGCTCCCACACTATCGAGACCTAACTCTCACGTGCTTGAAGGCTTAGGGAATCTCATTTCACCAGAAAAAATTTACAGGTGAAGTTGGCCGATACCCCGGTACCCGGTGACAACTTACATCTGTTGGCAAACCTGGTCACAAAGTCCCATCAACAGAAACTGGCGCTAGCAGGAGGGCATGAACTTGTCCCCCTCTAAGGATTTAGATTTTACACTGCCCGAGGGTTCCCCAAGCCATAGTTTTAGGAGTCAAGCGTTCAGTGGGATTGGATCATTTTCACCAGCCAAATTCAAAAGAGTCCTTAGATTAGCCCCCAATCTCAGAAGGTTTGTCGAACTCGAGCCTCCTGTTCAAAAGAAATAGATGCCAAAAGCCAAGTTAGCCACCATTGTCTAGGGATCTAGCACATTCCAGAATACCCAAGTCCCCTAGATGACCCCAGGAATTAACGATCAAGCTAGTCAAAACCTAACACCCCTGATGGCTATGTATTTTGGAAATACTGGGTCTCTAATGGGAACTTTTCCGGGTGTGGCTAATGATCTACCTTTGTGCCTAGAAAATATTTGTCCCCGATATGAGCACTTAGGCTCATGAACTACAAAAGAGCATCTACAAGCATATAAAGATGCCATGAACTGACACCAGATACAACATCAAGACATTGTGACCTAGATGTTCCCTCTGTCCATGTGACAGAATGAGCTAAACTAGTACCTTAACCTTCTTGCCAACTCCATCAACAGTTGGTAGGACATGGAGGACGCCTTCCTAGCTACCTTCACCATACACATGGACCCAACGTGGTCCCACAACCAGTTCATTTCTATTAGGAAGGAACTAAATGAGCCCCTTGCAACATTCAACCACCAGTTCCAACATGCCTTGAAGCGGTGCATGGTTCCCTTCATCCCATCCAGATGTAACTATCCAGACCTATCTTAATGTGATGGACCCTTTCATCGCCACTCTCCTCTAGAGGACTACAGCCCTCGGTGACTGGAATACTTTGGTGAAGGTTTACAACCTAGCCTTGGAGTTGTCCCGTGGTCTTAACAAATTGCTGGGAAGGATTGGGTAGAGCATTCCATTTAACATGATACCCAATGGAACTTCATACGCTGGGGGATATAACACCAATCAGGCAATGGGTTCCCCCATGATGGCCATGAATCCCCCACCACCGGCGATAGACCAGAAGGCCCTGTACAGGTATCCATCTCAAACCAAGACAACACTGGGTCTGGAATATTTTCCTTGGAACCAGCCACAGCAAATGCAACAACCACAAATACAACCATCTTGAGTGCTTTTCTTTCAATCGTCTGTAGATGGAGGATTGCTGCCCTCAACTCTGGTGAATGCTACCACTTTCCCAGGGAACCAACAATAATAACTGTCACACTGTGATGTGAATACCCAATTGATCACTAAGGTTGAATCCCTCTTGTGAATGTTGTCTACACTGACTATGGACATGGGTCAACTCAAGGCGGGGTCCTTTGCACCCCACAACACCAATTTCTAGAGAGGGAATATTTTCTCTGGCCAATGAAACAACAATTCCAGGGGAAGAAATTTCAACAATGGTCCTCGGCCCAACCATCAGTAATGGAATAAAAATGCTAATGTCGGAGGTCCTCCTCCAAACCAAAACACCAAATAGGGTAGCGCTGAACCTTCCCATTTAACATCAGTCGTAGACTTCCAGCCCATGACCAACTGGTGTAGATTGCATGACACAGGCTCTCATAATGTGGTAAACTATGCCACGCTAGAGAAAGTCATCATGGTTTCCTAGCTAGATAGACAACAAGCCTCTAATCCTACTCTCCCAGAGCCTCCTATACAAGAGCTTACTCATGGTGTATTCACCTATGAGACCATCTTCTTTGGAACAGGCAGAGAAGATGAAGAGGAACCCAAACTATAGGGGTTCTTTGATGAATCTATTTCGGCCTTCGAGGCCAATGCCTTCACCAACCCAAGGACTCCTTACAACACTCAAAGTCAGGCTGGTAAAGGACCTGTTTACATGCCCACACCTCCCAAAGACACTCCTCCTTGGGAAAACATGACTGATCTATTTGTCCCTCCAAAAGGCCCTGGCTCTAACCAAGCTAAGGACCCGGCCGAAGGAAGCCACCAATTCTCAGGAGGAATGTTTGACATCACGAAGGTGTTAGAATAGACCACCACCTCCATGACCTTGATGGAGGTTTTTATGAACTATCCTGAGTAGAAGAAGTCTCTTCTGAAGCTCTTGGGAAACCTGGAAACCATCAGTCGCCCACCCAAGACTGTCTCTTTTGAGGACACCAATGTGGTTGTCTTCCAGGGAAATACTAAAGATCCTGCCTTCCTGCTAGGATTGAACATACAAGGAAAGAATATAAACAACTATCTAGTAGATTCTAGGGCTTCAGACAACATCATGCCTTTATCAATATGCTAGAAGCTTAGATTCTGACCCACCCCATCTAACGGCGCAGTAATCTAATTGGATAAAACTACTATAAAAATGGTGGGTGAACTGAAGAATGTCCAGCTTCAACTCATCTAGGACCCCAGGATAGCCAGTATAATTGACATCCAAGTGGTGGACATCCCAGAGACTTATGGGATGTTACTAAGTCGCAATTGGTCCAAGTCCCTAAACGGATACTTCTTGAATGACTTTTCCCACTTGTGGCTCCCCTGGGAAGGAGAATCTAACCAGATCTAGGTTGAAAGTGAGCCTTGGATGAAATAGGTCCTCACTGAAGTTGAGAGGGTGAATGGGGTCCTCTTCTCTAAGACATCCCCCGGGGTGTACCAACCCCTTGAGATCTTAATATTTGATTTCACCCCCGGGGAGGAACCCATAGTTTTGTAGAGAACCTAGGACCTGGAAGAAAAATTGAGGGTTGATGTTAAATCTCAGGGTGCCGCAACGACCCCTGACACACTCTTGTCCAACACTTGGTGCTGGTTGCATTACCAAAAATATTCAGAGCTAGAGTGTGAGCCTTGCCTTACCATTTCTTCTTGACACATATATGCCCTCCGAAAAGGAGAATATACAACTGATTCCTTAGAGCCTAGTACTTCTGCTGGTAGTGCCTCTTCGACACAATTTATCCAGGGATCCCAACCAGAAATCTCTCCGGAGGTAAACCTCACCTTCAGACCATCAGCACCGGAGGAAAATCCTCCCAACTCTCCCAAGAATAATCCAAAGACCACTTCATCTTCCCAGCCCCAGATGACAAATGATGACTTGTGGACCCTTAAGTTTGACGGGTTCTGATCCAAACAAGGCTATGGGGCCAGAGTGGAATTGATCAACCTACAAGGGAAATCCTTCCTTGTGTCCTATAGGCTACAGTTCAACTATACAAACAATGTCATGGAGTATGAGACTTTGGTCCTTAGACTCCTATTTTCACTAAGGAAAGGAATCACTTGCCTCTAGGTCCTGGGTGATTCAGAGTTGATTGTAAAATAGGTCCAGAGTCAATACACCTATCATGATAAAAGGCTGGCAGCATACCGCAACTGGGCATGGAGCCTTATTGAAGATTTTGATGCCTTTGGCATCGATCTTATTCCTTGGAGATAGAATTATGTCTCGGACACCCTTGATATTTCTGCTAGCATGCTTGAGCCAATGGCTAGCTTGAGACTCTAAAGATTCTCTGTTGAGATGATCCCCACCCCATCCATTCCAGACAATGTCACCCATTTTCATGTCTTTGAGGACGATCAACATATCCTAGCCTTTATGGCCAATGTCAGTGTTTTTGAAGACTAGATAGTGGAAGAAAGAGATCATGATGATACTGGACAAGGTGATGAGGATGACAGGATCACGGACTTACCAACCAACACCATCCCTAAGGGGATGGTCACGCTTGAACAAATCTTTGACTCAGACCCTCGGGGCCAAGAAAAGATATCATCCTCCTCTGAGAGAGGAAAATTTGAGAAAGTGAACATAAGCCAGCCCAGTGAAGAGAAAATGATACACATTGGCACCTCCTGCTCCCTTGAGGAAAAGGAGAAGATTCTTGCGGTTCTCTAAGAATACATTGAAGTGATTGTGTGGGGATATGAGGACTTGAAAACCTATGATACATCCATTATGACTCATACTATCCCACTCAAACCTGACGCTAAGCCTTTCTAGCAAAAGCAACAATCGGTCAACTCGCTGATCGAGCCTCTGATTTATCAGGAGGTCCAAAAATTGCTGTCAGCCTAGATAATCTTCCCAATCTGGCATACTACATGGGTTTCCAACCTAGTCCCTATGAGGAAGAAAAGTGGCAAGATCCACCTTTGCATGGATTTCTAAAATTTGAACAGGGCCTCCAAAAAAGACAATCATCCTCTCCCCTCACTGGATGAGGTATTGCAAATTGTGAACAGATCACAAATGATGTCCTTCTTGGATGGGTACTTTGGGTATAACCAAGTCATGGTTAAGTATGAGGATAGAGACAAAATGATGTTTACCACCAAGTGGGGAACATTTTCATACTAGAGAATTCCCTTTGGCCTGATCAATGTAGGGGCCACATTTCAAAAGGCTATGGACATTGCGTTCAGGGGCCTTGTGAACCGGTGTATAATCATCTACATGGATGATTTGATCATCTTTTCCTAGGACAAGCGTGATCATTCCACTAACCTTGCCCAGATTTATGAGAGATGTCATTAGTATGGAATATCCCTCAACCCTAAGAAATGCATATTCGGGGTCACTGAAGGGAAGTTGCTCAGGCATATTATCTCTGAGAAGGGTATATCTATTGACCTTGAGAGAGTTGAAGCGCTGCTAAACTTACAAATGCCCGGTAATAAGAAAGAAATGAGATCTTTCTTTGGGAATATCAACTTTGTCCAGAGGTTCATCACTGGATTTGCTGAGATTATGAAGCCACTCAGCGAGATGATGAAGAAAGATACCAAAATTGAGTGGAGCCCTAAAGCAAAGTGGGCATTCACCCAGATTAAACAAATGATAATAGAGGCCCCAGTCCTGGCTAGTCCAGACCATTCCATCCCTTTTTACATCTATTCCTTTGCTTTGCCACATTCTACCATGACAGTGTTGACCCAGGGGGTTGAAGGGGAAGAACGACCAATAGCTTTCATGAGCTCCCCCTTTAAGAATACTAAAGTCTGGTATTCACCATTGGAAAAGAAGGCCTTTGCTCTCGTTCTACCTGTGAAGAAATTTTGGCATTATATCCTCCGGAGCAAAGTGCATGCTATCATCCTGGACCAGGTAGTAAAATCTTTGCTGATGCAGAGTGAGTTGGGTGAGAGATGGGGGGAATGGATGTCCATCCTCTAGGAATATGATTTGGAAATGCAACCCATGAAGATAGTCTGAGGCCAGGGACTATGTAGAGCGATGGCAGAAGAGACTCCCCACATTGAATGTAAGACATATACAGTGGAGTCCATCACTCATGATCCATGGTACACAGACCTGGTGTACTTGTGTTGAATAATAGATGCCCAGAGGGATTTCCCTCAAATAAACATCGTGCTTGCGGTTGAAAAGCGTACACTTCATGATAAAAACTGCCATATTTTTTTGCAGGAACTATGAGGGAGTGTATCCAGTGCATTGACAGGGTTTAAGCTGTAAAGATAATTAAGGAATTTCATGGGTAGTTTGGAACCAGGCATGGATTGGCTGATGCCACTACCCATCAGATCCTCTAGGCCAGATACTATTGGCCATGTATCTTTAAGGATGTCTACACTCACGTCAGGAAATGCCATACTTGCCAAACCGCGACACATCATGAGCGGAACCTAGCTATGCCTTTGTAGCTGGTCTTTGAAGCTAGACCTTTTTCCCAATGGGCATTTGAATTTATTAGAGAAATCAACCCAAACTTGTCTATCAACCATCGGTACATTCTAACTGCTACCGATTACTGCACCCGGTGGTCTGAAGAAATATCTTGTAAAAACAACATGATAGATGTCATCATAAAATTCCTGGAAGAAAACATCGTCATAAGATTTAGAATGCCCTTTACTATAGTATGTGACAATGGTCTGACATTTTATTTAGCACAATTAATTGAATGGACCTATGATAGGAAGATCACTCTGAAGTTCTCCAGCAACTATTACCCCCAGGGTAACGATGTTGCTGAATTAACCAACAAAAATTTGCTTGAGGTGATCAAACATCTATTAGAACAAAATCCCTAGTTTTGACACCAAAAGCTGAGATGTGCCCTTTGGGCAGATCATATTCAAATTAAGGCAGCCCTGGGGACATCCCCATTCCATCTGGTCTATGGCCAGGACCCAATATTCCCCATTAACCTACAAATCCTAGTTTTATAATTTATGTAGGAATTCAGCAACCGGGACAGTATCGTGAAGGTTCGACTCCTAAATCTAGTGTGAATGGAAGAATAAAGAGACATAGCCCTTGAACATTTTGCGCATCACCAAGAAGTAGTGAAATGATGGTTTGACCGAAGAGCCTAGTATAAGGCCTTTCAGATCTCAGACTTGGTCCTCTTGTGGGATAAAGCCCAGGAAAAGAAAGGAAAGCACACCAAATTCCAACGGCTCTGGCTCAGACCATATTTGATCTTAGAGATCTGCGGGGCAAAAAATTATTGCCTCAGTACCATGACCAGAGAATCCATTCCATTGCCCATCAATGGACAGTTTCTCAAGCATTATTTCGAATGAGGTAAGTTTGTCCATAATTTTAGTATATGTAAATCTTCTCGCTTGTAAATATTCCTTCCCAGTGCTCCGTTTGGGGTGCCTTGTCTTGTAAATAGTTTTGTTGGCTGTCCTCCAAGACCACCCCTTTTCTTGTTGTTTTATTGTTGGCTTCACTTTTTCTTTTTGGGTCCCCAGTGTTTTGCTCCCCCTTTTGCAGGCTGGTATGCTTTGCATAATATCTAGTCTCCGGGATGGTACCTTTTGCACTTATGGTGAGTTTGGAATCTATTGTTAGCATGGTGGAATTGGTCTACACTCTGGAGTTATTTTTTAAGTTTGGTAATAGGCTATGAGTAATCTTCATCGGGTTCATCCCTGGAAGTCTGGAAACTAGTTAAATCAAAATCAAAAGGAACAAGTAATCGGACACACCGAGAGTAGATCCGTTGCACTAGTTTGTTGGCCCAAGTCTGAAAAACATTTAAATTCTTCCCAGGTCTAGAGTTTTTCTTCCCCATTTAGCAAATTGAAGTGGATGGAAAGGTGAAAGAAGTACCGCTGTTAGAATTATCTAAGTTTAGTGATAACGGTGGAAGGAGTACCGCCTTCTCATCTAAGAAAAGAAAGAATAAAAAAGAACTAGAGAATGGTGGGGAAATTCTGGTATCTGGGGGAAATGTGCAAAATTTGATGAATTTGGTTTGAAATATTTAGTGCCTCTTCTCTACTTCTCCCATAGGTCATTGGCTTGATTTTGTTTCAAAGAACACACTTCACAACTGACAAAAGACCATGGATTGAATCATGCATGGGTCAGATGTTTTCTCAAACGCTTCACACCTTGCAAGTAGGATGCTCCAAGTAACGATTGATTCCAGTTTTGCTAACCAGAGATTCCGTAGTTCTCAAATGTGCTAAGGCATTCATCCTATATAGTTTCCATTTGTTATGCCCTGCATAGCCGTCCCTACATTTTGTGTGCAAAATGTTGGGTCCCCCTCTTTTCACTTTGGATCTTGCCATGTTTTCTTTGCTTTTGCTTTCTTCTTCGGGATTTCCCTCCCGTGAGGTTTGTTTCTTTCTACTTTTGTATTTTGTGCCTCCGGGACCCGGTCCTAGAGTTTGTTGTTCTTCGCAGAGCCAAATTTTAGACTCCAGGATTCTTTGCTACGATGTCTCCTTTTGCGAGGAGGTATGGTTGCATGGAATCCCAAGACCTAAAGTCTGGAGGTTTGCCTGTTACAGAGTTTGCAGAGGAGAGGGTAACTTGATTTTACCTTGGGTATAAATAGAAATTACATGCCACTTTTATAGTTACCGTGATTAAAACACTTAGAGCTTTCATAGATTCCTAGGCGATTAAACTATGATTAGGCTGTGAATTACTCTGTGCTTAGTGGTTGAATACAAGCTGATTCTCAGTGCTGGTTAGTGATCATTTGAAGGTTGAGATTGTTGAAAAAGTGCTCCTAGTACCCTTCTCCCCTTTCTTTCATCCATGCTTCCAGGTGGGTTCTCTAGTTTCTTCTTTTTGTTCTTTCTGGTTTTGTTTTCATTTTGTTTTCTTTGGTTTTGCGGTTTCAGTTTCTTTTCATGTTTCACTTTTGGTTTGCCTCCCGTTGGTGGGTTGGCTCTGCCAGAGGGTTGTCCACCGTCTATGTAGTTGTAAGCTAGTGTTTATAATGTACATTTTCATAGGGTGGTTCATGCGCTTATGTGTATAGTCGTGTAAATGCTGTATGAATTTGTAAAAAGCTTATAAATACTGTATATTTTAGTGTATATGTTTTGGCCTTCAGTCCTCTGTGGTTTTGTGTAGATATTTTTTGCATATCATTCTGAGTTGATGAGTTCCTCAGACTCTATCATGTGTTTTCACTTGGAAGACCAAGCTCATCGAGACAGAGTCACCACGGTTCAAACTCGGCACCTCACTAGTTCAAGCCATGGCAGCTTTCTCTCTCCTTTGTCTCATCACCTTAATGGCAGGATTAATTTCCCATGAGTGGGAATTCAAACCATGTCCCATATGGCATTCATTTTACCCCATGTCAACCCACTTGTCACCATTAATGTCTTTATGTCACTTGTCACGTGACCACATGCCAACCCACGTCAGCCAAGTATAATTTCTCTTTGGTCACATCGACACGGTAATGGCTAGCTCATTTGGACTCTGGGTCCCGAGTAGCCTCTTGTCTTTTGTTTCCTCTTGTAACTTGGTTCAACACCCTGGAGTCTAACTCACATCTATTTTAAGTATTCTGGGATTTTTTGATATATGCTAACACTTGTTGAACAGGTGCAGGGTGGGGACGATTTCTCTAGAGTTTTAAGGTTCTTTATGTATACCATGTTCTAATTGTTCTCCGGTCTTGTAGGTTGCAGATAAGTTGATCAAAAAATGTCTGAAGTAATCACCCCTCTTGATATCCCAGAGCTACCTACCACTTCCACCCGGGCGGCCACCAAAACCAAGGCCAAAAGGTTGTTAGCTAAGCTACCCTTGACCTCTAAATGTCCAAAAGAGGGTGTTCTCGTGGGATCCAAGGTGGATTCTAGAGTTCAAGAGATAACGAACACAGAGCCCGGACCTTGGGCTGAAATGCAAGGCTTGATCCAAGCCATTTATATGTTGAAGGCCACCGGAGATAATTTGGCTACCCAGCTAGTTGCATCCGACATCATCAAGGCGGAAAAATTTCCATGTTCAGTACAATCACCAGAGTTAATACTCTGGCTAGAAAATTTATATAATGCAACCACTTGGACCATTTTTCTCCCGAATCCCCGACCACTACAGTATCCACCAACAATTGTCACCCTGGACACAACAACTTTCGCTTCAGGGCTGGGGATCCCACAGTTCAAGGGATCCATTATCTAGAATTGGGTTTAGACAGTACAGGAGTATGAGGACACTGCTCTCATCTCCTAGCAACATCTCAATAGCCACTGGCTAAAATCCCCAAAGAGGGATTGTAGGAGGATGAAGATGGAAATTCCCCGCGGGGAGTTCAAAGAGCCCATTCAGGCGGGCATTATATTCTTGTGAAGGATCTTCAGATTGCCCCATGCCTGAGATTTCTTGGCATGGATGTACTACTTTCTTTACTGCATCACCACTCATAGTCAGACCTTTAATTGGGAGGCTATCATAGCCAATCACGTGGACACACAACTGAAGGGCGTCATCCAGCATTCCAAGTTTTACATGACATCACACATGCTATGGGAATTTTCCCAACAGAGACCGGCTTTTCCAGGATTAGGAATAGTTGGGGAGCTTGGAAATGGGCTAAGACAAGTAACACCATGGGATCATTATCCCCAAATATAGTGGGAACTCAGCTCCTAAACTTCTGATGGGTAAATGATGTTTTCATTTACCACAACATCCTAACACTTACTCAGGATTCTAGGTACCAACTATCACTGGCTGTGATAAATCTGGTCAGCAACTATGGCCACTATTTTATTCAATTCCAACACCACACCTACATTCGGGTGACCAGATTCTCTGAGAAGCCCCATCTTCTTCCCCGGTACTGCGGGGACAAAATCATTCTTTTAGAGTTCTACTGGAAGATGATGGATCTGCACGCCTTCTTCACATTGAAGAAGGTCATCAATGTCTCATTCCCATTTTCATGTGGGAATTACATATGCAGCCTTGCCACAGCAAGGGAGGTAGATAATGAATTGAAAAGCCTGGGACTGGTGGAACTCCACCACACCAAGAAAAACTATGATCCACTAGGCAAAATTTCCACAATGCTTCCCTGGGAATCTCTGCCACATGAACAAGATATTGAAGAATTTTGGGTAGACTGCCAAGATAGTTTTGATCTCCAGGCCTGAAAGCATTTGTAGATGAGCAAAGGGCTCATGAAGGTGCTTGACCTTCGGACTTTCCTAAAGGGATTCTGAGATGATGGGCCATTGGAGGATCTAGCATATAAAGGACAAGGACAAGACAAGTTAGATATTCCTCTCGTGGATTGGGCCACCCCAGAGGACCTGACAATTAAAGGGGTATGTCACCCTATTTTGGAGGCAAGTCACCTGTATTTTTCCTGGGTGTGTCCCAAAAGTACCAGAAAGAAACTAGAAGTTTGCAAGGCCACTCCCTCTTCCACCAGCGCTAGACTGTCTTCATCTTCCACCACTGCCAAACCAAGCACGATCAAAGGAAAAGAGAAAGAGGGCACTCTGGCCAAGGCACCTCCCCAAGTTCCCACCCTTCTAATGGCCCAACTACATTAGCAAATGGAGTAAAAAAGGCCGGCCATCCAGCAGATAAGTACTTAGATGTCCTCTGGCCTCCTTGTAACTCTAATGGCATCTACTCACTCGGCGAGATCCCCATCATTGGCTGCAATGATGAGTAGACAGAATTTCGCTAAGGTGGAGTCCACCAGCATTCTGGATACTAGAGTTCTACTGACAAGAAAGAAGAAGAAGAAGGTGATCCCTACACCAAGCGTAGCCACCAGTCCCGGTATGCCGGATGTGCCCCTGGTGGATGTCAGTTTGGACTCTCCCAAACTTGAAAATATTTTTGACTCATCGCCCCCGCATGATGACTTTGATGAAATTTTATTGGTGGAGGAGCTCATGGACCTCCAACAAGGTATAGGTCATCCGATGGAGGAAATTTTCGCTCAAGATAAGGAAGAGGCCCCCATAGGAAAGGAGATCTCAGAAGAAGAGGGTACATTAGAACAAGAGGCCCAAGAAGAAGCACAAACAGGGCCCAAATAGGAAAAGACACTAGTCCAAGAGACCGAGAATACACTAAGTCAACCCATAGATGAACAACTGATGATTTAGGAAATCAGGACCTTCGGGATCAACCGTGCCCCTTTCATCATGTTCCAGATGCCTTTGGTT
This sequence comes from Thuja plicata, assembly GCA_018584345.1. Taxonomy (NCBI): domain Eukaryota; kingdom Viridiplantae; phylum Streptophyta; class Pinopsida; order Cupressales; family Cupressaceae; genus Thuja; species Thuja plicata. The sequence goes on from MU224206.1 coordinate 3,084,060, forward strand.
ACTCTGGGTGATCAGGTGCCTTGGAGCACATTTGGTGAGGTAGTAACAGTAGCCGCATTGTTTAACTTTGGCCAGAGACCTCACCCACCTCTAGAGGATATTCTGGTGGAGGAGAATGTTCCAGTAGATGAGGCTGATGAAGCTTAAGAACAACAGCAGTAGGTTGATCAAGAAGCCTAGGACAATGAAAATACAGAATCAGTTAATGCTAGGATGGACGAGGAAGTCTCTGAAGATACAAGCAATGTTGAGATTGGGGAAAAGGTTCCAAATATTAGAACAGAGGACACCAACATGGCAGAAAATACTGAAGGTTCCAGAGAATAAGAAAAGGAATGAGAGAAAGAAGGGGAGAAAGAGCCCGAAGATAATGTACATTCTGGGAACCCACCGCTAGATTATGAAGGGAATCTCAATGAAAAGGTCTTAGCAGAAAATCCACCCCAGCCACCCCAATGTCTGATTGAATCAAATAAAAGAAAGGCCCTGACAGTGGCATCAGGCACTACACTCTTGTTGGCTGAAATGATGGCTAGAAATGAAGAGGATAAAAAGCCCAAGAAGGCATAGACAGTCCATACTCTCTGGACTGGTCCAACAGGCAGCATGGTTGTGACTATCACAAAACCCCCTCCAGGTGCAGATGCAGTGGCTGTAAGGCCCGAAGACTATAACATAAATGAAGTGGCACTAGGGAGGAGAGACAAGCAAGGTGAATTAGACTTGCTGAGGGAGGCCACAAAAGTAGCTAGTAGAGGCCAGATACATCAAGCAGGGCAGAAGCTGAAGGAGGAAAGAGAGACTAATGCCAATCTCCTTGCACTTCTGGTAGAACTAACATGGCCTTTGGCCGAGGTCCACCCTGGAACCCCTTCCTCTGGACTACCGCTTGTACAGGGTGACGTAGATTCTCTATGGATTATGAAGAAGAAGGCATAGGCTGTAGATGGGTGGGCCGTCGAGAAAGTAGCTGCCATGAGAAAATTTCTAGCGACGTCCCTCCTAGACCTTTATCAGGTCGACACTCTTCTCAGTTAGGAAAATGGCTCCGCTGTTATATGGGAGCAAGATTTAGCAAAGTAAGAAAAATGGAAGGCGGGGCTGGAAGAGATTCGCAACATAGGAGAAGAAGTCACCATAGAGGTGGGGATTTTGGGAGATGAATCATATGATTCCCTCCAGGCCTAGTACTCCAGACTTTGCCTTAGGATTGAGGTATGCAAGGAACTAGTTAAGGCCTTGAAAGAGAAAGTGACAGTGACCCAATACCCCTTGGGCTTGTTTCAAGCATCTGTGGCTGGAGTATCACAAGTTGATCCCTTCACCACTTGAACATGTACCTAAGAGGATTATGTCCTCAACAAATTTGATGAAAGAATGGAGTCCCTGTATCTGCCAGCCAGAGATTTAGATTAGGGAAGGCTATCCAAATTATCCAAGATAATGATCCGGTCACATGATGCTATCAAAATGGTGGATGAATTTTGGAACGGGGCCAGAGATGTTGAGGAAGCATTGGAGGCTGTTTGCAGTCAGTGAGACAACATCAAAGATGTAGATGAAGAAGGCATAAGCCAAGTGTTGGAAGCTTGGGAAAAATCATAAGGAATAATAAATTTCTTCAGAGTCTAGAGAATCTCACCAACCATGTATCGGTTGTATTCTTTATTCTTTGAGGTGCAAGCTTCCAGATCCTATAGTTTTGTATTCTTTAAAGTGACCCGTGTCCTGGTTCCCAAAGCCGACTGGTCACTTTCAAGGTAGTTAATGAAGGGTGTCAGAAGTAGGTAACCGCAACAAGGCACATCAGCTCAACAAAAGGGTTCTGATAGGTGGTCTTCCCAAGGTGCCACTTCAATGTAACACTTGGCACATCAAAGATAAAGAGCCACTCTCTCATTTATGAGGCTTGTAGCCTCGATCCATGGGGGATCATATTTTTTTTTTTTTTCTCTTGGCTCCCTTCTCGAGGCTGATTCTTCCACTCCTCTTTTCTTGTCTTATTCTTCTGACATGTCAGACCTTTTCCATCTCAAGGTCTTTTTTAGTGTGGCGTAGGTAGTACCGGCCACCAGAAAAAGTATTATATTGTAAAGTGTAAAATAAATTAGGTTAAAGTTTTAGGTCAAATCTAGTGTATAACTAAGAAGTCTGACCTCATTCCAAGGGTCAGTGAAATTGATGATTTTGCAGTCCACAGCTAATAGCATTTCAATTTTCTTAGTTCTTAGTTGCAGAGCTCAATGCTCATTAGTTTTAAAAGCTTTTAGTAGTTAAATGCTCCCTTGGAGCCACCATTGTAACACGCACTAGTGCTTGCTGGAGATATGTTAATGAAGAAGGAAGGGTTCTATCAATGACTTTGTTAGCATTCTGATCTTTGGGTTGACGGTATTTTATGATTTATGTTCTTATGTCCTTTTCTCTAATACTTCAAGTAGATTAACGACCTAATTTTCCTTTGCTATTGATTAAATATGAGCCGATGGTTCTATATTTCTTCAGTATTTAGTGTAGTGTGTTAGAGCATTGTTGATGTTTTGAATGTTTAAGTATAACTATAGGTAGATGGAATATTTCTAACTCTGCAGTATCTTTTGAAGTTTATTTGGTAAAGTTAACAAATGCTTGCAGGAAACCCCACTCACTTGAATCCCCAGAGAAGACAAGACAAGATAACCAGCTATCCCCCCAAACAAAATAGTCACATTTACCAACTAAGCTCCCGCACTGTCGAGACCCAACTCTCACATGCTTTAAGGCCTGGGGAATCTCATTTCCACGGACAACCTTTACAGGTGAAGTTGGCCGGTACGTCAGTACCTGGTGACAACTTATATTTGTTGGCGGACCCAGTGACAAAGTCTTGTCAACAGATGCTAGATGGAGAAAGTATTTCTCTTTATCTTTTCTAATCATCTTTTCCAACGTCTTTTGGAATTTATTTCTCTATTTGAGTTTATTGTATTCTTCTTCAGTGATGTCTTCCTCACTGCTTGAATCAAACAAAGGACGGTCAAAGTGTGGTTCTTCTTCCTCATCGCTATCTTCATGCTTTTGGCTTTTATCATTATCGTATTCCTCAAAGGCCTTACTCCATTCATGAGTGGGTCTTTCCATTTTTGGAGAGTCTAAATTGAACAGGGAACCATAGGATATTTCTCCTTGCTAGAATGTAGTGATCCTGGAGGTACTTTTGATTCTTTAGAAGTGTACTTGTTGTGTCTTGTGTTAACCATGTATTTGTATCTCAACTTCATCAAAGTTTCCTGATAGTGTCAATTAGAGTCTCAAATCGTTCAAGTGAGTGTGTCTAAGTAGAGGTGTCATTTGAGTTTTGGTGGAAGTAAATGATTCCAGCGTCAAAGGTTTAGAATTCCCTGATAGTGATCTAGGAATAAAGTTGTTTTGAAAAGTGGATAGACCACAAGTATTGAGACTGATTGCAAGAAATTGACAGGACATGCAAGGTAGACATTTGAAAAAGTGTTTTGAAACAGCAACAGGGAGACCAAAAAAGGCAACAGGGATAGACTAATGAGAAAAAAGGGTATCCAAATAAACTGACTTTCTTCGAGAGGCAACTATGTAATTTCCCACTGTCTTAGATGTGGCACTCTGTATGTGAGTTTTTGTAGAACCAGATGCGAGCCTAAGCATACAGGATGCAACCTTTCCCCCTAAAAATGATGCAAGATTTACCAGATGTGATCTAGTATACTGCATGCGAGTTTATATACCAGGTGTGAGCCAAGATTGACCAAAAATGACTGGTGTGCTTTTTTGGAAATTTGGTGTCTGATTTGTCTTGAATTTCATGCAAATTTGTCTGATAAAAGGTTGTTTTTGAGTCTTTCTAGTGAGTGAATAGTACAACATGTAGCCAAAGGATTGATTTTTGGTTTCTTTTTTGGATGATTTATTTTTTTAGTGAACTTTTAGATACGCCAAGCATATTTGCATTGTTAGGGGTGAACAGACACATTCTTATGCCCTATTTTCTAGGTAGAGGATGAAAATCCTTTCTCATTGACTTAGGTACACACTCAAATGCTAATCAGAATATGGCCATCGCCAAGAACGTACTGGCTTTAGTCATGATGCCATATTAGTAGACTCCAAACGCAAGTGAGGGCACAATATGATGAGTGTCTTGGGGCAATTACTTTTTGCCTTGCACAAGGATTATCACCCTTTCAGAGATGAATCAGGTAGTTTTGTCTATGAAGTTTGTTGTTTATGATGGGGCAATCCATTTGAAACCATGTCCCATAGAATTGCACAAGGAAAAATTGAGGCGTATATCCCTATGAGTACTCAAATACATGTAGTTTTGCAAGCAAGATTCAAGCGGCTCCGCTCTACACATACCCAAGCATGTTCAAGGAATGATGTCAAAATTCCAAGAACAAAATTGATTCCATCTTCCGAGGCTTTGGCCTATGAGGAAGCAATTATTTATAGTGAGTTGGAAGGGTTGGCGTAAAACCTGTCCTCACTTGGGTCGGTCCCGGGAGATTTTTTCCTCAACCAGCAGGCCCTCTACTATTTAATAAACATACAAAGGATTGGAGAGCGTAAGATTTATGGATTTTTGATTCTTCAACAGAAGAAGAGCATACTCTCCTAGTCCATGCTATTTTCTCCCAAAACACTTCAATCAAATGTTTATTCCCTGAAGCTATTTGAGCTTGATTTAGATATTCCTAATTTATGAAAACATAGTACATGAAAGCAAAATTTGATTATTCAGTTTCCCCAAAATTAGGTGGTTTGCTTTTTCAATTACTATTTTCCAAAATTTAGACAATGAAGTTGTTCAATTATCCCACAAAATTTAATGCTTTGTGTTGTTCAATTACTTTACCAAAATGAAGTTAAACAGTGATTTTGTTTGCCTTGTTCAGTTAATCCATTTTCTTTTCAAGTTTTAAATCAATGTTTTATTTTCTGATTTTCCTTTAAAGGAAAAGAGCATACTTATCTAATTGATTTAACAAATGCGAAGAAAATGCGTTCTTAGTTTGAAAGACAAAAATGAAATGGAGGTCAGGATAAGGGGATGACAACCTGAAAAACCACAAGTTAGTATTCTTTTTCTCGCTCTTTCAGCCCTGATAGCAATCTGCAAACATAATTTAGGCTGTGAAAAGGTCAAAGACAACAAACATGCAAATGTTAATGGTTAGATTCTTCAACTTTCAACAACAGAAACCAGATGTGAGCCTATATTTACCAGACGCAATTTGGGATCCTGAATGTGATGAAATGTCAACCAGATGTGTGCCTTTACGAGAAATGACCCAGTGTATCCAAGATGCGAGCCTAGATTCTGTGATGCGAGGGCGTATCCAGGATGTGAGCCTTTATCACCAAAAATGAGCCTGTATCTGAAACATGTGAAGACAAATTAGTGAAAAATGTTTGCAAAATGAGGCAAAGTTAGAAATTGAGCCCCACGGTGGGTGCCAGAAATGTGTGTGTGAATTAGTGGACCTGTTATCTGCAATGTGACACTTCAATAGATCATTATATTATTGAAAAAGTATAAAAAGTAAGTGTTTGAAGCTAAACACTAAAACCGATCTATTGCTTCCTATCTAGGAGGAGTTTGAAGAATGCAATAATCATGCCCTCAAATTATGCACAAATCAGTGACATATACAACCTAAGAATGGAAGATTTGAATCAAAACTAATCTAAATGATAAAGAAATATGCATATTAGCTCTAAAAATGAAGATAAAAACAATGCATAATCTCAAAGCTAAAATGCAACATGGATTCAAAATTAATCTAAACAACATAACAATGCTTTCAACTCTGAAAATTAAGGGCCATTTGAGCTCAAAAACTTATTCTATTTATAGAAGAAATGGGGAGAGAAAGAGGGGACAAGGCCATTAATGGAGGTGTAATAGCCATTAATGAGGTGTAAGAGGCTTTAATGCCAAATGCATTAATGAGGCATGGGCTTGAGGAATCTCCATTAATGATGCATTAATTAGAGCAATTAAGAGGCATGGTGAGGGTGTAAGTCCAAGCTTGATAAGGTGGACTTAGAGGGAGTCAAGCTTGAGAAAGTTGACTTTCTCAATTGGGTTGAATTCCTAATCACAAAATTAAGAATGTGATAGCATTAGGAAGTGGGTTAGGATAGGATTAAGATTAGGATTAGGCTTAGCATGGGGGGAATAGGTTGGGATGGGTTTGAACCTAGGGTTAAGGTGGTTGAGATAGGTTAGGTTAGGGGTTAAAGGGAATATTAATGAAATGAATTATAATTAATATATTTATTCAAAAATAGGAATTTTAATTATTTAAGCTTTTGATTGCTTTAGATAATTAATTAGGACTATAGCCACTTAATTAGATTAATTTAGGCTAGAGGATAGGTTTAGCAAGTGATTAGATATCATTAAGGTTTTATTTAATTCCTTTTAAATTAATTACCTTAGCCAGGTATTGATTTGAATTAAATTGATTTGACTTGATTGGCTTAGGTGATTAATAAAATTTAGTGATTAAATCACTTAGGAGATTAAATCTGATTTGAAAGAATTATGCAAGTCGATTGAAGAGTTGTCTAGACATGATTGGGGGTATGATCACACTTAGGAAAAATAGGGTCTATGGTTAGAGCTAACCAAATCCAGGTGGTTAGAGGTATGAACACCCTTGTACATACAATTTTTGATCATAGTCTTTGGCACTGTTGCCGAAAAAGGGGGAGTATATAGTTGATCACAAATGAGGAAGTATATAGAGTATATATTATATTGTACAAAGGGGAGCTACAAATTTAGGGGTAGCATGTAATTAGACATGGATTATAGGTTTTTAATTTTTTGAAATTTTTCAGAAGTTTTTGCCATCAATGCCAAAGGGGGAGAATATTGATTGCAGAATGTTGATAGATGACATTGATGATGATTTTATAGAGTATGGTTGTCATTAATGGAAAACCATTAAATAGGTGAGAAATTTTTGTGTAAGTATATGAAGTTATACCAACTGATACACAATAATATCCAATCGATAAAGAGAAGTCAAGTGAGAAAGGTAGTCTGTGAACATGATAACAGGTGAAAGACAGATCAGTTAAGGAAGACAAGTTTGCTATCGGTACATTGGAAGGTGTACAGACAAAAGGTATACTATGATTTGTGACCACACCTCTTAGGTCAAATCGGTAAAGGCATAAGTGAATATACCACCAACTGGCCAGTTCAGTGAATAGGTAAAAGCTAAAGGTTATTAAACAGTTTTGATTAATTGGCTAAATTGGTTATGAAGGTGGATGATTCAATGAATTTGGACAACATGAAAAATGTAGTACATTGTTTAAAGAATTGAATAATTCAATTCTTAGGTAATTGTGTACATATTTGTGTATGAATCCAAGGTATATTTTGGCCAATAATATTGAAGGAATATTTCACATTGGGGATAACAACTTAAAGTTTGTTATGGACAACGTGGTAAGGTTTTCAAGTTTCTATGTGTTAGTTACGATTGATTCAGGATTAGATTTAGAAAAAGAAAAGAGCATCAAAGGATTTGATTAGCATTCAGGAGTGGATATCACAAGTCAATGAATCTTGTTGTGTTCCTAATAGTTTCAACAAGTTAAAATTCCTTAACACGGTAGTCTCTAGCAAGACTTTATTGTAAATCCCTTTATAAGGTGAACACTGTAATAGTGGGATTAAATCCTCTAACAAGGTAGTCTGTAATAGGACTGTAGATTCTAATAAGGTATCAGTCACTCTTAATAGGGTAAGTCACATAAAAATTGACATATTGTAAGCTGCTAACAAAGCACTCCTTTCAAATGCAGTGAGAAGATTGTGGGTTTCATCCCCACCGTGGTTATTCCCTTTGACCAAGGGTTTCCACAATAGAAATATGAGTGTTATGTGTGTGGATGTGTTGCCATTTTATTCATTGCACTTTTAATTTACAATTACAATTATATGCTTCATAGTCTGGAAGTTCCTTTTGTTGTTAATTGAAGGTATAAGTAAAAGTCTAAAAATTTTATTAGTACTGATTCATCCCCCTCTCAGTACCTATTATTTCCAACAAAGAATTCCCAAATTTAAAAAAAAGGCTCAAAGAAGAAAATGACAGAACTTGGGGATTTGTGTCAAAAATAGAATTTAGAAGAATATAAAATAAGTATAAAATTAAAACATAAAAACTAATATAAAACATAAAATTTTAGATGTATGTGGCTGATCCAATATTGACCATTTCCATAGAGAAAAAACCACTCCATTTATATTTATCTAGAAAAATAAAGAATGAAACCTATAACACATTCATTGCAACTTCCAATACAGGGAGATGTGCATGGAAGAACCTCCCCACACTTAAAAAATTCTAGCCTAAAATGTTTAGTGTTTGAAGCCCTAGAATCAATCGCAAGCATTCTCAAAACAAACAAATTGGATCAATGACTAACCCTTTTGATGTAGAATGAGTTAGTATTTATAACCTTTATACTTGAACTTTAGAAAATTGTGGAAACTATAGAAAGAAGAGGAAATTATGGACATGGCACGAGGGATTCATCCAAACTATGGATGTACCATGTGAGTGTCATCCAAGTTAATCACAACTAAAAAAATCAATGGTAGAGATCAATCATAGGTTAAAGAGGGAATTTGGAACCATAATGATCATATTTATGGCAACATAGCTATATCTAATACTCATCATTGAGTATATTCTTTCAAGAACTCCCAATAATTAGTTTTTATGGGAATATATGAGTTGGTGGGTTTACGATAAATTTTGGCTTTAATAGAGTGATGGTTGAGCCATGATAATATGTAAAATTCATTGTTGATGTTTTTTGGGTCAAAATTAGATTTTAGTATTTTTTAAGAATGAAATATGAAGCCTGCAAATAAGTAAAGAGTCCTACATGAAGCCCCATGGATACTTCATGTAGATAGATCCTCATAAATATTTACTGACATGTAACTGATTGAATGTTTGAAGATGTTAAGTTGATCACCAAAATGCAGAAGGATAATGCAAGACATTAAATCAGTTAATGGATTTTATTTTCATTGATGTCAACTTGATATAATCTAATCGGTTATAATCAAAGTGTCAAAGAATTCAGAGAATAAAAGAGAAAAAGATTATGCTTTCAGTAATGCATAAAAGAAAAGTATTCACAATATGATTTCAAACACAACTAGTCAATGGACACCGACGGACAAAGATCACCGAAAGTCAAGTCACAGTGATGTCTGAGAAAGAACACTGCTGAGTGTTACCGACGAGTAGAATCACAAGCATAAATGACGACCACAAACATAGTATAAATCGACGGAGAAGCCCAAGGAGAACTGGAGTATTGACTGAAGCTATCAAAGAGTTAAACACCAAAATTAACTTGAGTTCAGAAATGACAAAATATCTAGCTACCAGAGCTAAATATGGAGTTAACTGGTAGTTATTTTTGTTTTCATCAAAGAGATAAAGCCAAAGATAAGTAAGGGATTTAAAGCCATTTTGTCCAGTTGGCAAGAATATCTCTACGAGATAAAATGAGAGTTTTTCTTTAAATCTAATTGGCAAGAATTGTGGAGCACGCCAAGATCAAGAAAATCAAGAACCTAACAAAGGTGATATCATGTCTATAAAGAGACAACTCAATTCATTACTAATTGTGGTGGGTGAATGAATGAAAATATTATACTGAAGAGAAATTGATGAAGAGAAACTTCATACAGTCTTGATCAATCAAGCTGAGGAAAGAGATAAAGTTTTCTGCAGACACCGAGCAATAGACCATAGCATCACCAAGCATAATCAAAGTGGAGCAAAGTTATAAACTGAGATATATTAATCAAAATAATTTTATGAGATTACAATAGATCTAAAAATCTGCAAGTATAAGTTGTATATGTGAACATATCATATTATTTCAGTTTAACCATTGATTCAGAAAGTCTATTAACCGAGTGGGATTTAAAGATCCTTTCTATATTGAGATACATCCCAAGGAGTATCAAAAATTTTGATCATGAAGATAGCATGAGATGCTAGATACCTATTGATAGGCCAATTGAGTGTTTGATCAAGGATAGTAGCATAGAGATGCCCGATATCAAGTGACAGACTAAAATTTCAAATTCTCTAACAAGGTCACACCTAATAGTGTATTTGTAACCTTTAACAAGGTTGTCTCTTCACTGATCTCACTTCAGAAGAGTGAAAATTTTGGGTTACCGGTCCCAAGTGGTTTTTCCCTTAACAAGGTTTCCACGTTAAAAATCCATTTGTCAATGTGTCTACGAGTCATTACTTTAGTGTTTTGCATTACACATAGCTAATTTGGATTGATCGGTATACTCTAGATAATTTACTATCTTTTGGTAAATTAACAGATTGCTACTGGGTAAACATATAGTAGAAGGTTTAACAAAGAATTCTAAGTAGTAGTAATTTGATAATAGTATTTGGAGGCATTCATCTTATAGGACTGAAGATAACTAGAGGCTTAATATTGTGGTACTAAGTATTTGGGTTGATTATTGGAATATTGTTGAGGCAACTGATTCACCCCCCCTCTCAGTTATTACTAACAATTGGTATCAAAGCTTATGTGCTTAGAAAGGGAGTTTAACAGCTCAAGAAAAAAATCACAAGATGAACAGACAAGATGTGCCCAAGTTGAGTAAAGACAACTTTGCATCATGGCAAAGCACAATAAGACTCCACCTATCAGGTATTAGAAATGATATTGATCAATACTTAGATACTGAATATGTGTTGACTACAAGACCTCACACTCTTGAACAATTAAGAGTAAAGCATGAGCATAATTGCATGATGATATAACTTGCATCATCACTCTTTGATGCTGAGTTTAAAGATGTAAAAACCTGCACCTCTGCAAATAAAATGTGGGATAAGTTGAAGCTAGTACATGGAGGAGATGCCAATATAATAAGAGCAAAGGCAGAAAGCCTAAGTGGGAGGTTTGATGACCTAAGGATGAAAGAAGGAGAAAACATCAATCAGTATAGCTGTAGAATCAAAGAGGTAGTAAATGCTATCCAAGGAGTTGGAGGTGTACTTGAAGAGGAGACAATGGTAAGTAAAATTTTAAGAACCTTACTGCCTATTTATGCTATTAGAGTTTCTATTATTCAAGAAATGAGAGCAGTTGCAAAAAATACAGTTACCCTAGATAGTCTCATTTGTAGACTAATTTCATTTGAGATGAATAACTTTGATAATAGTCTCTTACCATCTATAGAAGCTGCATTCAAATCATCTTTAAAGATAAGTAATTCAAGTCATAGACATGCTGTTAGAAATAATAGTGACAATAATAATGAGGATCAAGGACTTGATGAGATTGAAGCACTAATGGATAGAAGATTGTAGAGAGGCAAAGGTAGATACAAAGGTAAATTCCCACTTGTATGTTTCAATTGTAAATAGATTGGACACTTTACTGAAAGATGTTTAAACCGAAGAAAAGATGATAGAGGAAATGATAGATCATATGAGAAGAAGTTTGATAAAGGTGATAATAGAGATTACCAAAGAAACTGACAATCTGACAAGAGAGATACCTGAGACTACAAGGAAAAAGGGAAGAAATCTTGTTACCTAGATGAGAATAGAGTTGATGACACTGAAACTGAATCAGAAGAAGATATTGAGATGATATTTGTAGCCATGAGGGATGATTCAGATGAAGATGAAGAAAGTGTTGGAGATTTGATTCTGAGCAGTTGATTGATTGTATGTTTGTCATTGATGACAACATATAATACACAACAGTGATTCTGTATGTACTTATTAGAATGATGACATAAAGACTTGCATGGCTAGATACATGTTTATTATGTTATGTTCATACATGCAAATCCAGATATGATGTTTCAGTCAAGTTGTTTAATTCTTTTATTGGCAGTTACAGTTCTGGAAGAGTATCTGTTCAGAGCCGACATATGTAACATGTTTCTTGAGTTGTGCCTATCTTCAAGATATGTGTGTGCATATTCATGATTAGTTATGAGTTGATGATAGTCATCCAAAGGTGCCAAACATGTTTCAAGAAGATTGCAAAGTTAGAGTCAATTTGGTGAGGCTGACTTAGTGAAGCGTCGCGTCTATTCAGTTTATAATTGCGCGGTTGTAATTATGCTTGCATGATTAGTAGAGCTGAAAAGGATGTTATGAAGAGTTATCTTACAGGTCCCATGATCTCATACTTTGAGGAAGATACTTATAGCAATTCATTTGTGATAAGCTAAGTGTGAATGATACAAAAAGAGATGAAAGATGTACAGAGCAGATTATCAGAGTTGGTTCATTCATCAAGAGTCTATGTGAAGAAGAAGTGAAAGATTGTAATACACTGGAACTAATCAAGACAACAGGTCTATGTTATAGTTCATCATCAGATATAGTGCATATCTATTATATAGAAGGTTGTAGCCTTCACCATTAAGCAGTGAGCTTTTGGATAGTGAGTCCACCCCTAACTATGGTGTCAGCAATGAGTACATATGTAGAACAGTTGAAAACAGAAGTATCTGTTATGCAATCAGAAAAACATTTCCTTGAGGAAGAAGCCGCAATCAGTTCTTAGAACTTAGAAAATTTGCAAAAGGATCTTTTAATTTCACAACATGCAGCAGATAGTCTAAGAGTACAGTTGCAAGTCACTGAAGATAGAGGTAGAAATCTCGAAGAAGAAACAAAGAATTTGCGATATGCTTTAATGAGTTGTGAAAATACAAATTTAATGTTGCAAGATGAACATCATAGAACTTTACAAAATTATGATTCTGTCAAAGCACGCTTTGCAAAATTACAAGGCAGATTTTGTGTTGCAGAACATGAATACCCAGCTTCAGATCATCAACAAAATCTACTATCAACAGAGAGTTCCAGCAGAAAAAAGGCAAAACCCAGATTTATTTGCAAGGAAATAACAGGTACCTAGCTTAGATCATCATAAAAAAATAGAGGTAATAGCAAGTTCCAGCGGATAAAAGCGTACAAGAGAATAATAAACTTATCTCTATACTGTAAAGCCATCATGTAGATAACCCAGAGTAAAAGTTGACTTCAAACTTGCAGGCCGAGTTTCATGCTCAGAAAACCCCAAGTCAAAACCGTGAGTATTAAAGCAACAGTTGTAGCCGTGCTCAAATCAGTTCAAATATGAGCTCACCATACAGATACAACTGCAGATTGATACCAGCAAGTGGGAGAGAGAGACCTGTTTCATGGCGGCAGCCTCAAAACCCTATTTTCTTACCCTCAAAGATGCGAAAATGACTAAGTCTGAAAACTCAAATGGGAGATGTAACAAATAATGCCTTTGCTATGTTGCATAAACTTTTAGAGTTTGCAAGGCATCAGTAGCAGCAGAGCACGACCTTCTTTCCAGCATGCCACGCACTCAAAGTCACATGGCTTTGAAATAAACAAAGATATATGCATAGAATAGGTCATGTCGACCTTGTTGAGAGATACTTAAGATATTGTTTTTTTGTTATATATTAAGTTTTAGATTTTGTTTATAT